>CM034152.1:614290856-614890856 GCA_019776745.2 Taxus chinensis | reverse complement strand
GGGTATACCATTCTCTGGTAGCAATTCTTCTCCATGTTGTAGACTTTTACTACGCAAATGATTAATATCTATCATGTAAGGGACATCTATAAAAACATCTGACAACAAAAGAAAGGGAAAAGTAAAGGATGTGTTAGAGCAAGGAATTAATTATATGAAACCAACTGGAGGAAGAAGTGTCATTCAACATCTGAGAACATGAACATGAACATGAACACAAAACAAGGATTCTTCAAGCGAAGATGAAACTAAATCATGCAACCAATAGAATAGAATGTTAGGAATTTGATACCAAGTTTTTTAGGCACCCAACCAGCCTCCATGACAAATTTCGGCATATGCAAAACCAAGTAATAATCAGGAGAGGATGCGAGTCTAGCAATTTTGCATAAGATTTGTAAATCAGAAAACTTACAAAAGAGAATATTAGCTCACAAAATTGTTAATGTTTGGACTTTGGAGCATATCTCCAGCTTAAATATTGCATATGCTATTCACCGAACCTAGCATAGAGGCTAGCTTAATAATTGTTGTTGTCTTGGATTTCATGGAGTGCTATAAAATTCATGTACCTCTTCAAGTGTTGTAAAACTCTCTAGTCATGCAGGCAAGGGAACCCTTGGGCAAATGATTTCATCATCTTTTATGTTAAAACATGTGAATAAACTCCTCGATCATAAAATGTCCAGCATAAAACATTTCCCATGACATGCTCTATACATTTTCATTCCATAAATGAGAGACAGAGAACTAGGAACAACTCATGATTCCCTTTCAGCTTTCTTCTTCAGAAATTCTACCACGTCTTCTCGATATCATAATAAAAAAACTCCACCACAAATAATAGAATCCAAAAGTATATCTAAGAATACTAATGCATGTCTAAACATTTGAAAGTCTTATCCTTATTAGTTGCTGCATCTAAAGGAATGTTCAGGAAGAGAATATTAACTCTTTTATTGAATGAAACTTCCCAGATGCGCAAAGAGTTCGGTCCTCAATGAATAACTTAAAAACATTGAGAAGGATCAAATTGAGGATTTCAAGCATTTTTTTGCTGGACTTTGTCAAGAAGATGTAGAAAGAACTCCAAAGCATATTGCATCCCAATTATATATAAAACGATTCAAAATAAAACTCGAGTATTATGATGAACAGAAGATTGAACATTATCTCATAAAATAAAACTTCACAACAGAAACTATACGCATTATTAATCTTCAGGAGTGGAGGATCTAGAAGTGCACATCAAATGCCTATTTTCAAACATGGTAAATACGATAGAAAAATCACTGTTTAGCTACATTCCACATAATATAATGACTGCATATTCACACAAATATTACAAGTTTGGATATAAAATAAGGGTCACTTGGCTTATCCCAAGTTCATAAATATAACTCTCCAATACCATACTCAACTCAAAACGCATACATAATTTAAAACTTGTTAACATGATAAATATTTGAGACTGAATATTACCATGAAACTTAAGCATGAAAAATGATGAGCAAGACGTTGGAACATTGCAACAACCTAAATGCTTAATGGACCTAAATCATTGGTATTGAAAAATATGGTGATTGATTACTGTTGCAATGCGACTCATATTCATTCAACATCCACTTCCATTATAGCATTGATTCAATAGATATGGCCAGGAGACTACTCTTATATTAGCTCACAAAATTGTTAATGTTTGGACTTTGGAGCATATCTCCAGCTTAAATATTGCATATGCTATTCACCGAACCTAGTATAGAGGCTTATGTAATAATTTTTGTTGTCTTGGATTTCATTGGAGTGCTATAAAATTCATGGACCTCTTCAGGTGCTGTAAAACTCTCTAGTCATGCAGACAAGGGAACCCTTGGGCGAATGATTTGATCATCTTTTTTGTTAAAACATGTGAATAAATTCCTTAATCATAAAATGTCCAACATAAAACATTTCCCATGACATGCTCTATAAATTTTCATTCTCCATAAATGAGAGACAAAGAACTAGGGACAACTTATGTTCCTTTAATGAGATGCTTACAGTTTTTCTCCTGCTGATTCCCTTTCAGCTTTCTTCTTTTGAAATTCTATAACTTCTTCTCGTAGGTCATATATCCCATATCATAATAAAAACATCTCCACCACAAATAATAGAATACACAAGTATATCTAAGAATACTAATGCATGTCTAATCATTTGAAAGTCTTACCCTTATTAGTTATTGCATCTAAAGGAATGTTCAGGAAGAGAACATTATCAGCTCTTTTATTGTATGAAACTTCCCAGATGTGCAAAGAGTTCGGTCCTCAATGAATAACTTAAAAACATTGAGAAGGATCAGATTGAGGATTTCAAGCATTTTTCTGCTGGACTTTGTCAAGAAGATGTAGAAAGAACTCCAAAGCACATTGCATCCCAGTTATATATAAAACGATTTAGAATAAAACTCGAGTATTGTGATGAACAGAGGATTGGACAGTATCTCATAAAATAAAACTTCACAACAGAAACTATACGCATTATTAATCTTCAGGAGTGGAGGATCTAGAAGTGCACATCAAATGCCTACTTTCAAACATGGTAAATACAATAGCAAAATCACCTAAATCATTGGTATTAAGAAATATGGTGATTGATTACTGTTGCAATGTGACTCATATCATTCAACACCCACTTCCATTATAAAATTGATTCAATAGATATGGCCAAGAGACTGCTCTTGCTTGGAGTGAATTTAGTGCATCTCGTAATGAATTGTTATTACTGCTATCAATTCTCCATAAAATCATTGTGCCTACAAATATTGGTTCTCTCCAAGGCCATTAACATCATCTACTTGCTTCATGTAACTGGTTGTTCTGAAATTTCCAGCAAGTTGTACTTCAACATTCACATCTGACAATTGAGCTTCAACATCTAATTTCTCTTTACCAACTTGCAGATATGATTTTTCTTCCTTCTTTAGCTCAAGCTCCTTGATTGCTCCCTCTTCAAACTACACGGTGGATTCCTTTATGGGTTGTTTCATCTCCATTACTTGCAGCCCTAATACCTTGCTTACTCCCATGAACTCCACAAATAACATGGCATCACAAATTTTCTCCAGAAAAGCACTATATTCTTCAAACCATGCAGCAATGTTGTCCACTTTGAAGGGATGAGTATTATTAATTTCCTTTGAAGATAGCCTTCCATCATTCGAATCTTGAATGGTATAGATCAGCTGAGTCATTTTATTGGCTAATCTTTCTTGCCCTAGGGCAAGCTATTCAACCCTAACATCATCAAAATGCATGTTTTCCATTTATAACTCCTAAATGAAACCCTCCAGTGAGGGAGGATCTATGCTCGGATACCACTGTAATGTCCCTTTCTAGGGCTGAATTAAAACTCAATTAAATAACACAAACACCAAACCGTAGTATTATGATTTTTATATCAACCAACTGGAAAATAGAACAACAGTGAACAATCTAATTTTTAAAACGGAAAGGAAAAAACAATAATCCATCAAAATATCACCATCCACTCAAGTGATGCATATTTAAAATTTCACCCAATTTGTCCCAAACACAGATGTAACCATGTGTTTTGTCCCCTAAAATCATAAGGATAGTGGTTGGGATCCTTCTTATGATAGCTGAAAAACACAACAATGATGATAGTAGATTGGAAACCCTTCGTCCTCATGGTTGGATACCTATCTCCGACTATCAAAAAAATGGATAGGGAGTTGAAATTGTTGTGGCCATCAAATAAATTAAGTACACCTATCAAACTGAAAGCCTTTCATGAATCTCCGTAAACATAATGTAGTGGGGCCTGGGAATGAGTCATTATTGACTGAAAATGCTTTGAAATATTGGAAACTGTACCTTCTCGTGACTGTCCTCTGTTATATGGCACCAAACAAAATATTGGGCAAGCTAGGAATGTTTTTAAAGCAATACAAAAACACATGAAAACATGCTTGAAGTCTTACAAATCAAGACTCCATCTTCCAATCATACCTCCAAATCTCAGCTAAGTTACAATGCTTGGAACAACAAAATAACAACCATCCCACTCGATTTCAAATACAAAATTCATGAACTCAACTTTTTCTTCTGTTTGAACACTCCCTTTAAGAGTTTGTTTGTCAATTAGGAAATCATAATCCTTATAATATGGCTATTGTTTGGAGAATATGATTGTAGGTTTTACCTCATTATTTGTTTCCTATATCTTGTCTTCTTCTGGAAGTTCCTCTGCTCTTCTTGGCTGTAGTAACTTGAGGATTCTCATTTGTCATGCATGGAAGCACAACCTCTTTGTCATCAAGCTTGAACCTCAATTCCACGGTTTGGTAGTCTTGAAAAAAATTACCCAAAGAGTGTGGTCATGGCTCTCCAAGTACCAAATTTGTATCTTCATTGCACTTCACATAGAAATCACCACTTACCATGTGCTTTCTTAAGGTGAGCTTGAGTTTTTGGAACCTCTTGGTGCAAGGGATGATAAGGCCATTTTGTAGCATCTCATCCTTCACAAGGGAGTTCAAATGTACTACAAACTCTATATGATTTCTCAAAAAAAATCTTTCTAACCATATGCACGAAATGAAACACTCACTAGCCATAGTAACATGGAATCCATTGAGGAATTCACCTTTTTTGTAAAGCAAAGGATCTATGTACCATTTTCAACTTAGAGTGTTCTTCACTTTATCACCATTTCCACTATGTTGTCCATGATGACCACAAATTAGACTATAAAGCATTAAGCTTTACATAGGCTCATTATTTTAAACAAGCTGCCCATGATGACACAAGTATGGCAACAACATAGGAAGGATCAACAAATCTGAAATGTGATTATTATTATCATACCTTTGGTTGCCCATGAAAAACTTATCTTCCATTGATGAAGTGGGGTTTATGGAGACGCCTCCAACCCTTCTATCCTTGTGATTCCCAATATTTTCTTTGATCACATGACTCTTCATAGTGTTGTTCTGAAAATCTGTCAATGGAAGCTTGAATGACAATGCAAGCTCCTCTAACTTGAACCTTTCATATACAAGTGATGTGTCTTTTATTTCAACTTCATCCACGAGTGATGTGTCTTTTATTTCAACTTCTTCCACGTTTTGTTTATGCATGCATGAAACCTTTTCATGGTTCTCTCCAAGGGCACAAACATCATCTACTTGCTTCATGTAACTGGTTGTTCTGAAATTTCCAGCAAGTTGTACTTCAACATTCACATATGAAAATTGAGCTTCAACCTCTAATTTCTCTTTACCAACTTGCAGATATGATTTTTCTTCCTTCTTTAGCTCAAGCTCCATGATTTCTCTCTTCAACTTACACAGTGGATTCTTTAATGGGTTGTTTCATCTCCATTACTTGTAGCCCTAATACCTTACTTACTCCCATGAACTCAACAAATAACATGGTATCACAAATTTTCTCCAGAAGAGCACTATACTCTTCATACCATGTAGCAATGTTGTCCACTTTGAAAGGCTAACTATTATTAATTTCCTTTGAATAGATCCTTCCATCATTCGAATCTTGAATGGTATGGATCAGCTGAGTCATTTTATTGGCTAATCTTTCTTGCCCTAGGGCAAGCTCTTCAACCCTAACATCATCAAAATGTATGTTTTTCATTTATATACTCCTAATGAAACCCTCTAGTGAGGGAGGATCTATGCTCTGATACCACTGTAATGTCCCTTTCTAGCGCTGAACTATAAAACAATTAAATAACACAAACACCAAACCGTAGTATTATGATTTTTATATCAACCAACTGGAAAATTGAATGACAGTGAATAGTCTAATTTTTAGAATGGCAAGGAAAAAACAATAATTCATCAAAATATCACCATTCACAATATCTAAAGTATATATAGGCACTTTAGGAATAATTATGAAAACTATCAACTAAGATATCGACCTCTAAACACATATGGAAATTAAATAAATGATAGCAGAGTATGCCCTCATGAAATGGTTGGAAATGAATGATTCCATGCCCTAAAAATGAAGCACAAAGTAGATTTCAGCTGTTAAAAATACGAGAATGCAATGATGAAAGAGTTGAGCGATGTCATCCCCTAAAAACCATCAATCTCTTCTCCAAGGTGGGTTGTTCTCCTAGGAGGGGCTGAATTTCACCTTAGAATCAAATCTTCACTGAAAATAAGCCTTGTCCATCTCTTTGAAGGAACAATTAATTGAACATTTTTCGTTCTCCCTTTATCAAGGAAATATTTTGTCTTACTTGTGAAGCCACAAAAAGGATTTCCGCCATCTAGTGGAATGAAATATAGCAATCAGCCCAAAAACCTAGTATAAAATTATAATAAAGATGCACATCCAAAATGAGCCTAAACGATCCCTTTTATAATTTCGGTGGTGTGAAACACCATGAGGGAGTTTTCCCATGACTGACCTCATTAAGAAGTTTGTTTTATCTTTTAATCTTCTTGTTAATTCCTCCAACCCATTCGACCTACCTCGTAAAAGAAAACACTAAAAGAAAATGTAAATGCTCACGAAAAAATACTACAATATAAACAAATACTTCCCTTGTTCGCCTTCTTCCGGCCCCTAGGAAGCGAAATGAGCTAGAAGTCTTCAAAATGAATTAGTTTGAAAACACGGACATTGCATCCTCCTAATTTATAAGGCCAATTTTTCACTTCATTGGTATTTGTTGGGATTTGAAAACATCATTTTCAACTTTTATTGTGAGTTGTACTTCTGTTGATTGTTTAATTAATTCCATGTGGCTTGTCACTTGTTTCTCCTTTATTTATGAAGTTTATTGGCTAGAATAATATCTTCATGATTGGTTAAAATATTTGGAATCATTATTTGTAATTTTTAGCTTCTTGTTGCATGAGAATTGTTCCAGTTAAGTGTTGTTCTAGTTCGCTGCCGTAGAGGGTTTATTTACTAATTTCCAGCTGGTTTTTAATGCCCTAAGGGTGTGATAGCCGTTTGTTACTAGGGTTTGATGACTTATGTTCCTAAATTTTGATTTCTTGCAATTGGGGTTTGTGTTATTTCATTGTTTTTCAATTCAGCGCGAGAAAGGGATATTATAAAAAGGAAAACAATAATACAAATTTTGTTGGGTTATTCCATCCTCTAAAAATGCTCTTGACAAATGCAAATGTTTATGCTTAAAATCATTAAAAGGGATTTCAAAAAAATAAAATACTTTGAATAAAAACTTTTATTTTATAAAAAGTATCAAAAAAAATTGTGGATAGTTTCCATTTTCAATTAATTTCATACCAAGCTTGAATATGCCACAAAACAATAAGGTTTTCTTGAGATGAGAGTAAAAAAAAAATTATAGTCATTTTTGAGACTTTATGATTTAAGTGTTGAAGGTTGGTGGAATACCTTGCAAGAATTTATGATAATTTTGCTTCTTGATATTACCAATTGGCATGCCTATTTTAACAACTTACTTCAATTTAGTTCTACATATGATTTTATGTATTGTCAAACCAAGCAAGAATTTGTTAATCTAAATCTAAATAAATGCTACATATTAGATGTGAAACAAAGTAATATTACAGTGTTGTTATTGAAGTTCAAAACCTATGATTAACATTCCAACATTTGCATGTGTTAAGAAAACACTTACCATGCATGTCTATGGGAAATGTTTTAAAGCCATTTCACATAGTGTAATGATGTTTGGTGTTTCATGTTTCTTGCAGTCAAATTGATAAATGTTTCAGGTTTTGTACAATTTACCACTAACTTAATATTACAGTGTGGAAAGAGAGTACTTGGTTCAATAAATGTGTTTCGTTTTTGGTTCTTTCTCAAGTTGATAGTGGCCACTAAATTAGGAAAAGAAAATCAGATGGTAACAATTTGTATGAAAGAATTTGGCGTATCATTCTTGGTGCATTGGTTTGCACATTGCATATTTTTGTACTCTTGTTATGAAAATATTATTTTCTTGTATCAAACTTTTCATAAGATCTCATTACCATAAAACTAAGAAAAAACAGAATTAGAAGTTACGACACATTCCATTTAAAACTGAAGAGTTGGCTAGAAAGAATTGGGCCATAAACATGGTCTTTCATGGTGATATAATATGATGTGACCCTTTAAAATTTCTACAATGCTTTTGCATTAGCTAAGCATTATTCCCCAAAGTGTATGCCTAAATCCTGGAATTGTAACTGTACTTTAAAGGGCTATCATTATAAAGAAATTACATAAATACAGGTAAATGAAAGAAACCTGTGAAATAAAATTTAGTAGTTATGGGTGCTTGTAACCGGAAATTTGATATTTGGTGTGACTAGGTTCAACTTCCCCCCACCACAACTTGGCATCCCAAAACTCAAACAATCATGTCCCACAACAAAGGCTTGATATAATGCAATTTTGTATGGCCCACTCTATCAACAGAAGCCCATCAACCGATCATAAAAAATAAAATAAAACAAGAAAAAATCATTGCAAAACTCTAAACGTACAAATACAATCTGTAGTTAGCAAGCTAACAATGTGAACATTGAATGAAAACATTATTAGTTTACATGATTGTAGTCGGGTTTCAATTAGCAACCGAATATGCCTCAGCTTGAATTCCATTTCATTGAAATATTAACTTTGATATGCCTCATCTCATGAAATTACTTAAGAGCAGGTATTTGAAAAAAGAGATTTGATTGCTTAATTATTTGGACAACTCACCATTTTAATCTTATTGAATAAATGTGATTTCATAAGCATTTCGAAGGCCACTCCTCAAGTTTTAATGATAATATTGTTGACATTAATTGCTTCAAAGATTAATTACAATAAATTTCAGCTCTCATTTCTGGAATATATTACTAGCCTATAACACCCCTAAAATAGCTTGTCACATTGTACAATTGAACTCTCTAATTTAAATAAGAACTAATCTCAACTACATTAGAAAATGATCTACTAAACACAACTAATTTTTGCATCTGATTGATGTCATTTCCTCATTTGGAAAAAGGCATGAAATTGAATAATGAAATATGACCTGCGGTCAACTATTTTCAGGTAAATCATGTAAATATCAATTATCTGAATTTTTCAAATATGCTTTCAAGCCTTGGAGTACCAATTTCAGCATCACAAAACTGGTTGCAAGTGTCACACAGGTGGTTGTCGCAAAGAATCTAAGCAATATTCAATTTTTCATGTATGGGATTTTCCACAACCGCTCTCAAATCTCTAGAAAAGGTAATACCTCATTTAACAAAATGATCTATTGTTGGATGTAAAAAATAAATAAAAAATTAATCTTGGCCATTGGTGATGCTCAAATGGTGCACTCAAAGAAGTATAGATATTTGATATCCTTAGGAGGGTCATTAAAAAATGACCCACCCACCCTCTTTAAATATGTGCGCTACACAGTGTCCACATTGTGTAGAAATGCCAATATGGCTAACAAATCCCATATGCATATATTTAGTTTAAGCATGAGATACAATGTCAAGGTCTTAGTAAAAAACACACGATTGACATAAAAGCATTCAACACCAATGGCAATTACATATAAAACATATGCTCCATGCAATTTACAACAAATGAGAGATTATCCTAGAAATCCTCAAGTACCATGTCTTCAAATTGTATTCAAATAAAATATATTTCAGTAGTTAAAAATGGAAAGGCAAATGCACAATTACCATTCTTGACCATTTCTTAAACAAAAGAATTCCAAAACGATTAAATCCTTTTGATCTCTACAATAAAAGCCTGGTGAATTGTTTTTGACATTAACCATTATAGTCTCTATTTCCTTATTATAGTGAATTGTTGGGGAATAGTGAATGGAAAAGACAAATCGCCCACCGATCCATCTAAATTGTCAGATTGACAAAGCAGAGATGATAGAGCGAAAACTATTATTGGCCTTGCTCTCTCCGACTCTGAGCTCCATCATGTAGACCTAGAAAAAACATCCAAGGAAATTTGGGATGCTCTAAATAAATTATTTGGAACGAAAGCAGTTAATGCCAAATTTTCTCTAAAACTTCAATGATATCGGTTCAAAATGGATGGAGGAGTCTTTATGTCGAGCCCCATCAACAATCTGAGGTCCCTAATCAAACAACTAGCAGAGGTCAAAGCTGCGATAGAGGATGAAGATGACAAAGCTATCCTATTATACAGTTTGTCCTCAAAATACAACAATGTAGTTTCTAACCTCAATCAAATTCAATCTCAATCTCTAGATGATATGATTGTACCTCTTCTAGTTGAAGAAATTAGAACAACTGTAGAAGATGCATAAGGTGATCCTCAACAAGAAAGTGCATTTTATTCCAGGACCTAAAATTTTTGTAGATAGATAAAGATAAAAGGGAAATTGAATGTCATTATTGCAAGGAAAGAGGTCACACAAATTGGGATTGTCGTGTTCAAGCCAATGATGTGCTCAAGGGTAAAGGCGTGTCAAATGCAGCCAATATAGTCATGGTTAAAGACCCACCAAATGCTTAAGGTAGTGCGGATAGTGGCGAATACGTAATATAAAGATACTCCAAACTTTGAAGGTAGGAAAGGATGTAAGGTAAATGAAGCTCGGTATGGATGGTTGCTCAGATAGTTCGGGAGACTTTGGATCTTGGGAATTATACCCTCATGAGGGTCATGAGACAAATTGATGGAGCTTGTGGATGGCTCAACATGGATGGTTGTTCAACAATTTGGGAGATCTGTGATTCGGGAGTTCAGAGAGGTGGAATCTGGGAGCTTGAGAATTTAGCTCGGGATCTACACCTCTACAAAGGTCACAAAGAAGCTTGATGGAGCCCTACCTAGTTAAAGCACTACTTTCATAGTGAAAGCCTCTAAAGATTATGTAGTTTTGTTTGGTTCTAGTTTTGTTAGGATGTTCGTTTTTTTGTTTTCTATAGGGTAAGCCTTAAGAGGGGGTATTAGAATATAAGGCTTTAGATAATTAGTTATTGGTCACACGGTAACTAATATTCGGTTGTAACCATCAACCACATTGTAACTATCTTTTGCATAATAAAATGACAGACATACAATCTCCAAAGTGTGCAATCCGCTTTCTTCTTTATTCTTCCTTGTTCATATTTCAACGATGTCCATCGCACTTGTACCCGTTGGTTGCATAAATATTCATTCAGCTGCTCTTGTGATATCACCACCCTGAATTGCCAAAAAATCAGCTAAAAGAAGCTCACCAATAAAACTGTGACACAAGGGAAGGCAACTTATATACAAAGAATAACAATTTCTTTTTTTTGTGTAGTCATCCCTAAAATGTCAAACAGTACAGTAGAACGTTCAACAGATTAACAAAATCAAAAACATATCAACAGAAATGGCTATAGAAGTATTTTGTTTGATATCCAAGTGACCATTTAAAAAGTAATATCAAGAGGCAGACACTTACTGAGGCTCTCAATACTTCCCGCAAAAAATCAGCATCGAATCCAAATGAAATAACTGTATTCAAAGATCCTTCATCAATAGTTTCTGAACTATTTTGCAAGCCAGCTGAAATAACAGTATTCAAATCCAAATGAAATAAATGTATTCAAAGATCCTTCATCAATAGGTTCTGGACTATTTTGCAAGCCAGCTGAGATAGGGCCATCAATATCTGCCTTGAAATAACATGCGAGAAAAAATATTAAGAAGATCAAACATTTGAAATGGTTCTGATAATTTCAGATCATTTTTGCAAGCAGTAAAATCATAGGCAGCATTATTTCTCCAAGAGATTTCCATTGCATGAAAGAACTGAATCTGAAATATTCATGAAGAAAGCAAAAAAATTTGCAGTTCATTGAGAACCTGGATCATCCATGTGGGATAGCAAACAATTCATTGCTTCCTCCACTCCTGTATTTGAGGTGTTATCCACTTTCTCACAATGAAGACAAGGAAATTCCATGCTTGCAAGCTGTGATACAAGAGCTTTATCAGCTGAAGGTCCCATTTGACCTGAGTCCTGACTGTCATCAGGCATTAGATCAATTATCATGTATGAAGAAAAATAGTCATCGCAGATAAATTCTTTAACACAGTAACCTAAAATCATGTAACTAGATACGAAACCAATCCATGATACTAAAAACATGTCTATTTGGAATTGCGCTCATGGATATGCCATTCTCTGGTAGCAATTCTTCTCCATGTTGTAGACCTTTGCTATGCAAATGATTACTATCTATCATGTCAGGGACATCTATAGAAACATCTGAGAACAGAAGAAAGGGAAAAGTAACGGATGTGTTAGTGCAATGAATTAATTATATGAAATCAACTGGAGGAAGCAGTGTCATTCAACATCTGAGAACTTGAACATGAACATGAACATGAACAAAAAGCAAAGATGAAACTAACTTATCATGTCAGGGACATCTTTTAAAACATCTGAGAACAAAATAAAGGGAAAAGTAAAGGATGTGTTAGTGCAGTGAATTAATTATATGAAATCAACTGGAGGAAACAGTGTCATTCAACATCTGAGAACATGAACATGAACAAAAAACAAGGATTGTTCAAGCGAAGATTAAACAAACTCATGCAACCAATAGAACAGAATGTTAGGAATTTGATACCAAGTTTTTTAGGCACCCAACCAGCCTCCATGACAAATTTCCGCATATGTAGAACCAAGCAATCAGGAGAGGTTGTTAGTCTAGCAGTTCTGCATAAGATTTGTAAATCAGAAAACTTACAAAAAATATATTAGCTCACAAAATTGTTAATGTTTGGACTTTAGTGCATATCTCCAGCATAAATAGTGCATATGCTATTCACCGAACCTAGCATAGAGGCTTACTTAATTTCCGTTGTCTTGGATTTCAATGGAGTGATATAAAATTCATGGACATCTTCAGCTGCTGTAAAACTCTCTAGTCATGCAGACAAGGGAAACCTTGGGTGAATGATTTCATCATCTTTTTTGTTAAAACATGTGAATAAATTCCTTAATCATTAAATGTCCAGCATAAAACATTTCCCATTACATGCTCTATACATTTTCATTCTCCATAAATGAGATACAAAGAACTAGGAACAATTCATGTTCCTTTAATGAGAAACTTACAAGTTTTCTCCTGCTAATTCCCTTTCAGCTTTCTTCTTCTGAAATTCTGCCATGTAATGCCCCTCCCATCTCCGCGTTGTCGACTCCACTCGCGTGAGATCAAGTTGGCCCCATGGTACGGTTGTGTTCATTTTCTAAGCGTTGTGCTTACGATCCGGTTAATTCGGAAAATGAAAATAATAAAATGATAAGGGTAACTTTGTAGATGTCCTTCCGTGGACAAACTACCTAGATTGTATAGAGTGTCTTCATGAACCTGAATGGCGTGCTGATGTTGTTTTGCTTTTACAAGTTTAATTATGGACTCAAAATCTCATTCTCGAGCTTCTTGTATAGTTTCAATAGGATAATAATATTATTATTGTCTTTGCAAACATGCATACATATATATGCGTGTAGCCTTGGTCTTGGGAGATTTTATGCTTATACCTTGGATTCCATTCCATCCCCTTATCCCTTGCTTATGAAACACTCCATTTTTGGTGCCTAACATTTTGGCGGTTTCCTAGGCACGGTACAACTTTATTATAAAATAATAACTAGACTGCACGGAAACGCCAAGTACCCCCCCGTACCAGCACTGATATGTACCGGGTATTGGTACTAGTATTGGTATGCTATGGGTACTCTATGGGTACGTACCCACAGGCGCTAGGTACTTCCCGGGTACGGAAATCCGTACCTAGGACGTACAAAGGGCCTGTGGGTACATACCCACAGCGTACCCACATGATTTTTTTAAGTTTTTATGTGTAAAAAAATTAATAAAACTTAAGGGCTTTGACTGAAACTGAACCTCGGAAAGTTTGTGTGAGATTCAATATTTGCCAATAGGCTCCGAAGGGTCAAGACAGATGAAAATGACTTCATTTGGTTGACTTACTATTTGGGTGCTTTCTTGTTGCTCCTCATGGGTCCTTTATTCTTCAGTCAACTTGGAAGGCATGGGAACAAGTGAAGGACTTGGTGGTTGGGCAGCCTATCTTCTCTTCCTTTCACACTAGGTGCCAAGCCTACAAATCAATTTTGTCGAATCTGAAATATAATGGCAAGATCCTTGCCTTGACAAGAGGCTGCTCTGCCCTCCTTTGCTTTGAGAAAGGAATTAAAACATCTCATGACTTGTACAGATTTGGGAAGTGGATGGAATGGACAGACCTTAAAGATGTCTATAAGATTCCTCAATCTTAGTTCAGAATGTATACAATGCTCAGAAATGCTTTCACAGCTCCCTCTACTGGACTAATTATGGAGGATGAGAATGATTTTTGGGATACTATGAGGTGGCTCAAAGGGCCCCTTCTACAAGAGGCTACTTCCAAACGACTCTATGAAAAGATTGTCTTCTCCCCAAACCTTTCCCTGGGCCTTAAAAATAAATGGAGTGTTTGTGAACCCAGTAATAGATGGAGTCATAGATTTAATGTTTTGTGGTCTTCTTGTATTCAGTCAAAGAATTCTTGCTTTAGATGGCTTCCGATTCATAACAAGCTTGTTGTTGGCTTCTAATATTTTATAGGTTATTGAGACTATAAGCTTGTTGTTTTCTTTAAATCTATATATATATTTATGTTTTTTACTTTTTAAAAATATATTGTACGAACGTACCCACAACGTACCGTACCCGAGGTTTTTAAAAAATTTCCATTTCAGCGTATCGTACGCGTACCCGTACCCGTACCGAAACAATCTAGAATAATAATATCAAATGCCATGTTTAGGTGTATGTGAGAAAAAGGGGAAAGTGTGGTCAAGGGACCACTTGTTACACTTGATTCGCAGGCCTCATTTGCTACATTGTCTCAATGGGAATGCATGAAACTTATTACATTGGAAAAATTTGGTGTGGTTCATCGATCTCAATGGCATTGGATTAATATCCTCTTGGAGTGCATGTTTCAATGGTGGATGCAAGATTGACTTCTCAGCCTTTCCCAACATCCTCCCAGCCAGTATGAAATGGCATATTTGGAACTGGGTCTGGCTGTCCATCCAAGGCATTTACCCCTCTCCTACATGGGTCACATTTTCCTCTATGGGGGAAATTAAAACATAAAGTAATTTTCTCTTTTATTTTTTTATTTAGTCATTAATAAATTATAATTAGTGTTTATGATAAAGTTTCTTTTTATGCACATTATAATTAATTTATTAAGACTAAGTTTCCCTTTTATTCACCCCTTAGCCGTCGGGAAACAAAATTGGGCTAATGGTCTTTGACTTGTTATTTTATAGAAAGGGACATTTCAACAAGTCACGTCATCTATTCAACAAAATGCCTCAAAGAGATGTATTGTTATGGATTGCACTAATCGCATGATATACGCATAATGGGTATGTTAAAAAGGCTTTTGCCACTTTCAAGCAAATTCTTTGGCTGGAGGTTACACGGACTCCACAAACTTTGTTAGCACATTCCAAGCTCGTTTTCAACCTGACCATGAATCGCCATGTGTGCCTCGCCAGCTCGATCCAGGCATGGTCATCTTACCCTTTTTTCTTACACAATCTTAACATTTATAGTTTTCCTATTTTAATGGAGTTAATCAAACCAAAGAGGAATAAATTTTAGGTGAATTAAATGAGACGTAGTATATAATAGAAAATTTTACCTTTGTTTTGTATGCAACCAAAAAAGTAACATTGAATGTAAACCCAATTCCCAATTTACCTTTTTTTAGATGTTTGGAAAACTCCGATTATAGTATTGGATACTAAAGCCAAGTGGTTGGCGAGTTGAACTCGAAATTTAGTAAAAACTACCTCTTGGCGACCTTGTGAAATCGTAATAAAACCTATTTTTAATGAGGCGCAAGATATCTCTATAAACCTCGAAATGAGAAAATCCATCTTTGATTGTGTTCCTTGTCACATGGAGTGTTTCACCGAACCTTGGGTTGTTCCTCAAATGTTTGTTTGACCCTTTTTCGTCGTGCATTTAAGAGCCCAATGGACGTTTTTGCAGCTTTAGAAAGCTGCTGAAAATTTAAAATGCGGTTTGGTTTTGACCCATAGTTTAGGCCCTGGGTGGAGAAATGGGTTTTGGCTTCCGTATATCTCTAGTATTTGTTCGTGACAATCACTACCAACCCTTAGTTCGAAGAAATCATCTCACAAGCTTGTTTTCCAAGTGGGTTTTGTAGGCCCCCGGTTGTTGGGCGACAAGGTCATTCGGGTGCAATCATGATTGCTAGCTCCGGAAAGACGGGTGCCGATTGAACCCAATTCAACAATTTTGGATTCTGTCAGCTCTGAATGTTTCCCTGTATATAGGGGAGTAGGTAGGGATTGGACTCCTTGTGTATTTGGGTCTCAAAGATTGTTTTTGAACACTAATTTTTGAGCTACTTATCTAAATTTGACGCTTTTTGGAAATTTGTAACTAAACGGGGAAAATTGTTGTATGACCTTATTCAAGCAAAATATAGATTGGGAAACCTTGTAAACACTAACATATGACTATAAGAAACTTTCTTTTAGCGCTTTTTGTGAAAAGAAATTGATTGTGGAAAAATGGTGTTTTCTCTCTCCTCTCTCTCTCTCTCTAGCTTTGAAAATGAAATGAAATGGCATTTGTATTGCTTACTCTCCCTAGAAGTGTGTTAAGTATTGTTTCATTATGATTGTAAAAACTTTGAAATCGTGAGTTGTGCTAGAATATAGGTAGATGGCATGCCAACATTTGTGTTGACCATGTGGTGGTTGTAAGTACCAGGACAAGCAGAAGTGAGGCGTTACTTGTTCTTCATAATAACATGTTATCTGAAAAACAATGTAATTGTGTAGAATATATTAGCGATATTGTTACAAATAGTAATGTTATTTATTGTTTTCTATGATGAGTATGATATTGTTAACATATTGGTATGTTGGAAAATGGGCATTCTATTCTAAGAGTGATTTCGATTATAGGTTTATATGTTGTTCTTATGGTTTACATGTTTTGAAACGATCTTTTACCATGTTAATTATTGTTTTTCCCTCTTAATACTTGTATTATTTGGTAGAAACTTACTATTCCTAAACTATCAAAATGAACCGTGTTCTTAACTCTTGTTGCATTTTCCCCTCTTATTCGAGTCTTAATCAATTTTGCAATACCCCTATCGTGTTTAAGAAAAGACTTAAACCTATCACATGTCATTTCTTGTCTTACACCTTTGAGTGATCTCATTAAGAGATCTAAGAGATGTGAGTGGAGTTAGATTACCAATTTACCTATGCAGTAAACCCTTATGTTTGAATCCATTAACCCCCTCTCGGATTTAATTGATCTTAGGGAGATTGGATTGCTCAAATGTTATCTTGTATCAAGATGTAGATCCCTTGAGTTTAAAGGGAAAGAAATAAACTTAGTACCCTATTAAGAGATTAATTGGAGAACGAATCCCGCGATGAGCTTTGTCTATCGAATTGTGTCCCTAGAATGTTGAGCTTAGGAGCGAAGCAAAACATGGAACCCACCCATTTCAACTCATTAGTAATCCCTTCCATGTTTTATATGATAAGATGAGTTGTTCCTTATGGGAAAAGGTATTTTGACATTGTGACCTTCTTTCTTGAACATGGGACTCATATGATCCATGTGTATCTCAAAATGCATCCAAACATTTATGGACTATAGAAGTTGAATTACACAAGAGGAAATAAGATCACAAATCAATGCTACCATAAGAACATGTTTTCTTACCATCAAAATATATGAAACCATCTCTTGGGAGTTGTAATGGGTTGGTCAACTCTATTAGGACGATATTCTATAAGACAACAAGAGAGGGTCCTTTTTGGTAAGCCTTGAGTTATATCTGGATCTAAACTCCTTTGATGGTCCTTGAGACTTAAGGGAACTGTAAGAGTTTGTGTGTTCCTCCCTAGGAACCTAGTAGAGAGCATTCACATGGGTATGAAAGTTTGTAAAATGCTTAGATGCAAGGCATAATGTCACTTTTGTGACATACAAGACGAAATGTCTAGCATGTAATCGTATGGTTGTTTCTAGAAACTAAACATCATTAGAAAGGGAATATAATGTAAAGTGTTTGGGATCACAGGGACAATTAGGAAATGCATTAATGCACCATTAAGATTCTAATTGTAAAGGAAATATGTAACTTGCTCTTAGTTATTGAGAATATACCCTTGTGATGTCAGTCTAAGAATTTTAACTACCGTGGAGATTACTTGTAACTTAATAAATATTTCTTATGATGTAAAAGTAGATGTGAATTGATCCGCGTGAGAACAAGTCATTGAGAAAACATTGTTTCTCATTTGGGAATCAAAACTTATGATGTGTAAATGTTAAGATACTTCTAATTAACGGTCGAGTTATACACTTTATTTGCAATAAGATAAACGAACTAAATGAGATGGAACCCTTGTCAGTTAAGTGTTAAACGAAGGAAAGGAAATGTAGTCTAGGGAAAAGGATAATGTGTGTGTACATGTTGAGTTCTCTTCAAACCTTTAAGGTTATATAATGAAATATGATTATAATAAAATTGTAACCATGAAAATGTGGTATTGTGGAAGGTTCTATTTGTGATGTTCATGATTATGGTTAGGTCGTGGTCTTGTACTCGTTTGTTTCTAAAATTAAGACATTGATGTGCATCTTGTGTTATCTTGTTGTATAAGTGGGTTCATGTCTATACAAGCGTTCCATGTGATGTGGAGTTTTTCTAAGTAAGCCTATGTGTTGCATTGTAACAAGTAACCAAAGACAAAAAGAAAAATATTATCCTAGTTTTATTTGGTCGTGTTTTGGTCATTCATGTGTGGGCACTACATATCACCTCTTCTCGTAGGTCATATATCCCATATCATAATTAAAAAACTCCACCACAAATAATAGAATCTAGAATTATA
Source organism: Taxus chinensis (assembly GCA_019776745.2). NCBI lineage: Eukaryota > Viridiplantae > Streptophyta > Pinopsida > Cupressales > Taxaceae > Taxus > Taxus chinensis. The sequence goes on along the minus strand of CM034152.1, from coordinate 614,871,887 downwards.
TCTAAGAATACTAATGCATGTCTAAACATTTGCAAGTCTTACCCTTATTAGTTGCTGCATCTAAAGGAATGTTCAGGGAGAGAACATTATCAACTCTTTTATTGGATAAAACTTCCCAGATGTGCAAAGGGTTTGTTCCTCAATGAATAACTTAAAAACATTGAGAAGGATCAGATTGAAGGTTTCAAGCATTTTCTACTCGACTTTGTCAAGAAGATGTAGAAAGAACTCCAAAGCATATTACATCCCAGTTATATAAAACGATTCAGAATAAAACTCAAATATTGTGATGACCAGATGATTGGACATTATCCCGCAAAATAAAATTTCACAACAGGAACTATACACATTATTAATTTTTAGGGAAGGAGGATCTAGAATTGCACATCAAATGCCTACTTTCAAACATGGGAAATAGGATCGCAAAATCACTATTTAGTTGCATTCTAGAGAATCTAATGGCTTGTAATGTCCCCAAATGGACAATTTAACCCTTCAATTGATCAATTTATGAAATATATGGATGTGATACCTATGCAGATCTGAATTAATTCTAGAAAGTGCGACTTTCCTGGAGGATGGAATATACTCCCAATTGAAGAAAATTCACCCAAATATTACCCAAAACAGATCAGCAATATTTATGTGTAAAAACATTAGAAAATGTAATATCCTCTTCCCAGTCGAAGACCCTTAGCCTTTTATGTCTTGCCAACGGCTAAGGAGAATTTTAAAGGGAGACTTAAGTTCTATTATTTTATTATAAAGTGCAAAAATCTAAATAAACAAATAAAATTAAATATTATAAAAAACATTTATAATAAACTAATGGACTTAATAATAAAAAATAAAAAATAGAAAAGTGAACCAAATGATAAAAGCACTTAGCTAAAATTAGGTATTTCTAGAAAAGTGCGACTTGCACTAATAGAAAAGGAAAAAGTTCATGGGTCAAAAATTATCCTCCCAAGGAAAATGCGACTTGGTCTAGAGAAGAGAAGTGGTTAGTGGAAGCATTTAATGAGGGAGAATGTGATTGGTTGTTGAGGGTGGCCACTAGGCCCAATTCTTCTATTTAAGCAATGGGAATTGCTTGGAGAAGACACACTTGATCATTTTATAATTTTTGAATTGTATTGGAAGCTTTGAGCTTTGTCTAAATTATTCTGAGGAAAACCCTTACGATCTACCTCTAGAGGACGAAAACCCTCTTAGATCATTTGGGAATTTTCTATCCAGGGTTATCTGTATTTGCAAATATTTTTAGTTATTTTCATCAGTGAATAGAAAAGATTTTACAAATTTGGTACAAGGGTTTGAAGGGAAGAGAGTGCAACTATGTTTCCTGCATTATTTCAGTCTAGAGTGACCTATCTCTTGCATAAATCTGAATTATTTTAAGGCATTTCAGACCAAATTTGTACTGCTATATCAGCCATTTTTTAGTATTTTTCCAGCCCAAAACCCTAGGGTCGAGTTGGTGTTATGGCTGTTTTGGGCACTTATGGTCGTCATTTGCATGCATGGGTTACATCATTGCATTCTCCCTATTTTTTTGAGTCCATGCATAGTTTATTTGTGTGAATCGGAGCATTTTTTAGTGAGTTATGGATTTTTGAAGTTACCATAATTTTTTGCAGACTGAGGTTTCAAAATAAAGTAATTTCAGCCTTCTTGTGCATGAAAATCTGTATTTTTCTTCATATTTGGGTTTATAAAATTGAAGGATCAGATTGGAGCGGAAATATCAAAGTTTAAGCACTGGTTGTGAGTTTCCTTTCATACCCTAATCGCATTTCCCATGTTTAATTCAGATCTACATGATACTTTATTGGTATTTTGTCTACAAGTTGCATTTAGTGGTTGGGATTTGCCAAAAATCCATTGAGGGAAAAATATGTTCATTTGGGGACATTATAGAAAATTACCAGATTTGGAGCAATGAAGGCTGGAATTTATTTATTAAAAATTGCAAATGAACAACTCTTAGACAAGCTTGAAAACAAAGTTTCCCCAGACCAAAAATTACACCAATCAGCTGGATTTGGCCCTTAAAAATGTGATAATTGAGTCACCAATCAGATCTGCCCTCAATATGAGATACATATAGCCCGCATGGCGAAAATATGCGAATGTGCGAAAAAGTGTGAAGGAGGGTTTAACAGAAAGTACAACGCCGAGGATGGAGGCAGGTCCGAGGATCGAAGACATCTCAGATTTATGGCTCCATAGCTTATCATCACAAAGAGTTGACCTTCATCATCAGCTTGATTCAAATATGGGCAAAAAATGGTGCGCATTAAGTGGTAAGGGGTACTCCCATCCTTTCCGGAAAAGAAGAGTCAAAAGTGGATAAGAGCAACCAAGATATTCCAAGTATCAAAGAAGATGAAAGCCTTGTTGCAGGTCCGAGGATCGAAGACATCTCAGATTTATGGCTCCATAGCTTATCATCACAAAGAGTTGACCTTCATCATCAGCTTGATTCAAATATGGGCAAAAAATGGTGCGCATTAAGTGGTAAGGGGTACTCCCATCCTTTCCGGAAAACTCCAAGTCATGCATGCACAAGAGTTAAAATGAAGAGTCAAAAGTGGACAAGAGCAACCAAGATATTCCAAGTATCAAAGAAGAAGAAAGCCTTGTTGCGGGTCCGAGGATCGAAGACATCTCAGATTTATGGCTCCATAGCTTATCATCACAAAGAGTTGACCTTCATCATCAGCTTGATTCAAATATGGGCAAAAAATGGTGCACATTAAGTGGTAAGGGGTACTCCCATCCTTTCCGGAAAACCCCAAGTCATGCATGCACAAGAGTTAAGATGAAAGTAGCAAAGGTAACCATTTGCTCTCTAAATTTGGTTAGCCATCCTTATCCCCAAGATCCATGGTTGGTATGCTAAGGTAACCATTTGCTCTCTAAATTTGGTTAGCCATCCTCTTGATACTCTTATGTTGGAAAGAATGATTTGGAGTAGTGTTGATAATAGAACTTGTGAGCCATGGAATTGGGAGAAAACTCCTCATAAAGAGCAACATGAAGGGGTTGGACTAAACCTAGCAGCAACAAAAAGGACATTTGAGGGAGATATCAGCATTATGAAAGCACAAAGACATGGGGGAATTGACAAGTAAACATTAAGCAAAGATATAATGAAGGTAAGCACCCAGAAAGTGGAAGATCATGGAGGTAAGATGTTCTTGAAATATTGCTTGCATGCTGATTTAAACTCAGAAGTTTTGAGTATTGTGGGCAGCCCTTGGCATAAAGATGTATGGAGTGTTATTTTTTGCGAAGGACATCATTGCTTGGGTAACGATAAGGATCATTGCATTAGAGTATTTTCATATTATGATGATGAGGATAGCAATAAGGATGAAATTAGGCATGATGGCATTTTAGTAGGAGCACCAAATTACAACTCTTTATTTAAAGGTGATCGACATGGGCACATGGGTAAGCTCCAAATTTCCATTACATCAGTCATTTGACATAAAGGTTGTGTATATAAAGTTGGGAATGAGTGTTATTCCTTTGATCCGGGCATAATAACTCAACTGAGTATGAAATATATGATCGAGAGCCATAAAAAGGTTGGTTTATGGTGTCTTAAGCTTGCCTTTGTGAAATTATATGCTGCTAACTTGGAACAGCAGTCACAGCACATTGGTCATCCATGATAAGAAGGATTCCTTGCACCATATATTGCTTCAGAAGTTGCTTTGGGAGGCAAATCAGGAAAAAATTCCTTTCTTAATGTAGCCTATATGTTCAAGGAAGGATAGGAACAGCACCTGGAGAGTTTCAAATTCATTTCTTCTCAGCATGACAAAACAGTTTGCAATTCTAGAGACGTATGCATTGCTCAACTCCATGATTTGGTTAAGTTTCTACTCTAATGAACAGGCTCGTAGAGAAGAAACCAAGGAAGGAGGCAACACCCTTGTGTCACTCTCTGAAAACCACTCAAAAAATAAAAATACAAAGGGTAAGCTTGCTGGCCTGTAGATCACAGCTGTTCATTTGAAGCCAATAAATAAGTTTCTATCTCGAAACATGATTCCCATGAATGCTCCATATAAATACCAATCAAGGAAATATGATTTCTTGCCAAAAGAAGAGGTTTGATCGCAACTCATAAATTCTAAGTTATGTTGGAAGCAGCCCAAGCATAGGGAATAATGGCCACATTTTCGTAGATACATTTGCTTTTAACATTCAGAAACATCATTGGCACAAAGAAAGATGGATCACATGGCTTCCACCTTGCATGGTAAGAAGTCCCTTTTCAGATTTTGAGCTGCAGTTGTGTTGTTTTATTGATGTATTTGCTTGCATATTCACAAACTTTTGGGCTTCAAGAAAAGGTTTGGAAAGAATTATGAGATATGGTATGAATTCTTCACTTTCAACTGTATATCTGAGTCATTTTAAGTTTGCTGCACTTGAGGATGAAGTCTCAGACACATGGAAGTCATTGATGTTATTTCATATTGGGAAAGAAATTGCGAAATGTACAATTTGTTGTCCCATCATTTCTGCGATTGACATCACCATTATCAGCTCTCCTATCATTTCCATAGCTCAAATCTTTAGCCATGCAATTGATCAATTCATTGTTGGAGATTATTTTTGGCCCATGGGTGGACACTTGGGAAGGGAAACCAGCCATTTCAATTCTGATTTTTGAAAGGAGAATGCTCGACTACAATATTGTACGGGGCAGCCATCAAATGCATAAAGAATATGGAGTTTTCACAAGCAAGAAGACAATTACAGGACCTAAAGGAGTGTTGTCAGACACTCATGTTTTTTCTAAGGATCATATGGGATCCAAGTGATTGTGATTACTTGGTGACAAGCAATCTTAAGAAGGGAGGACTGAAATGTCCCTTTTTCCCAAATTCAAAGGCATAATTAGATCTTCTGGATATCCCTCCTCATTGGTCGAATCGAAGAAGATAAAGAGGAAGCTGATAATATGTCTTTTATTATTTTATGAATATTTTAAAGTGTATTAGTGAAGACTATATGGGTTGGCCTTGTTTATTAAGGCATAATGAATGGTCATAAGGGAGTGGCCAAGTCTTTTCTCTTTTGGCGCCAAGAAGGAAAAGTATAAATAGGGGACTAAGGGAAGCCATTTGAATATCGAATTTTATTTGTAAAAACTGATTTTTGAGAGATATCTCTCATTGTCTTCCACTTGGGACGAAAACCCCATGTGAGGTCCATTGTGAAGGACAAAAACCCTTCACTTCTGACTTTAAACTATTCATATTCGCAAATTATCATTAAATTGAATATCAATTTGTGCATATTCTGATTTTACCAATTTCTTTCTACCACTCCAATAGAAGGACTTAAGTAGTTAGAAAATAGAAATATTTTGGGCATGTAGGCTCCAAATACTAATTAGATATTTAATAGCACTTAATCTTAAGGGGTCAGCCATCATTTTGTATTGTAAAGCACTCCTTGTGGTTATAAAAGGAGGTCGCTTGGCCATTATTGACTCATGCTTTTGATGACTTTTCATATCTTGGTGAAAGATCGCTAGTGGAGCACTTTTTCCATCTCTCTCAAGGACGAAAACCCTTGATTGAGACCCTCCCAAGGACCGAAACCCTTGTAGAGAAGTTGGTGTGGACGAAACCCCACACTACACTTGGTTCCATACACTTCATTGTTGGTTACATCTGATTTATGTCCTAAGCAACTTTCTTGGGAGAGTGTTTTGGGTGAAGTGGCTGGTTTTCAAGTGAACAAATTGCATGATTGGATTCTCTTTAATTTCTAAAGGTGAAATCTTTCGTTTCTATTAATTTTTGAGTGTGTTTGAGTTATATTTCAGTCATGGCAATTATTGTTTAAATCTACAATGGATGGGTTGCATGATAAATTAAAAATAGCACTTGTGGGTTTCTAAAAATCAGTTTTCTTGCATGATATAATTGCTGGTGATATATAATAATTTTAGAGACTTAAGGGAAGCTGATTTGAAGGGTTTTGAAGGCACAAATGTGGGTTTGAAACCCCAAAAGGGGTCGCTGCCCTAGAAGAGTGTTTGCTGGCAACAATTACGGGTTTTTACATATTTGTTTCAGTCACTAACAGCCTACTAAAAATCTGAAAAGTGTTGTTTATCTTTATCTTTGCATAGTTTCCTGTGAACCCCCCAAAAAGGGGACATTACAGTGGTATCAGAGCTCCATCCTCCCAGCCTATGAAGTATGGAAAATGACATTTGGTATGTAGTACTACTAGAGAAGGGAAAAGAGGAAACCCTCAGAGACTGGAGAAGAAAAATTGGAGATGATCATGAAGACACAAGAAGGGATAGCATGGATGCACTGGATAGGCTTTCCCTAGCCATCCAAAACATGCAGGGTAGTGGTTCGGCCAAGGGGGAAGAGGTTTCCTACAACCCTTGACTGACTCAAACAAACCCCAGTTCGTGACCAAAGAGATAGTCGCTCCAATTTAGAAGAGCTTTACACCATATGGGATAGTGGATGCAAGGCTTTCCTAGCCATCCAAACCAGGGTAGTGGTTCGGCCAAGGGGGAAGAGGTTTCCTGACCAAAGAGGCAGTTTCTTTTGCAAGCCCCTATGTCCGTGACCAAAGAGGCAGTCACTCCACTAGACAAGCTCGTGACTACACCATATGGCTTGAAGAGTACCAAGCAATGCCAGAGGAGTATTCGGGAGGCAATGTCTCTTATGGATTTCATCAAATTAAGGACAGAAGAAAAACATTATCGGAAAAGAACCCTAACTCCAAAGGGAGAAGTGCAACATGCCTTGGGAAAGACGAATCTTCCCACTTTTGATGGCTCCACAAAAGGATTAGCTAGGCCATGGATCCAAAAACTTGACACATACTTGTCCTTGAGACCTATGGCAGAAGAAGAGGCAATAAAATTTGCAACCCTTCACCTTGAAGGAGTTGCCCATGATTGGTAGCATCATGTGGCATGTTGACACAAGGGCATCACCGCATTCATTCCTATGAAGAGTTTTGCACAAGGCTCGTGGAGAGATTCAAAAGGATGGATCCGGAAGCATACTTCCATGACCTTGCCCAACTCAAACAAAAAGGTACGGTAGAAGAATATGTTGCTGATTTTCAAAAGATTTCAGTCATGGTAGATGATATTTCCGAAGGAAGACTCATGGTATTGTTTATAGAAGGGCTGACCGAACCCTTAAGGAGTTTAGTAAGGTCTTTTGACCCATCTTCCTTGCAAGAAACAATAAGGAAGTCCTTAGACCTCGAAGGTGCAATCCCTAGGACTGGTTTTTCATCAAAAATTGTGGGTGAAAAGGGGCAGAAAAGACCAGCAATGGGAGGGCAGCCAAAGGGTCTTCTATCTCAGCCCAAAGTAACCTTTTTTGAGGCAGCCTATGAATCATTTTCAAGGCGCTAATAGCCAAGAAGGACAGAAGCAAGAAGACAAGAACCAAGAGTCCAAGAGTGAGCTGAGAAGGAAGAAGTTTTACTTCACATGTAGAGATTTGTGGTCACCAGGACATAGATGTCTTGGAAAGGCACAAATACACTACATAGAAGTGGTGTCCAATGATGAAGGAGAGGACAATGAAGAGAAAGATAGTGGCAGCCATTTCTGAACCAAATAAAAGAGGATGCACCAAAATCTGATCCGGAAGAGAACAACAGCCTTGCTACACTTTTTGGTGCTCCTAGGTACCACCCATTCAAGGTAGAAGGTCTTCTCTATGTGCAAAAGGTAATGGTCTTAATTGATAATGGGGGCTACCCATAATTTCATTGATGAAGGTTTGGTGTCCAAGATGAAACTTAAGGTAGAAGAATTCAAAGATTTTAATGTCATAGTTGCTGATGGGTTCTCTATTCCTTGCACTAAGAAAGTATCTCAGCTCAACATCACACTAGGAGGCAATAAGATCCAAGATTATTTCTATGTGATTGGGATTGGAGAAACCGATTTGGTGCTTAGGGTACAATGGCTCCACTCATTGGGAGAATTCTCTCAAAATTACCAAAGCATGGAATTAAAATTCAAGGCCAATGATAGACAGATTGTTTTACAAGGGCTGAAAGGGGGATCTCCTCAAGTTGTAACATCGAAGAGTATGCAATGAGCTATCAAAAGAGGGCAGGTCTCTTGGGCTGTACATTGTTTAATAAGATCCACTTCATCCATGGAAGGTAAGCAAATTATTCGTGATGATCTTCAGCTCATATTGGATAAGCATGCTAGGATATTTGATGCCTTGCCACATGGACTGCCACAACATAGAGGGTTCCAACATCTGATAGAGTTGGAAGAAGGTGCCAAGACGGTAATTTCTACTCCTTAACGATACCCAAGAGCATATAAGGACAAAAAATGAGAAAACCATAAGGGAGTTGTTGGATATGGGATTTATTCGACCAAGTTCCAGCCCCTTTGCTTCTTCCGTGGTTCTTGTTAAGAAGGATGTGACTCTAAGAATGTGTATTGATTACGGGATGCTCAATAAGAAAATCATCAAGAACTGGTACACCATTCCACAAGTAGATGAATTGATTGATGACCTACATGGAGCGCTCTTCTTTTCGAAGATTGATTTGAGGTCCGGTTATCACCAAATCCGGATAAGAGATGAAGATGTGTACAAGACAGCCTTTAGATGCAACTACCCTAGTCATGCCATTTGGCTTGACCAATGGACCAGCCACCTTCCCGTCATGTATGAACCACATATTCGGTGAGTACTTAGAGAAATTTGTGCTTGTTTTCTTTGATGATATTTTGGTATGTAGCAAAGCATGAGAGGAGCATCTACAACATTTTGACATGGTGATGGGAATTTTAGAACAGCTGTCCTTTGCAAAAAGATCCAAATGTGAATTTGGTTTGAATGAAATTTTGTACATTGGGTATATCATAAACTCTCAAGGGGTTTATGTGGATCAGTGAAAGATACAAGCCATACTTGATTGGCCTCTCCCCATCTCCATTTCACAACTTAGAGGATTCCTTGGGTTATGCAGCTACTATAGAAGGTTTGTGAAGGGGTTTTCTCATCTTGCAGCCCCTCCACCTGATATAAATAAGAAGTGTGCATTCAGCTGGTCACCTTTAGCTCAAAGAAAATTTGATAAACTCAAGGAAGTCATGTGCTCATGCCAAGTAATTGTTGTAACTTTTTTTTTTTTCCATTTGTGGTGGAATGTGATGCTTCTGGTGAAAGAATAGGGGTTGTTCTAATGCAAAATCAGCATCTTATTGCATTTGAAAGTAGAAAAATCAAGAAACATGAGTTGAATCTTCACATTTATGATAAAGATATGCTGGCCATTATGCATGCCTTGGTCAAATTTAGCAATATCTTGATTGTGGAAAGTTTATAGTGAAGACTGATCATAATAGTTTAAGGTTCTTCCTTCAACAAAAGAATCTAAACGAAAGGCAACAAAAGTGGGTCAGCAAGATACAAGCCTATGATTTTGATATCGAATATGTCAAAGGGAAAAACAATGCAGCAGCAGATGCATTGTCATGAAAACCAGCTCTTGATGGAATCATGAGGGAGCACAAGAGGGGAACACACAAGGAGTCAAGGTTTTGGAGCAGCTGAGTTCATCATTACTTCAGAACAACCAATCTTGGGAAGGGGGGATTGTCATGTCCCTTTTTGAAGGCTAATTTTTGAAGACCTTAACCCATTCTTCTCCCTATGTGTCTAAGAAAGAAAGCAAGGGGAAGATTTGGATTATATTTTTATTGTTGTTTAGGTAGCTATTTTTATAATTATCATGTATCTTATTGAGAATCCTAGCACTTCAATAAAAGGACTTAAGTAGTTAGCAAATAAAAATATTTTGAACATGTAGGCTCCAAATACTAATTAGATATTTAATAACACTTTATCTTAAGGGTTCAGCCATCATTTTGTATTGTAAAGCACTCCTTGTGGTTATAAAAGGAGGTTGCTTGGCCATTATTGACTCATGCTTTTGATGATTTTTCATATCTTGGTGAAGGATCACTAGTGAAGCACTTTTTCCATCTCTCTCAAGGACGAAAACCCTTGATTGAGACCCTCCCAAGGACCGAAACCCTTGTCGAGAAGCTGGTGTGGACGAAACCCCACACTACACTTGGTTCCATACACTTCATTGTTGGTTACATCTGATTTATGTCCTAATCAACTTTCTTGGGAGAGTGTTTTGGGTGAAGTGGCTGGTTTTTATGTGAACAAATTGCATAATTGGATTCTCTTTAATTTCTAAAGGTGAAATCTTCTTCCATTTCTATTAATTGTTGATTGTGTTTGAGTGATATTTCAGTCATGGAAATTATTATTTAAATCTGCATTGGATGGCTTCCATGATAAATTAAAAATAGCACTTGTGGGTTTCTAACAATCAGTTTTCTTGCATGATATAATTGCTGGTGATATATAATAATTTTAGAGACTTAAGGGGAGCTGATTTGAAGGGTTTTGAAGGCACAAAAGTGGGTTTGAAACCCCAAAAGGGGTCGCTTCCCTAGAAGGGTGTTTGCTGGCAGTAGTTAAGGGTTTTTACACGTTTGTTTCAGTCACTAACAGCTTACTAAAAATCTGAAAAGTGTTGTTTATCTTCAACTTTGCATAGTTTCTTGTGACTCTCCAAAAAGGGACATTACATATAACTGTCAAAAGTTGATGATTGTTCATCGAAACTATTATAGTCTGAATACTCATAAGGTTGGGTCGACGCACCCCTCCCTCCATAAAATATAGGGGAGAAAGTCACCCCCCAAACATTACTTGCAAGCTTCCCCGCAAACAACTCTCCACACTTATCTCTTATCATTGACACTATGACATGACACAACAGTACTATCATATCACAATTCCGCATGAATTAGAATTTTACTATCCTATCTATGGCACATCGCATCCGGTTGGGTCTTTATTATCAAGTCAGGTGGTCGGTCAAGTTTTCCTACCTCTTTCTAGTATATATATATGCATAAATGTGTGTGTGTGTGTGTGTGTGTGTGTGTGTATTTCATGAACATGACATAATAGAGATAGGGGAATGCATATGACGTGATAGGGGCATGAAGTAAGCGATGCCATAACCACACTTCCCTATCCACTACCTATACCATCCCATCATCTAGCCGGCCCATGCTAGTATATAGTGAAGTGATCTGGACAGTGATGTTCTCCGTACTATATACATAACATTATGATTCATCCCCATGTGTATGGTTTACACTATACATGTTACATGAACATGAAACAAAAGGAATATTGGAATGAGACGAATGCCATATATAACTACATATATGATATAGGTATATAGATATATGAGAACCAAAGGCCTCCATATCTATAACTATAAGATAAGATAAAATAGTTCAAGGTGGAGGCTATCTAAGAACAGGTTGACTATCTATGATTGGGATTAGCAACCAACTCCAACTAGACAGTCTAGAGTATGACAATGGATATTTAATATAAAAACAGAAAAGGGGCTGACTATGATAGATCTCGACCTGTAATTTGATCGATGCCCTATATATATATATTGTGCGATATGGGCATCGGTAAATGGATTAGCTCAGCAGTTGGACAATCAACAACTCGGCTTTACCAGATGGCGACACGTGCCATGTATGAGAGAAGGAAGTGGAAACTCTACTCTTAATAGAATAGACCCGGGACAAATATGTATTTATCCATTATCTCAGTACAATCTAAACAGTCGGGTTCTACGTGATCGATCATATATTTCTGCAGATTCGGATGGTAGGGAAACTAGAACTATTTATGTCGTCCGGCCCCCTCTATATATGTGGGGAGATGCATATTTCCATTGGTCACTCAATGAAAGTGTTCATGAATGAATAGACACCTGTGGAAAAAAACAGCATGAATTGGAACCGGAACCGAGGGTCTTCCAGTGGTGATCATATCAACAATCAGCTAGCTGGTTTGTTTCGTTCTGCCTATCCCACAATATTAATTCGATATTTCTGTATCAATCAGTTGCCATATTCATCTCATTACAGACTGAGAAGGACGGGCAAGCTGAAAAGCCCAGTAAGACTGAGAAGGAATTGGAATTTATTGGGATTTCAGGTACACCAACATGAATGTGAGTGGGTCCGAGCATAAAGAAGTGGGAAACTCTGGATTTGATAGATAGCACACATGTTCTATTGAAGAAAAGTTGGATATCCTTCACCCCTTTCTCCCACTCCTCTAGCATATCACTAGTAGTCATTCCCCATTCTAGTTACTCTGTGCTCATCTAGCACGCCTGATTACAGTCCAATTGATCACTCCCTCACCCCTTAGTTCTTGGGTGGATGCAGAACACCCTATCTATATATTTGCATGCCCTATATCTAATATCTACAAACAACTATAACTAGAGTGGCAACATGGAGCAACGAGCCAGCCAGAAGAAAGAATCACTTCTATTTCAGCTTTCACAAAATGAAAGTGAACATAAGTTGGTTATGTCGGATTCCTCAAGACTAAAAGCGAGAGGAATGACTCCACAGATATATAGGGAGTGGCACTTCCCAACGAGAAGATAAAAAATTGAGAATTGGCATGGTGCATTTCTGCTCAATTCCCAATACAGATTCAGATTAGATACTGTATCAATTGCTTCCTCAAGACTAAAAGGGAGAGGAATGACTCCACAGATATATAGGGAGTAGCACTTCCCAACGAGAAGATAAAAAATTGAGAATTGGCATGGTGCATTTCTGCTCAATTCCCAATACAGATTCAGATTAGATACTGTATCAATTGCTTCCTTCTCCATATATAGATATAGCGTGATAACAGTGACCCGGTTCTCTATTGTTCAAGGATTCAGGATCACGAGTGAGGGGATGGAATAAAATTAATTAATTGACTCCTAGTTATGATTAGATACATGGTGACGATCAATGATGGGGGGGAGGACGAGGGCATTTATGGTCCCATATATCCATATATGACACCCCAGCACCCCATCTATAGTATTTGGGGGCCATATAGAGTATCAAAGTGGTCGAGGTCTTCCCTCAGGCACCCTATGGAAATGAAATATATAGTATGACGACAAGCCAATCTATTTATATAGGAGGACTCGACCTATCACCCCGCTCCATAGAATATAGCGGCCCTATATATATCTATATCTCTATCTGGGGGGCACCCCCTATATAGATATGGTATAGATAATTTAATGTCCCGTTTTCCAACTTAAGAGCTGGAAATTGATCTTCTTGCCATCCCTTCTCCATGGCTAAGAAGAAAAAATGAAGGAGAAGACCCTCGAGCATCTTTATAATATATTTTATCTAATATTATTATATTTTCTTTAATGTTTCCTTGCATTATACAGGTCGGCCTTGTCTAATTAAGCTTTGGCGCCAAAAAGGAAAATATGAAAGGAGTTTAGAGGCATCATTTGGAGAAGTCTTGGTGCATTTTGTTATACCTGGGCATAGAGAGCTAGTTGCTCCTTGTTCATCCACTTGAGGATGAAAACCCTCTTATGAGGCCTCATTGAAGGACGAAAACCCTTCATGTGGCTTAGGTGAAGGACGAAAACCCTTCATCATTGTTGACTCTTGAAGAGAAGAGTTGATTTGAAGATCTATGTGTAATTTCCAGCTAATATTTGAATTATTTAGGGAGGAGTGACCTACCTAGGATAGGGTTTGGAGACATTGGTGAAGAATTTGACGAATCTGGTTTCACAATCTGATTTGTAATATCTTTAAGGCCGGAATCTGAAGTTGTATGAATTTAGAGGGTTTCTAGACCCATATTTCATATTTATCTTGTGGCTGCAATTTCCAGTGCATATTTAATTTTCATCCGAGTATTCTTCAGTGTTTCTTTGTTTTTTTGGCTTCTAAAATTCCATAAATTATATATATAATAGTGGTGAATTGGTTAGTGGTGCTTTATGGTGATCTTGGCATTTTTTGGTGGAAGTACAAGTCGCTGATTTTATTCTTCAGTCTGTTGCAATTTTATTTTCAGATCTACATATAGAATATTTGATTAAAAACCTCAAAAGGGTTATTACAGATAAGATAGGAGAAATTCGGATCTCGGGCCTCCCCTAAGAATAGAGTAAAGGCCATCGCCATATATGGATAGAAAGGGAGTAGAGAGAAATAGATATGGGGCGGCACAAAAGCCTCAACCCGTCAAAGGGGAGGGGTGTCGAGGGACTCAACCAACAAATATTGAGGCCCTCGTCCTACTGGATGATGACTCGGGCCCCAACCCCTATCTATATATCAATATATGGAGCATCGCATGTCCCATATATAGATATAGAGGGTAAATATGGGTTGGATAATTCAAGGCTCCACATCCATAGAATTTAGAGGATATATAGGGGCAATGATATATATGGCCCCAAGCCCATCTGCCATACAATAGATATAGGTGGTCGAATATGAGTAGTGCCTAGAGAGTCACCATATATCTAATCTAAACTAGGAGTAGAGGTGCCCCATCGGGCCCCTCCTTTGTCGAGAGAGCCATATCTATATAATTGTGGCACTTACACAGTTATAAATAGTTCAAGGCTCCTCGTCCATAGAATTTAAGGTATATATAGGGCCAGTGATATGTATGGCCCCAAGCCCATCTACCATACAATAGATATAGGTGGTTGAATATGAGTAGTGCCTAGAGAGTCACCACATATCTAATCTAAACTAGGAGTCGGTGTGCCGCATCGGGGCCCTCCTTTGTCTAGAGAGCCATATCTATATAATTGTGGCGCTTACACAGTTATAGACAGTTCAAGGCTCCTCGTCTATAGAATTTAGGGGATATATAGGGGCAGTGATATATATGGCCCCAAGACCATCTGCCATACAATAGATATAGGTGGTCGAATATGAGTAGTTCCTAAAGAGTCACCATATATCTAATCTAAACTTTTTAGGTGTCGTATATCTAATCTAAACTAGGAGTCAGGGTGCCCCATCAGGGCCCTCCTTTGTTGAGAGAGTCATATCTATATAATTGTGGCACTTACACAGTTATAGATAGTTCAAGGCTCCTCGTCCATAGAATTTAAGGGATATATAGAGGCAGTGATATATATGGCGCCAAGCCCATCTACCATACAATAGATATCGGTGGTTGAATATGAGTAGTGCCTAGAGAATCACCATATATCTAATCTAAATTAGGAGTGGGGGTGCCCAATCAGGGCCCTCCTTTCTCGAGAGAGCCATATCTATATAATTGTGGCGCTCACACAGTTATAGATAGTTCAAGGCTCCTCGTCCATAGAATTTAGGGGATATATAGGGGCAATTGTAGAAACCCTTGTTTCCCCCTGATTCTGATTCTGACTGTGTTTTTGTTTGTTTTTGCAGTTTTTGGGCACAAATGCAATAAAGTGATTTTGCAAGAAATAGAGAATAAATACTATAAAAGTAAATCAAATCTGAAACAATATATTCTATGGCTAATAGTGATGCCAATCTTTTTTTATCAATTTTCTGAGATGATTACAATTTAGATCCACTAGCATGCAATATAAAAGACAATGATTTTTATTGGAGAACCTGGTATTTGCAGCAGAAATGAGAAAACCCTTGATCTGGTACAGCAGCAATGAATAACCTAGTATTTGCAGCAGAAATGAGAAAACCCTTGATCTGGTACAGCAGCAAATAATAAATAAGAGTACGGCTATTCTCTAGATCTCCAGATCTTATGGAAGTTGGTGCCTTGATGTAAGAAACCTCTCTGGACAACTTGCTATCCAAAACCCTGTAATTTTGACTCAATGTGAAGCTCTGTAATTCCTTCTGGATGAAGAAATCCCTCTGCCTGGCAATAAATCGGATGATATTTCACACCCTCTGAATTGCACTCACTGGAGATGGCTCGTTCCCCAATGTTTCGAGACTGAAACCCTAGGCTCCTGTGCTCTGCTCAGACTTGATCAATTTTTCTATTCCCAAATAATAATAATTTTCTTCTTCCCAAGCAAATGGCTTATACTCATGAAAAGTGCGAATTCCTCAATAATAGGAAATCATTAAAAAATAATTCGAACTTTTAATTTTAATCTTTCGACAGTCTCCAGCCAAATTTTAATAATAAAATATATTCATCAAGAATGGCCCCTTTCTGATGATGGGCGACCCCTTCACCGAAATCACTTAAGTTATAATAAAATATTATAACTTTATATTATAATGCTCCCACCATTAATATTTAATTAAATCAATTAAATATTAATATCTCTCTCGATATATACCCGATGCACAAACCGTCTGAAGCTGACGAACACTGAAGTGATTCTGCACGTGATCAATCCATACTGCTAAAAATAGCAGGGGTCCCTCGCTGAGTGCTGAATACTGCTAAAAATAGCAATGCAAGCTAAAAGTGTTCGAACGAGCCTGAACGAAAGCCAACTGATCAAATACTGCCAACTAAAACTGAGCCAAACTCCAACACGACCCCCTATCCAACCTATCAGCCTACGAGGGTCGCATAATAGGCTAATCCTGTGCTCTGAGAGATGTCAACTAGAAGGTGACATGACAGCAATGATATATATGGCCCCAAGCCCATCTGCCATACAATAGATATAGGAGGTCGAATATGAAAAGTTCCTATAAAGTTGCCATATATCTAATCTAAACTAGGAGTAGGGGTGCCCCATCGGGGCCCTCCTTTGTCAAGAGAGCCATATCTATATAATTGTGGCACTTACACAGTTATAGATAGTTCAAGGCTCCTCGTCCATAGAATTTAGGGGATGTATTGGGGCAGTGATATATAGGGGTCGTCCATCTATTCTATGTGTTATATGATTGATCCCAATTGTATCATGGAATAGATGATATGTACCGATGGCCATATAGAGGCCCCTATCTAGATATGGGGTTGAGCGATAGATCTATAGAAAATATATGATGCCCCGATCATATCTAGATATGGACACCCCTGCCATATCTACATAATTATGGCGCTTACATACTTATAGAGAGTTCAAGGATCCTCATCCATAGAATTTAGGGGATATATAGGGGCAGTGATATATAGGGGTCGTCCATCTATTCTATGTGTTATATGACTAATCCCAATCATATCACGTATATAATGGAATAGATGATGTGTATCGATGGCCATATAGAGGCCTCTATCTAGATATGGGGGTGAGAGATAGATCTATAGAAATGTTTGGTTCCTCGGTCATATCTAGATATGGGCACCACCGCTCCCATTTATGGAATCTACTCCTTCACTTAGCATAGTATGGAGTACAATTGCATTCGATGTATTTGCATTCTAAGAGAGGGGAGTATGGGTTATGTTACCAGGACCACATGGACCCATATAGATGTAAAAAGGGTTACCGACCCCCCATCATTATATCTTATCTTATCCTAAATGGGAGACTAGATTTGGTCCTATATATCTCGACTTTATGCAACCCACTGTCTGTATATACTATACCTCCTCAAATAACTATATACTATAGATGCCTTATAGATCTATATAGGGGGCTACAGAAAGAAATATAGTCACCATTCGGCACCATAGAGACCCATATATATTCAATGGGGCCAGTGCTATATGAGAATAGAGACACATATAGAGAACAAAGGGCCCAACCTGGGCTTGTCACCCCAATCCTATCTATAGTTGAGAACCCTCTACCTATCTCTATATGGGGCCTCTCTAGATATGGCCCCAAGCCCATCTTCCATACAATAGATATAGGTGGTCGAATATGAGTAGTGCATAGAGATTCAACCGTGTATGGTCTATATGGATGGCACTGGATCTATATATAGAACATAGATAGGCTGTATTAATTCGAATCATATACGTTATATGCCAATTAGAATATAAGGGAGCCCTATGTCCATAGTTACTTCAAAGAGATCGGTGGCCATATATCAATATCATGTCTATCTATATAGGGCAACACAACCCCACTCACTATATCCAAATGGCATCTATATCTATAGTTGCGGAAGAGAGAGCTTACTTATCTGGAATGGCTATATCACGTATGCAATAGCCCAATAGCTACCCACCCCTCCCCCTATATAGAGAGATGAGAGAGATGGGATAGATGGCCTGCCCTAGTTATTTCTATTTAGTCTACGACCCCTTTGTATCTAACCAAGTGTTTGAAAGAAACCAATCTCTACCAGGTAGTTACCGAGTGGAATTCTGCTCTACTCCGTCCTGGCAAATTCTATATAGATAAGATAAATATATTAATGTCCAACAAATGACCACAAAAGTAGGTCAATGGGACTGCAGCCCAAACAATATACAAAGTGCGAACGGGGACAACTCAAAACGAGTTCCCAAAAAATAGAAAAAATGAGAAAAGACAAAGCAGAAAGGAAAACCTGAAGCCAAAAATACCCCCACAGGCAGGGGCAATGGAGCAAGCGGGGGAGAAAGACGAGAGAAGAAAAGAAAGGAATGAAGGGGGGGAAAACGAGGACCAATGGTCTACTCAGGAATGGTAGCCACACCCCTCCGAACATTAGAGGCTGACGAAAAAAAGCTCCTGATGGATTGGTAACCCGAAGAGGGGGCAAAAACTTCCTCCCCTACTGAGATCTGAGACTAACGCGACAACAAGGGGGATGAATGGAGCTAGCTTTCCCTCTGGTACGTGTGTGCATCCGATTCTACTGGCGGTGATCGAGGGAAGTGTGAAGGTCCAACCGGGGACAAACCGATCTATGCACTGTATCTGAGTCAGAAAGGCTCTGTCGTTTAGTTCCTCCACCTATGGGTAGAACCGGAAAGAAGGTTGTAATTTGTCTCGTGGGGATGACTCTCGGAGGGGGGACGAAGAATCTGGTCGCAGAACAGCAAAGATTCGCGGATGTAGAGGGCAAGACACCGCTAGTCAATATATCTGAAGAAGACCGGGAGAGTCTAAATCCCTCTGAAGAGACAGTGAAATCGTCCTCTGATCTCATAATATATGGGGCAACAGAAGATGAAATGAGTCTTGGTCTCCACCTCTTGAAGGCTACAAAGCCTACAAAGTCTGTTCTCTCGATCAATGTGGTGATCAATCTCGCATTGAAGTCTGTGGGAGCCGACTCGAAACTGACCCAAAGGTATACGAAGGGCATGCACCCAATGACGAGAGGTGTACTGAGGGCGAATGATGAGTCCATCTTTGATCTCAACAAAGTGCTCTGCATAAAGGGACATCTTAGGGCGCAAACCCCCAAGAGGGTTCACCTAAGTAGTCTGAATGAAGCACCTATAGATATCTTCCCGGATGGACCTGTTCAACACTTGCTTGGTGGGCAAGAGATGACTGGGAGCATTCAGGGAATACTGGAAAGGGGAGAGATGATCGATCTGGATACCAACTGAATCCAACAAGGTTGAAGTCTCGGCAAACGAACAACGACCCCTAGCTTGGGCAATACTCATAGAGGAACAATAAGCAAGATACGGATCCCTGTCCAGCCCATCGGAGAGATCACCAAACCTCCTAATACAATGAAGAAAGGTTGATATGTCAAATATAGTGTCTAGACGGAAAGGTTGAGCTCCGAACTCTGCCAAAATAATATGTGGGGGGGTCGTCTGTTTGCATCTAATGAAGCGGTGAAGGAGGAGAGTCTGAATCCTCTTAGCATAAGCCCAATCTGTGTCCAAAAGGGAGGGCCCCCAGATAACAGACCCATAGAGAACAGTGGGGCGGATAAGGGAGTTCAAAAGAAACATCTTGGAGCAGATGTCTTGGAAGTGGTGCCAAAAACACTGTCTCTCAAGAATGGCAAGAGATCCATACCCTTTATTCACCCTCGGCTGAAGAGCATGCCTCATACTGAATATAGGCCCTGAGACTGGACTCCCAGGTAGGTGTATGTATTAGTAAGTTCAACCTCCTGCCCTTGAAGAAAAAATGGAGGTGTGATGTCCTTAACCCGTTGAAAACCATGACCTTGGGTCTTAACCAGATTGACCGTCAATTGCCGAACAGATCACAGATAAAGCAGTGCATCAAAGCGTCTTTAAAGCCCCTCAGAAGCAGAGGCGAAAAACAATAGCGTCTGGCAAAAAGGAGAACAGAAATCAAGGACGTGGGTCAAGAAGGCAACCATTCCCCTTCCTGAATGGATCCTGAGAAAGATTCCCAACTCATCATATAAATGCCAAATAGGGTAGGAGATAAGGGGCACACCCTATTTAACCCAATGGTGCTCATAATCAAAATCAACAGTTTTGTGAGCAGTACGAAGACAACCACGGATGGACTCATAGAGGTGCATGATGGCAATATAAAATCTCAGAGTACCAATGTATCGCGAGCCGCTTAGAAGAAGGGCCATGCCCAAGGTATTGGAGTCAAAAGGCTTCCGCAGTCAACAAAACCACAAATAAAATTTAGAAAACGACGGTGTGACGGGCCGTCCTCAATGATAGCTCCGAAGGGTGACGATTGTGGCGATTGGTTTGGTGGAACCAGGGCAAAAACTAGCCTGACCTCTGGCTCTGAGCCTGATTTCTGCTCCAAATGCTCAGGACAAACAAGCCTTGTGGAGAATTGTAGCATAGAGTTTGGAGAAAGAATGGCCCACCATGATAGTCCTTGTAGTTATCGGATCAGAATGGACAGCTTTGTGATCGGGTGAAGTGAATGATATGATGGAGACCAGTAGGAGGGGTAAAAAAAACCCATTTAACCATTGATTGAAACGTATATGGCAAATATTTACCAAAGACCTCAAAAAACCCTGCTTTGAAGAAATAGCCTGGAAACCTTCCACCATCCGCTGCCTTGCTACGGTTCAAAATCCTTAGTGCCCTTTGTATTGTGGTGAGTGAATGGATTTACAGGCGGCGGGATGCCAATCTGGTTAAGTTGTTGCCCCGGAACTCTGAAAGGGAGAGGTGTGGGGAAAAAAATGGAGATAGGATCGTTCGTAGTGGAGGAGGGGGAGTGGCGGAGGAGACAATACGCCAGAGGACCGAGGGTTAGTCATAAGGGAGGTTGGAACAAAAACAAATATCCAACGACATGCCCACAGTAGGTCAATGGGACTGCAGCCCAAACAATATACAAAAGTGGCGAACGGGACACTCAAAACGATTTTTGCCCCCCAAAAAAAACAGAAAAAGAAAAAATGAGAAAAGGCCAAAGCAGAAAGAAAGAAAACACGAAGCCAAAAATACCCACACAGGCTAGGGGCAAGGAGCAAGCGGGGGGAAGAAGACGAGAGAAGAAAGAACGGAATGAAGGGGGAGCAAACGAGAGACTAGTGGTCTACTCAGGAATGGTTGAGCAACACCCATTGCCGAAATCATTAGAGGCTGAAAAAAGAAGCTCCTGATGGATTGGGTTAACTCGAGAGGGGCAAAACAAAAACTACTCCCCCTGCGAGATCTGAGACTTAACGCACGACAACTGCGGGGGACAAAGGAGCTAGGTTCCTCTGGTACGTGTGTGCATCCCGATCTGATGGCGGTGCATCGAGGGAAGTGTGAGGTCCAACCGGAGGACAAACAATTCATGCACTGTATCTGAGTCAGAAAAGCTCTGTCGTTTAGTTCCTCAACCGTGGGTTTGGTAGAACCGGAAAGAAGGTTGTAATTTGTATAGTGGGGATGACTTCGGAGGGGGAACGAAGAATATTACCCGGTAGCAGCACAGCAAAGATTCGAGGATGTACTGAGGGCAAGAACCGCTAGTTCAATTATCTGATATTTTTAAGACGACCGGGAGAGTCTAAATCCCTCTGAAGAGACAGTGAAATAGTTTCCTCTGATCTATCATATCTGGTGGGGCAGTGAAGATGAAAATGAGTCTGGTCTTCCACCTCTTGAAGGCTACAAAGCTACAAAGTTTTGTCCTCTCGATCAATGGTGATCAATTCGCATCCAAAGTATTGTGGGAGCCGACTCGAAACTGCCCAGAGGTATACGAAGGGAGGCACCCAGTGAGAGAGTTTTGTACTAAGGGCGGATGATGCGTCCATCTCTGATCGCAAGAAAGTGCTTTTGATAAAGGGGACATCTTTAGGGCGCAAACCCCCAAGAGGGTTCACCCAAGCTAGTCTGAATGAAGCGCCTGTAGATATCTTCCCGGATGGACCTGTTCACACTTGCTTGGTGGGCAAGAGATGACTGGGAGCATTCAGGGAATATTGGAAAGGGGGGAGATTGATCGATCTGGATACCAACTGAATCAACAAGGTTGAAGTCTCGGCAAAACCAACGACCCCTAGCCTGGGCAATACTCATAGAGGAACAATAAGCAAGATACGGATCCCTGTCCAGCCATCGGAGAGATCACCAAACCTCCTAATACAATGAAGAAAGGTTGATATGTCAAATTATGTGTATAGACGGAAAGGTGAGCTCGCCTCTGCCAAAATATTGTGGGTGGGTGTCTGTTTGCATTAATGAAGCTGTGTGATGAAGGAGAGAGTCTGAATACTCGTTCGCATAAGCCCATCTGTGTCAAAACGGGAGGGCCCCCAGAAACAGACCATAGCGAACAGTGGTGCGGATAAGGATTAAGGGGTTCAAAAGAAACATTTGAGAGAGTTTGGATAAGTGGTGCCACAAACACTTGCTCTCAAGAATGGCAAGAGATCAATACCCTTTATTCACCGCGCTGAAGAGCATGCTCATACTGAAGATAGGCCCTGAGAACTGATCTCCAACGTGGTGTATGTATTAGTAAGATTCAACCTCCTGCCACTTGAAGAAAAAATGGAGGTGATGATGTACAGTAACCCGTTGAAAACCATGACTTGGTTCTTATACCAGATTGACGTCAAATTGCCGAAGATCACAGAATAAAGCAAGGAAAGTGAATCAAAGCTGTTTTGATGCCTTCAGAATAAGAGGGCTTGGGGAGGGGAAGAGAAGAAAAACCAATATCGTAGGCAAAAAAAGGAAACAGGAATCAAGACGTGGTCAAGAAGGCAAACCATCCCCTTCCTGAATGTGATCATGAAGAAAGATTCCAAACTCATAATATATGGCCAAATAGGGTAGGAGATAGGGGCCCCTATTAACCCCAATGGTGCTCCTAAGAAAATCAAAACAGGTTTGTGAGCAAGCAGTACGAAGGACAACCACGGATGACTCATAAGAGGTGCATGATGGCAATAAGAAGAATTAAGATGACGAATACCAATGTCTCGGAGCCCGCTAGAAGAGGGCAATGATGGTATATGGAGTCAAAAGCTTTCGAAAGTCAAAAAAACAACAACTAAAACTTTAGAAGAGCGGTGACGGGCCTCATCAATGATAGCCCGAAGGGTGAGATGTGGTCGATGGGTGTGGTAAACAGGGCAAAAACTAGCCTGACCTCTGCTTGAGCTGCTTATGCTCCAAAATCTAAACACAGACCTGTGGAGAATTGTAGCATTAGAGTTGGAGAAAAGAATCGGCCACACCATGATAGCCTGGAGTTATCGGTCAGAAATGGACCCAGCTTTGTGAAATCGGAGTGGTGGTGAATGATATGATGAAGACCCAGTAGGAGGGAAAACCCAATGTTAACCACTTGAGTGAAAAAGGATATGTACAATATTTACCCAAAGACCTCAAAACCTGCTTGAAGAACTCAGCCTGGAAACTTCCACATCCGTTGCCTTGCTACGGTCAAATCTTAATTGCCTCTATTGATATTGTGGTTGAGTGAAGGATACCAGGAGGCGGGATGCCAAATATGGTTAAGTTGTGACCCGGAAACATCGTTTAAAGGGTAGGGTGTGCGGAAAAAATGAGATAGGATCGTAGTCGGCGAAGGAGGGGTGAGTGGCGGGAGGAAGACAATACGCCAGAAGGACCGCGGGTTAGTCATAAGGGAGGTGGAAAACAATATCTACAGTGGGATGGAAATGAAGGATCGGCTTCTTACGACCGAGAAGGCATCGGTAGGCAACCTGGCGAGTGAGTGGGGATAAGAGGGTCGTATGATGGAGATGGGTCAAACCTAGCGAGGCGCATAGTGAAGGGATGTGCATATTACATATCCATTGGTTCAGGGGCAAAGATTTCGTATAATACTACGTGGCGAGGGGATGGGTGGTGGAAGCTGGGGAAGGGATTCAGGGCAGCATCCCACATGGCGAGGAAAGGCGTGTGTAATGGCATCCACACTAGCAAATTAGAGAAGTGATGGGATCAGGAGGGAGAAGGTCGTGGAGGTGGATGAGAAGACCCAGTAATCCCCTTATCCGACTGAAAGGAGACAGGATGAGGGGCGGCTTAGGGGGGAGGGGAGAGGAGGCTGGTGGTGGGTAGGAGGACTGGCAGACTAAAGAGACAGCTTAGGCACTGCATGGCGGGCAAGGGGATGGGGCAAACAGAGGAGCAGAAGAGGGTGAGATATTGGGCTAGAGAGCGGACATAGTTACCACACCTAATGCCCCCACCATGGGGACGGACATGTGAAGAAGTGTGAAATCATGAAAGCACGCGATCCATTGAAGATCCACAACGCCCATGACTCCCCAAGCGGAGGAGGAACCAAACCATAAGCTATGAAGGGCCATCGTTATCCTCAGAAATACTATGCAGAGCAACTGACACAAGGGTCTATGCTGTGGCAGAGGTATCCCTACTATAGTGGAGGGGGACCTCAAAGGGTCTGGTACGGGCATTAAGTAACCTAAAATATAAACCTCCCCTACGATAGGAGATGGGACCAATACTGTGTATAAGTCAAAGAAAGGATCACCATATGGGCCATTGGGATGGCGTTACGGGGAAGCAGCCGGAGGAAAGTAACAAATTGACTATATATAAATCCTTAGAGAATAGAACGGCCCCCACTAATATGAATCCAAAAATGTACCTAGGAAAACTTAATTAAGAAACAGGACCATCGAGATACTATTGGGGAAAGTCTCCTATAGAGACGAGGCAAACCCCACAGGATCTGACACCACCGAAGCCTGAGTCTCCTGTCTGCAAGTTGATAACCCAGAAAGAATATAGTAATACCTGGGAGAGGACGGAAACGGGACTCACAGTGTTGGTCTCTGCGATGAGAGAGGTTGGCAAATACCCGAGGAAGAGCATCAAACATAAGGCCAAGGAAAGACCAAAGGGAACCATTCCCATTCCAGCAACTGATTAGATAAGCCTCTAGCCTGACTCCTCTACCACTGTGCCCGCATTGGGGAGCCCTGGCGGGGCTCCCAACCAAGAGGAGAGCCATAATACGACCGGAGATCCTGATAAACAACCCATTTACCTGATTTCCTGCTGCCATAACTGCTCCCAGAGGTGTTTTTGAGCGCCCCCAAACTTGCGTAATAGTGAGATTCATCGAAGGAAGACTTGTATGGGCGTGTGATTGAAAACAGAACCCTCGGGGCCCTGAGAGCTGTAGCCTGTCAAAGTTGTTCCTGAAAGAATTAAGCGTGTGGAATCATAGACAACCCAAGCTGCAATTCTAGGGATGTCAGGGATCCCCAAAGTATCTGTGATGTAAAGGACGAAGTACCAAACAAGTAATGGGTATTGCTGTCGAAGTGGGGGTGGGAGGACCATCACCTTGAGGTTTCGTTCCTTGTCACGGCCTAGTACGTCTCCAATTAACTGGGACTTGTTTATAACGGCCTCAACAGCAGCCAAGGTGGTGGGGGGAAACACTGCCTTTCCCAATAACAACTTGGTCTATGATTCTATTTCCAGTTTTTTAAGGAGGCTTGGTTATTTTGATTTCCTCCTGTTGAGACTGGAGGTCTACAATTTCTACGTGTAGGGCATCATTAGGAGAGCTAGTATTATCCGTGTTGGTGGCTAGTTTTTCTCTCAAGATGGCATTCTCATATTCAACATCCACGACCCTACCAATAAGTGCACAAACCTCAGTTTGGAGTCGTTGATTGGCAATTTCAACCTTCTGGATTCGATTGAGTATAGAGTGTTGAGTGGCGAGAGGAGGGAGCCGCATGTTGTCTTCCCCGAGAGATAGGGAGATGGCCCCAATCAGCCGAGATGCTTCCCCCCAATTTTGAACTAGATCCTCCTGATTTCCATAGTAGCTTCGTGCTAGGTTGGATATAGAGGGGCAGCCCCCTATC
Organism: Taxus chinensis; assembly: GCA_019776745.2. NCBI lineage: Eukaryota > Viridiplantae > Streptophyta > Pinopsida > Cupressales > Taxaceae > Taxus > Taxus chinensis. The sequence goes on along the minus strand of CM034152.1, from coordinate 614,845,813 downwards.
TATATATTGCAGTTGGAGCTATATAGAGAGTCTTGTTGGCACTTATTGATTATATGGAATAGTGCTAGTCGACACTAAATATGTGTAGAGTTTGGCATAGAGAAACTATATATATATATATATATATATATATATATAACAATGGGCCCCTATCTAGATTTCTCAACTATGTATATATATGGAAGGGGGAGGTAGGCATATATCCCATCTAAATCGGGGGGAAGTATCCCAACTCTCTCTCTCTGGGCCCCCCATATAGGTTGGGTATGGTGGCGGGGGGGAGGACAGAGGGGGGACTATCCCTCGACCCCCAGCATCCAACAAGAGAAGAGATAGAGGAGGGCGTCCATATCTTATAGAGTGTTTTTTGCCCCATATACACATAGACAGGACCAGGCTCAATTGAATGTTTGTTTGCCTCGGGTTTCGATGGAGTGTTTCGTAGCCCTATATCCTAATGGCCCTCGACTTATTATATATATATGGCATCTATAGAGCAGCCCGAACTCTTTCCTGTACTCTCGCCCTCCCCCTCCTATGAGATATAGGGGCACCCCCCCTCAATTTTCTATATGGCCTCCTCCAGATAAAAAATAGAGAGAGGGAAGGGAGGCCTCCGGATAGAGAAATAGGGATGGGCCCTATAGACCCCATATATAGGTAGGAGGTCCTCCAGAAAGAGAGGAGACATAGGGGCACTAGATATAGCAAGAATATATATATATATATACACACGAACGGGGCGGTGTATATCTATATGAAGGTCCATCTAGACTTTATTAGGCCCTCCCCCCTTCATATAGAGAATTCTAGATAGGGGCCCACTCTCTATCTATATATAGCCATAGTTGCCCCCCAATCAGATAGTAGGTGGGCACCCCCCCATCCCCTAGATATATTCTCTCTAAAGGGCACTAGATAGGGGTCCCAATAGGGCGTTGGCCTATAGAGATATAGGCTCTTAGCCCAAATAGATCTATGGGGTAGGGACCCACTCTCTATCTATATATAGCCATAGTCGCCCCCCAATTAGATGGCAGGTGGGTGTCCCCCCATCCCCCTAAATATCTTATCACTCTTGGAGGGCTATATAGATAGGAGTCCTAATAAAGCATTGGCCTATAGAGATATAGGGCCCCCAGCCCAAATATATCTATAAGCACCTAACGTCGTCCCCTATATATAGATATGGCCGACCCCCCTGCCCTGTGTCTATATTCTATTTATTTGGGTAAGATCATTTCTTTATGTGCCCCTATATATGGATAGGTGCCCAGGTAGATAAGTTATAGACGGGAAGATAAGTTATAGACGGAGGGGGAGGGGGTTGGGGGCTTTAATGTTATTGTAAGTTGGGGGGCAAATAAACCATATATAGTCCAGGTCATTAAGCGTTGAACCTCAAATGCCCAGGGTCATTTATGCGCCTCTAAATATATGGGGTCCTATCTAGAATTCTATAATTATTGGGGGTGGGGGCGAGGGCAATTCGAAGGAGAAGATTCGTTGGAATATCTCGCAAGCATTTGTATTACATGGACGCTTGATCCGTATTCTTATAATAATCACGATTGGATCTCGAATGATTGTGGTGGGGAATCCACGCTTCCTCACTCTTCCCATATTCTAATATGGTGGTGGTGGCGCTGACCTGCTCTTCCCCTCTTCCAATAGTGGGGTGGGAGACGATGCCTCCCCCTGCCCCTATATCTGGCATGCCAGTTAGGAGGAATTTCTCAGTTGTGAACTCTAGAACTAGCTGACAGAAAGGAATGGAATAGAGAAATGAGACAACTCTTTATTCGACTATTCCATAAACAGACTCTACTCCATTTACCCACACCAATCATGTGTTCTCCATTTCTCTCGTATATCATTGTAACGCCCTTCATCATGGGTTCTGAAAAAGACTTTTCATGTCATTCCCATTCAGGTCCAGATTTCCTCCGTTTTTTCTCTCTTGCCCCCAATGGTTTCTTTCGAAGAGATAAATAAGATGGTTACACTTAAATTATATCCTTCAAAGTACTTATTACTCACTCGAAATTCCGCTTCCACAATCGGCGAGTCATTGGGTTCTTAGAATCAATTGTTTTTCCATAGTTTCCCATCTTAGAACTCCCATACCACCATTTGTTCAATTTGAAATGAATTGGTTGAACATTTCCACTAGGGACCCGATTCTTAACTCTGATGTGTGGTATTCATTCCCGTTAAGATCTTGGAATACGTAGTAGTGGTGGAACAGCTCGCAAAACCTCAACCACTTTACCCATACTTTATCGCCACCAATTATTTTCGTGCCTCTAATCGAAACAGGATGGTTTCATGTTCCTTCATCGATCAGTTATTCCCCTCTGTTTTGCATCTCCCATTTCCAATTTTGATCTTAATGGAGTCCATGAGATTAAATGGAAACCAATAATTGAAACTAAGGCAATTATCTATATAGGCACCCTATATAGATATATGGCGAGGGTGGTGCTATATAATCGGCACCCCCTATCTATCTATATATGATGCCCACATAAAGAAGATATATAGGAAGGGGGCACCCCTAGATTCTATCCATAGTAGAGGGGGGAGGTATATCTATATATAGGGTGCCAACTATTTTATGGATTAGCACTCGCATTTTTGTTTTGCTTGAAAATTATGGAATATGACCCCCCATATATAATAGCGCCCTCATATAGATGAGAGGGGTCGAAGGGTCAAGGCGAGATGGGGCCCGAAGGACCCCTTATGACCCCTTATCTCACCCATCCTATCTGGTGGGGGGGGTGCTGAGGGGTGTGGGGACAGAATGATATAGATAGGGCCTCTCTACTCTAATAATATGGTATGGGGACAGCGCCAATTAAACACTAACTATACCAAATCCACAACATAAGATAGGGGGTCCATCAACCCATATATCATATCTTCTTTTTCATATGGGGTCCTCTCGGACGAGAACATAAATGCCTTCGTCTCACATATCTACATATATAGAAGGTCCCTCCCCCTCCTCGTACTCAGGAATGACCCCTAAATTCACATTGACCTGTAATATCCCCTTCCCAGTCAAAGACCCCTAGCCATTTTGTCTTCCCGACGGCTAAGGTAAAACTAAAGGGCAGACTTATGATAGTTTTATTAATAAGTGCAAAAATAAAATATTATAAAGAACTTATAATAAAATATTATAAAACTTAATAATTAAACTGAAAAATAGAAAAAGGCCAAAAAACGGCAAAAGGCATTTAGCAAAAAGTATTTATTCAAGGGGAAAATGTGATTTTCCTAGGAAAGAAAACAACTAGGGGAAAACATTAAATGAGAAAATCCAATTGGTTGGAGGTGGCCATTAGGCCTAAAATTCTTCTATTTAAGCAGTGGAACTTGCTTGTAGAGGCATGACATATTATTTTCCATAGTTACCTGAGACAGGGGGGACGGCGGGACGGCGGGACGGCGGGACGGGGGGACGGGGTTTCTGGGACGGCAAAAAATTTCTAAATTTTGGGGACGGCGGGGGGATGGCTAATTAAAAAATATATAAATATTTAAAATATAAAGATAAAGTGACTAAATTATATAAATAAGCTGAAATAAAACCATTTGAGATTTAAATAAGGTGAAACTTGAACTCATAAACATCAAATACATTCCTTAATACTCATGATTCTTTCAGAAGTCTTGCAAGAAGTTGCTTGGTCCAAAAAGGTGCAAAAATTGATTTTATGAAAATAAGAAAAATATTGCCATCAATGCATAGAGCTCAAGAAAATATGCACTTTTAGAGAAAACGACACCTGAAACGGAGCCACAGAATGAAAGTTATGGCACATGCAAGTTGTTTGCTGCTACATCTATCCCGTGACCCTATAATTAAAAAAATAGTTTGCAAGTGTTGTTTTCTCCACTTGTGATTTTTTCACCAAAAATGAAAAAAATTGCCAAAAAAGGAAATAAATTCATGGGGGACGTCTGGATGTGCCCCCCCCACATTTCCCACGTCCCCCCCACGTTTCCACGTCCCCCCCCACGTTTTCCAAGCGTCTTCAGACGTCCCCGGGACGTTTCCTAGAGAAAAACAGAGTGGGAAACATGGGGGAAACGTTTCCCCCACGTCCCCACGTCCCTAGGACGTTCGGGACATCCCGAACATGTCAAAATTGGGGGGATGCATCCCCGCGTAACTATGTTATTTTCTCTCATTTCTGAAATTGTATTGAGCATTGTTGCTTACATCTCCACTCTTGAGAGTGAAAACCCTTCCTTTAGTTTGTAAGGAATCTCCACCTTGGGGCTTTCATTGTGCATCATTAAATTAGGAGAAACTTTCAACGTGTTTCCAACAATTTAAGGAAGAAGATTTGCAGATTTTATCGAGGATTTGAAGAAGAGAATTACTGGTTGCCTTTTTCCCTTGTTTCCAGATTTTTACTCCTTTTGATTCCATGTAATAACCCTTTTGAAGTTTTTTAATTTGGTGTCCCCAGATTTCACCTTGAAATCTAGGACTACCCATTTGAAAAAATTTCGTTCTTTTTTAAAATAACGGGTCTTTTCGTGTTTTTATTGCCAGAAGATGTTTGTATTACGTTAACATATTCTCAGTCAATCATATGAGCCAATTTTGACAAATACCCAGATGCCGAAACTCATTTTATCCCTCCGCCAAGTTTTGTCTGCGGAAAATTTTTATTTAATTATTTATTAAATAAATAATGCCCGTTTGAAGTAAATTGTGCTCCGTTTGAATCCTGTTGATAGTTTGCATGCCAGTATTCACACATCTCAATAGGGTTTTCACCGGGAATGAATTCAGAGCCTTGTCTGCAACTTCTGGCAACGTTTTTCACTTTTATTTATTTCTTTTGCGTTTTTTCTCCGATTTTCTCTACAGTTTCTCTGTGAAATTCCCCTAGGTTTATTCTTTGTCCAGTATAGTTTTTTTAATTTCCTGAAGCATTTGGAGATCATCTACTAACGCAATACCAGAAGGATCTCAGCCTCAAAATGCAAGCTTTTGACCAAAAAAGATGAAGTCGTGCACAAAAAGTCTCTTCCAGGCAAGTCGCATTTTTTGGAATTAATGAGTGTAAGCTACAATGGGATATTTTGGTAGTGGCAGGAAAGCGGGAATTTCTTTCCTTCCTTGCAAGGTACTTTTTCCCATTAAGTCAAACTCACTTAAGTTGCAATAGGAAAATTAGAGGCGGCAGGCTAGCGGGAATTTCTTATCTGCCTTGCAAGGTACTTAGTTTCCCATGAAGTTTTCAAAGTCTGACTTAAGCTGCAATGGAAAAGATTAAGAGGCGACAGTGCAGGCAGGAATTTTTTACCTGCCTTGCAGAGTACTTTTTCCCATGAAGTCAAAGTCACTTAAGTTGCAATGGGAATATTAGAGGTGGTAGGCAGGTAGGAATTTCTTACCTGCCTTGCAGGGTAAAAATTCCCATTAAATAAAAGAAAAATCACTTAAAGCACAGGCGATGGGAATTTCTTATCTGCCTTGCAGGGTAAAAATTCCCATTATGAAAGTCAAACAACTTAAGTGGAAGAGGGGATTTTTGGAGCTGCAGTGCAGGGTGAAATTCCTTCAAACTTGACTTCTTATTTTTGGCAATCAGCCTATGGCCAAAAAGTGCACCCACCTTGGGTGAATAACAATGCAATTAATAATATTTATTAATGGTTTATTCACCCAATTTTGGCACCATAAATAGAAGGAAAATCAATGCAAGTGGAAGAGCTAAAGAGAAGTCAAAGATGCATGCTAAAAATAAATAAAATTAATTTATTTAAAAGCAACCAGCATCATGTAAAATTGGGCGCCCAATTTGGGGAGAATAAACATGATTGTTTATTAATTAAATTGCCAGAAATAGGAAGGAAATTATTAAAAATTGGTATGCTGAGGATTATATAAGCATGGGCTGCCATAATGAAGAAGCAATTAATTCTTTTTGCTAAGGATTGGAGAGACAGGTTTTGACGTCAAGGAGGAGGTTTTTGAATTATGAAGAGTGTTTTTCATTGCATGGGAGCTTCAAGGTTTGGCGCCTAGGGTTGGAATGGCTTGATTCTTGCTATGATAATTATCTGCATGTTGGTATAAGTGCTCTAAATTAAATCATATTTTTCAGACTTGTTTTGCATGCAAGCAAAGCCTCAAAGTTTAGGGCAGCAAGCTTTGATATGCAGATTTTGCTTGATAAAAATCAAGTATTCATGCCATGGACTCCATCTTTGTCTGAAGTAAAATTACAGGTGCTTATTCAATCACAGGTGCTCAAATCAATGTCAGACACATTGAATATATCTTCTTAATCTGAAGAAGTTTCTCAGATCTGCACAAATTGATCCAATTGCAAGGGATTCTGGTTGAATTAAAAGAAAAAGAGCTCAGACAAAGATTGTTTCAGCCATGTTGAAGCATGATGAAAGAGAAAGATCAGCGGAATCATGCATTAGCTTCCAGATTTGCTGACATTGGACAGACACAGATCCTGAACCTATCACCAATTTAATTGATCCAGATCTCATAATTGCAAAAGCTTCCTGCAAAAATTCATCCTCTTGTTTCTGACGCATCCCGTGTAGAAGTCAGTGCATGGAAAATTCCTTACAGGATTTTGTGCATGTGCTCCCAACCTTCCAGTTAAAGCCGTCATCTAATTGTGTTTGCATTCACCCGAAGTGCTTTTCCAGAATTTTTAATTGCTCATATGCAATTAAACATAAAAATGATGAGTTTTCTTGAATTTTTAAGGCAAACATTGCACTGATGCATGTACTGGAGAAGAACTGCAAAAGCTTCAAGGATAAGAGGGAAGACAAGGCAAAGGCAACACTCGTAAGTAAAATTCTAGATCCAGCCATAACTTCCAAATCCAGTTTGGTGAGAATCAAAGGCAAAAGAATCAACTACATGCAAAATATGAAAGAAAACAAGACTGCAGCTTTCCTCTTATTTCTTCTTCTTTCTCTTATTTCCTTCAACAAAGTAATTGAGCGATTAATTAAATTATAAAACTTAAGTGATCGGTTTAAAAGCCATTACTTGAAGAAGTCAATTACTTGGAAATAAGTGGCATACATGCAAAATAGAAGGTTCTATATTTCAGTTGCAAATCATGCATGTCATGCAAAGAGGAATTCCAGGATGGAGATTGCCAGTTGTTTCCCTTTCATAGCTTCCACATGTGGAGTTCACTTAAAGCTTCCTATTTGTAATTTCCCTTCTACATGCTATAAGTAGAGGAAGAACCTACGGTTTAAAGGATTAGAATTTGTAAGCAGCATTCTTGTGTTCCAGAATTTGAGCTGAAACCCGTGATAACTATTTGAAGCAGAGGAATAGAAAGGAACAGATTTCCGAAGAACTTTGTGTCAACGGTGCATTTTGTTTCTTATTTTTGTTTAGATCTATTATAAACTTTGTGTTATTCTAGATCTAGATCTAAAAGCTGCCTTTGCTTATAATTCTGTGTGTTAATGATCTATTTGTTCTGTCTATGTGCATGCAATCAACTCTGTAATCTATTGATTGGGTTGCACATCTTCACTACTTTTTTTCATGTGTTTTTATTATTTCCTTCTTCATTATATATTTCCTTTCTTGTAACAACTGCTTACTTGATGCAAAACTATACTAGCTATGTTTCACGAGCTATATGGTTAAAGTAATACCCCCAAATAGATACTAACATATTTAATTGACAAATCTTACACGGGAGCCTCACCGGTAAATGAGGGAGATTTATCTCATGACTGTCTAGGTTTTCAGCTATGCAGAAAATCTAGCCAACAATGCCATAAATCCTCATGATACAGTGGAATGAGGTCATAGCAATGAAACCATTTTGTTGGTAAAATCTAATGTCTTGTGCATTCTCCAGAATCCAAATAATGCAAATAAATCCTAACACAACAAAAACATACCAAAATTCAAATCTATCTTCAGATAGCATTGTCACTTAGGCTTGTGCATGGGCATCTCACATGAAGTGCAAAAGAGCAAACCAAGATCCTCGTTATGGAAGATTATTCACTGGATTAGAAAAATGTATGCCACAAATTACGCATGAAATAATGGGTCTAGAGACCATCTAAATTCATGCAACTCAAGATTCCGGCCTGATTTAAAAATAGTGCAACTCAGATACGAGCGAATCTCATTAAATATTGGACAAAAATACTCACAAAACACTCTTAGTATTCATCAATATCACCTTGATCTACAAAAAAATACATCTTTCAATTAATCATAGAAAAAGAAGATTCTTCAATACATAAGATTGATGAACCTTGCACTATATTCTCTTACAATTACAGTGAATTACAATATCCATGCATTATACAAGTGCAATCAATACACATACCTCCACAAAAAGCTAAGATCTTTCTTCTTCAAACCTAGTAGATAATTCGAAGCCTCTACGAGTCTAGAGTATGCCCAAGTCTTCAACCAAACCAAAAAGTGAGAATCAAACGCCCCTACAAGGCGCAAAGAACACTATTGAATCATTACTCGTGGATAACTAGGCCTATGTCAGTTGTTGCGTCAATATTCTTTTGATCCCATTTCTGGATTCCTCGTGGCTGCCTGGTTAAGTTTATCTGGCATGCGCCCCTTCGCTTCTAATTTCTCTTCTCCTCTCGTTCCTTATGTCAGTCCAAGCAATCCCGAGTCCTCCACCCCAAAATTGCTTGCCCTCAAGCAATTGCACTCTTCTTCATTGCACAAAGCTTCTTCTTCCTCTTTCTTGCTTGGCATCCTTGCTCGAATCCTTCTTGCAAATTCTTGCGGAAGCTCTTTAGTTCCAGTGAAAGTCTATAACTGATGCACACCTGTCTTTCCTCGTGACGGTATTCAATGTCGAACCATCAAGAAGTGAAATTGTTCCCCAGTAATTGAACAAGTCTGCGAGTGCTGCAAACTGCTGAGCTCCTTCTTTGTACAAACCTTCTTCTGATTTGGATCAGCCCTCCTATTCTACAAAGTTCTTGATTGGTGTGCATGCTATACAAGTGTGGTAGGTGTAGACAAGCATTTTCATGTTAAAAGGATGTTGCACAAATCATGACTGTGATTACCTTTGAGGGGCTAACAATAGAGGCAAAATGTGCAAGATCCTTTGCATGTTCTCCCTGCAAACTGTTTAACATGTATGTTTCGAGTCTTGTATATGTTAGTTAGGCACGCTCAATCAGCAACTATGGCACAAGGCATCCCTTCAATTCCTACCTGGCTTATTGAGTTGACACCAATATTGTCTTCAATGAAGCTGGTGCAGCATGCCCCACAATCAATCAGAACGGTTACCTTTTTCCCATGGAGAAGACCTTTTCCCTGGAAAGTGTTGTACCCAGTGACTAAGGAAAGTGTAAGAGCAAGAGGTGGCGTGGCTTTCTTCCCGATCAGTTTTGACAGATTCTGTAGGATTGAGTTCAGAATTTGCTACCACTAAGTCTTTTAACCCTTCATTTCCTTCTGTCCATTCAAAATTCAACTCTTTCTTGAGTTCCGTTTCACACCCGAATTTACTTCTTTACAATTGTATGCCAATTGAAAACTTATACAGCCCATTCTTATGAATTGGGGAAAAGTTTGAGTTTTGCATTTACAGCTGTACATCAGATACCTTCAGTTCCTTGGCTCTAAAATGACATGGAAAAAACCGGGGATGCATGCAGTACTGAAATTACCTTGTATGTGGCCCAAGATGAAAGAGGCATTCTCAATATAGAATATGGAGTTGTCTTTCTAGGTTTGAAAGGCACGTATTTGTTGACCAAGGTGTCAATGACTATGTAATCCAACATATTATAACAAACTCGTTTAGACAACAATAGTTGTGTAACATATTTATGATATTTTTACCATGAATCCATCTTGTAGGTGACTCTGAACTATCCAAGCCCCTATGGATTCCACACTTTCCTTTGAAAAAACACCTGTATCTTTCTAGTTCATCGACTCACATGTCAAGTGCAAAGTTCCAGTTTTAATCTTCCCAAATGTAACCACAGGTATTACTGAGAAGACAATTCCGTAGATGTGCATAAGGCATCCTTTTCCTTGCTCCGCTTGATAAGTATTTGAGTTTCCCATGATAAGGTTTGATTCAATTTGTACAAGGTCCAAAAGTGGCAACATTGAGATCACCTGCTAACGTTATTTTAAAATAGACCTTTTTCTCTATGTTCCTACAACTAGCTTACCTATGCAGAAACAATCATTGATAATGAACCAAAAGGTGGTTCCATCACCATTGGACTGAAAATTATCAAACAATACAATACTTCCTATCTTCTAGTCCTTGAAACATGTTGATCATAAGAACTTGCAGAAGGCAAATTATCTTGTCAAAGAGCAATGAGACTAAAACATAGCATTTCTCAACCGGTTGTGTATGCAAACAAGCTTACAATAAAAAATGAAACTGAGATCTGACTGTATCCCATGGGCTGCACATGAAGGATTTAGTATATATACTGAGAAATTCTGAGCTTCAAAACCAGAACTCGGAACAATATGATTCAAAATCACCTTGCCTTCATGCTCAAGGATTTGCTTTCTATAGAGCATTCTCGAGGCCCCTTTGTAATAACTGCTTGGCCTTTAGTTTTGGATGGTGAAGGTGACACATGGCCACCACCTAAGAAAGAGTACATAGACTTCATCTTTCAGCTCCTTAGTTCAAGATATTACATTATTTTGCTTATGACTCCAAAATTCTTTAAGTATCTTATGCCACATGCAAAAACATTTTCAAAATCTAGGAATATATGAACTAACAGTCTCATTTACCTACAAATTTGCTTGATGATATAAAATGAAAATTGCCCCATGTCTTGAGCGTTGTAAGACTTACCTGAATTGACCTATGCTGCTGTTAGCGTACAAGATCTCAGCAATTTCTTCATCTTGTTGTTTATGGGGATCATGATTTCCAACCCAATTTCCATTGATAAAAACTTTCGCTCTGCCATTATCAGCAAACTCCAAATTAATACTTGATCAAACATAAGTATAATTCAAGCGGATGGCCATCCAAACTAAAAGAGGAAATGGATACCTTAGTATGCTAAATGCAAGCTTGGAAAGAGGTTACCTTTTGTCACTTCAATCTCAACGTTGTTTACTGGGAGCAGCTTCAATTGCTAATCTTTGGGAACCAACAATGGGTTCCGGTTGTTGTTGAAATTCCCCAGCAAGAAGGCATTATTGTAAGCCTTGAGCCATTTGAATTTGTTTCTTCATCTGCATCATCTCATTTGCTAACTTTTGTAGTAGTGAATCAGAAGTAGTAGCAGAGGATGAAGATTTCAGCTCTAGAAGTGTTCTCTTTATCTTTCCAGATAATGATGAGACTTAACATCTTCAAGAGTCAACCGCCATGTTTTGAGCTGCTAACAAATCAGCAAGACGTGCTCTTCACAGAATGATAGCTTACTTCAAGTGCAAGCAAAGCATTGATGAAGAACACCTTTTGATTCTCATCATTTGTAGAAGTAGAAGCAATTTTGTACAGGAATCTTTGGAAATTTTGCAATATAAATCCCGCATGTGCTAATGTGGATCCTTCTTCAAGCTGAGTGAGTTGAGTAATCAATGTAGATCTAGATTCTTTAGTTGGCATTGAATCTTTTCCAGGAATGCATCCCGCAACAGTAGCCCAGTTGGTTATGGTACCAGGAGCTAGCCGGTAGAACCATTCTCCAGCCAAGTCATGCAGAGTCTCTATGAAGAGCCGAACAGATTGCGATCTTAAAGCTGTTCGATATTGTGCAAGCACTCCACAGGATATTACAAAAACGCACCCAAGTGGCCATCTGGATTCTGCTTGCCATCTCCAAAGAATTTTGGAAAATTTTTTTTCGTCCCTTTAGGTAGATCATGCATAGGAGGAGTAGATTCAAAGGCACCAAAAGCTGCTCCCCATGGGACAACTCACATCTGGTTCTGATTCGCATGATGAATGGGGCACGTTTTCTCCTTAGTGTAGACTTGATGAATAATTCCAGGCCGTATTATGCTGACAGATGATCCGGATCTGGATGACATTGCACTCTCCTTACCTATGAGAGACTTAGATCTGCGGCTTCTATCACTTGAGGAAGGAATGATTGAAATTGAATTGCTCCTGCAATCATACACAGATCAATGATCAGTCCTTCCTTGCACCTCCATAATAACGGGTGAATGGATATTCAGCTAGGTTAGAGAATTCCTGTTGGAAAACACTCCAATCTTCAAGAGACAAAGCTTTGATCTGCAAAAATAGTTGTTCCCCAGCGGAGTCGCCAAAAACTGTTGGCTAGATTTTCTGCATAGCATGAAAACCTAGGTAGTCATGAGATAAATCTCCCTCATTTACCGGTGAGGCTCCTGTGTCAGATTTGTCAATTAAAGTATGCTAGTATCTATATGGGGTTTTACTTTAACTATTCAGCTCATGAACCATAGCTGTACAGTTCTGCAGCAAGTAAGCAACTGTTTAAGAAAGGAAATATTTATAGAAGAAGGGAATTATATAAACACAGAGAAGAAATGGGGAAGATGTGCATCCCAATCAATAGATAGCAGAGTTGATTGTATGCACATAGAAGAAACCAATAGATATAAACACAGAATTCTAAGCAAAGGTAGCTCTAGATCTAGATCTGAAATAACACAAAGTCTATTAAAAGATCTAAGATAAAAAGCAAGAAACACAATACACCGTGACACAAAGTTCTCCAGAAATCTGCTCCTGTATATTCCTTTGCTTCAAGTGGCTCTCAAGGGTTTCAGGACAAAGTCTGGAACACAAGGTTGCTGCTTACAAATTCTGATCATTAACCCGAAGGTTCTTTCTCTACTTATAGAATGTAGAGGGCAATTACAAGTCGGAAGCTTTTAGTTGAACTGGCACATGTGGAAGTCAGAAAAGAAACAACTGGCAATCTCCCTCTTGGAATTCCTCTTTGCATGACATGTATGATTTGCAACTGAAAATAGAACCTTCTATTTTGCACGTCCGCCACCTATCTCCAAGTAAATGACTTCTTCAAGTAATGGCTTTTAAACCAATGACTTAAGTTGTATAATTTAATTGATCGCTCAATTACTTTGTCGGAGGAAAGAAGAAGGAAGTGAAAGCTGCAACTTTGTCCTTTTTCATGTCTGCATGCAGCTGATTCTTTTGCCTTTGATTCTCACCAAACTGATCTGGGAGTAGCTGAACGGAAGCAAGCTGGATCTGAAACAAGCTGGATTGAAGCCTAGAATTGGAAACGGCTGGATCTGGAAGCTGGATTTTGCCTTCGCCTTGTCTTCTCTTTTATCCTTGAAGCTTTTGCAGTTCTTCTCCAGTACATGCATCAGTGCAATGTTTGCCATAACTCTTTATTTTTAATTGCATATGAACAATTAAAAATTTTGGAAAGCACTCCGAGGTGAATGCAACTTCAATGAAGGCTTCAACTGGAAGATTGGGAGCAATGCACAAGATCCTGAAAGGAATTTTCCATGCACCTAGACTTCTTCACTATGCTGCATTTGAAACAAGAGGATGAAGCCTTTGCTTTGGATCTGAATCTGGATCTGGATCTAGCACACTCCATAACGAATTCTGGCAGCTGGTTGTGAATGGAAATCTTGCAGCTCGAATGATTCCACTGCTTCTTACTGCACGCATGAGGGAAGTCTTTCCAGCTCTGGATCTGTCAATCAATTCGGAAAGAGGTTCCGGACCTAGATATGTGTCCAATGTCTACAAATTTAGAAGTGATGCATGACTCCATTGTGCTCTCTTTTTCATCCTTCTTCGTCATGGCTTTGTCTATCTTTGTCTGAACAATTCTTTTTCTTCTTAGATGGCTGGAATTCTTCAAAACTGGTGCAGATCTGGATAAATCCTTCAGATTCGAATTTTATTGGACAATTAAAACTCATAAAAATCTGCACTATTCAAGCATTGGACATGCCCCAAAAAGCTGATGTTTTATTTGCATGCAAAGTGAGCATGAATTTTTCCAACTTCACCTGAGCACCTGTATTACTTATGCAAACAATTATGCAGACACAAATCAACTTCCTTCAATGCATGTGCCAAAATTGGAAGCTTTTAGCCTTGATTTCACCTTCTTTTGAGCAAAAATCCTCTTCAAATGGGGCGCACTTTTCCTCTGGGATGCACTTCTTTACCTGTGAATTAATTAATTCATCCTTATGGCAGCCCATGCTTATATAACCCTCATAATTCTATAATTAATAATTGCCCCTCCTATTCCTGGCAATTAATTAATTAAAAATCATGTTTTTCTCTTTAACTGGTGTGCTAAAATTGCATGTTTAAGGACAGCCATCCAATAAATTAAATTTAATCAATTTAATCATCCACTCTTCACTTCACTTAAGCTTCACAGTGTGCTTTAACCTTAGCCACTGAAAATAGAAATTAATTTAATCATTTAATACTTTAAAAAGTATTATCTTTCTCCCAAAAGGGGAGCACTTTTTGACATGAAGGGGCTGCCATTAAATAAATTAATTTATTTAATTTTAGAGCAATCTATTTTCAACCACCTTTTGTCCTTTGCCTTTGTTGACTTTTCCACAAGCCTGGGCACCTATTTTGGGTGAATAATTAATTAAAGTTAATCAATTTAAAGGCTACCATTACTTTTCCAAAGGGGGCGCACTTTTTGACATAAAGAATTCTATTTTTAAGAATCACATGACAATGGGATTTTTTACCCTGCAAGGCAGCCCTGAAAATCCCATGATTCACTTAAGTCGCTTGACTTTCATAATGGGATTATTTACCCTGCAAGGCAGGCAATAAAATCCCATGATTCACTTAAGTGATATTTCTTTTATTCCACAATGGGAATTTTTACCCTACAAGGCAGGTAAGAAATTCCCGCCTGCCTGCTGCCTCTAATTTTCCCACTGCAACTTAAGTGACTTTTCTATCATGGGAAAAAGTACCCTGCAAGGTAGGCAATAAATTCCCACCTGCCTGCTGCTTCTAATTTTCCCATTATCCACTCTGATTCTTTGTTTTCCAAAAATGCGGCCAACCCAGAAGAGGCTTTTTGGTGCGCGACTTCGTCTTTTCCCAGTGAACCGGACCTCCGATGGCGACTTCCTTCTGGCATAACGTGCGTATATGATCCCCAGTTACTCTAGGCCAAGAATCAGGCCAAACCGGCAAAGGAATTGATCTAGAGAAATTTCACAGAAAACGAAACGGGAAAAACACAAAAACACAAAAAATTGCCAAAAGTCACAAATAAAGCCCAAAACTTATTCCTAGTTAAAACCCTTCTGGTATATAGGAATAATGATATGTTCGATCACAACAGGGTTAAATCGGAGCGCAAATTGCCTCAAACAGGGCTCAAAATAATTAAATACAAATTTCCCGCAGACAAATCCCGACGACAGAATATAACAATTTTGGGCATTTGGGTATTTGGCGAAAATGGCTAATATGGCTCTTTGGGAATATCTTGACGCAATACAAGAACTTTCTGGCAATAAAAACACAAAACGACCCATTATTTTAAAAGTACGAAAAATTTTCGGATAGGGTAGTCACAGATTTCAGGATGAAATCTGGGGACACCACCTTATTCACATGCACTTGGGATATCTTGGTCCGCTCTTACCCAAGTTTAATCGTCTCTCGAAGTTAGGGTTCTTTATTGTCCATTGAGTCGACAACGGACCAGCATCTGACTTTTATCATTTCTACACTTTGGAATGATGGGTTCCTCAAGTTCCTATCACTGTCTACTCCTCTTGGTTGGTATCACAACCCCCTATTTCATCTATAAATTCATCAAATGCAAAAATATTATCATTATTAGTCAAGACAATGATCAATACTTCAAGTCATGTTGATCATTTAGAGTGCAATAATGGAGGTAGGGGCTGAATCTTTGCGCCTTCAATGGCTCTTTTGCCTCCATG
The DNA here is from genome assembly GCA_019776745.2 of Taxus chinensis. Taxonomy (NCBI): domain Eukaryota; kingdom Viridiplantae; phylum Streptophyta; class Pinopsida; order Cupressales; family Taxaceae; genus Taxus; species Taxus chinensis. The sequence continues at coordinate 614,829,852 of CM034152.1, read as the reverse complement.
AGTGTAAATCTTGGTGGTAATACTATGTTCTTCCTTCCTTGAGTACTAGTGTTCATGCAATTTCATTGGGTCCTTGTGTCACCAAGGTGTTGTTAGGAGAGCCATTCAAATGATCAAGTGTGGCAAGAGGATTGGAGGTTTTGAACCCTCACTGGGCTAGCCCCTTCTCAGATGACCTACAACTGCGATTTAAAGCATCCAAAACCCTTTCGTTGCCCTTCACTGAGAAAGCAATGGACCACCATCTCCCAACAGATTGGGGTTATGTCTCTCTTCTTCAACACCCTGAAATTCATAGCCATTCCTAATAATTTGAGTAGTTTGTCAACAAGATGTCCGAGCTCTTTTTCACTAGGGTATGAAGGTATCCATTATTCCCAAGCTACCCTTGTGCATGCATTATAAGCCAAGCTTGGACCGAGTTCCAATGCCCACTCTTTCTATTTCCAAATTTATGAACTCTTGAAAATGTTAGGGCACCAGATCGGATTTGAGTTCTCCGGAAGAGATTGATATTCCTCAAAGATAGTTACCAAATTGTTGACTTTCGGAACCCTAGGCTCTTCATTGAAAATACCTTGCTTACACCTAAATCCATTTATCCGTTGAAACCCTAGGCAGCTTGTGAGAATCCATGATCAAATTTACCTCTTGCCCTAATAACCAGCTTTTGAGGTTTTTTATTTAACATATTCGATATTCAGATCTGAAAATGAAAATTGCAGCAGACTCAAATATAAAACCAGCAACTTTTACTAGATTAAAAGAATGCCAAAAAACTGACCAGTAACATGTAAGTGCGATTCATCAATGATTTTTAATATGATTTTCTTAATTTTACAACGCCAGATTGACCAATCAAAAGCAAAGAACATATTGCTGGAAATGAAATATTCCGGGTCTAGAAATTGAAGTCCAAACTTAATTATGAAATATGGGTCTAGAAACCCTCTAAATTCATGCAACAGTGTCCAAGATTTCGGCCTTCAAAAATATTCACTGGAAATTGCAGTCTCACAAAACTCTAAATGAAATATGGGTCTAGAAACCCTCTAAGGATTCATGCAACTCAAGATTCCGGCCTTTAAAAATCAGTGCATATCAGATTACGAACTCAAAAATATCAAATTATACTTCAATCATCAAAGTCAACTACCCTAGGTAGGTCTCACTTTTACATAAATACCAATAACAGACTGGTAAATGTCAATTGAATCCTCCAAGAAGCTCATCTCATTCATTGGGGCAATCGTTGATGAAGGGTTTTCGTCCTGCAATGGAGGCACTCACAAGAGGGTTTTCGTCCTCAAGTGGATGCGGCACTAGGGATTACATGCTCTTTGTAAGATATTATAAAATGTGCCAAGACTAGTGGTTAATGATCACTTTAAACTCTTTTTGCCATATCTTCCTTTTTGGGCGCCAAAGCTTGGATTTAGAATGTGGAAGAACATGGGTGTGGCCATCCTTATATATTAGATAAAATATATTTTAAAGTACTCAAAGATGTCTTCACCTTCATTTTTTCTTCTTTGTCATGGAGAAGGAATTCAGGCTAAGAATACCAATTTCCAATTACATGGAAAAAAGGTTTCACATTACATTTCCAAATGAGCTAGGATTTTATGCTATGCTATTTGGGCTTCATGAATATAATGGATCAGTTCATGGGGCAAATGGCTGGAAGATTGCCTTATGATTTCCTTATGTTTCTTCTCAGCCTTAGTCTGCATTTCTTTATTTAAATTCAGATCTTCATGATAAACCAGAGCTATGACTTCTCCAAGAAGTAGCATGTAAAGAGAAAATCAGAATACTGGAGATGGAGAAGATGACCATGGAAGGGCATAGATCGGAGACTTCCTCCTACAGATAAGATAATTTATCTAAATGAAGCAATCACTAGAGGACACAGAGAATTGCAAATCTATTGGTTGGATGCAAAAAACAGAGAGATTTAAGAGATTCAATCATAATGACCCATTGCTGATTTGGGCAGATCTATACAAGGAATGAGTACTATCAGATCAAGCTCTCAAGGAAATCGATACATGGGGTAAAGAGTATGCAACGCTCAATGAAATCCAAGGTAAGAACTATGTTAACCTTTGAGGAATTATGTGAGCTGAAAGATAGTGAAGGCATTAGAAAAATTAGAAAATATCAACAGGAGAAACTACCATGCAAAAAGTGGAAGAAAATCAGCCCATAGAGTATTCCGCCATGCCAAGTGAAGAAGAAGAATCTTCTAAAGAAAAAGGTATGACTCCCAGTAAGAAAAATGTTTGTATTAGTGAGGAAGGCAAAGAGGAACAAACATTAATTGTTAGATGCAGAATTGGAAAAAAATGTTTCAGTCCTAAAGAATGAGTCATTGTCATATGAGATAGATTTACCGAGCCATAGTATTGGTGGGCATGAAATTATGAAAGGTGTTGATTCTTGTTTTTTGTATGAAATCATGAGTGGTAGTGTTGTTTTGGAGGTTTCCAAATCAGCAGCAAAAGGTTAGAACATTTTGATGATCTTTTCTATAAGGAGGTTAATAGTAGCAAGGATTCATAGCATCATCTTCATACCATGTTATTACAACAGTTCTATCATTATGTTTTTCAGCCTATTATGGACAAGAATGATAAGGATGTGGTTCAGCGAAGTCAAGTTATTCTGAAGACAAAGAATAATGAAGATCTTGATGGTCCTCCAAGGCATGAAAGGAATGAACATGTGTCAAATTTATTGCTGCATATTAAACCATTTCAGATTTTATTTTTTTATGAGAGGGTAATACAAAGTGTAATATGGAGCGTGTGGATCCCTTGTTCCAATTTCATGATTGTGGGCATTATGAGAGCCACATACTTTGGAAAGAACTCTCTCATTTGACAAGAACGGGAGCTAGACTATTGGAGCACTATAACATGTTTTATCTATTGCATATAGCACTTGGGAGTAAGAGTTGCACATTGCTTAAGGGAGGCCAGCAATTTTGGGAAGGGAGGATTGTAATAATCCCCTTCCCAGTCAAAGACCCTTAGCCCATTTTGTCTTCCCAATGGCTAAGGAAAAAATTAAAGGGGAGACTTAAGTTATGATAGTGTTGGCTAGATTTTTTGCATAGCTGAAAACCTAGGCAGTCATGAGATAAATCTCCCTCATTTACTAGTGAGGCTCCCATGTAAGATTTTGTTAGTTAAATTTCCTAATATCTATTTGTTGGTATTACTTTAACCATATAGCTCATGAACCATAGCTATACGATTCTACAACAAGTAAGCAGCTGTAAAAGAAAAGAAATATCTGAAGAAGGGGAAAATAATAGAAAATAGGAAGGAAAGGGGGAAAATGTGCAACTCAATCAATAGATTATAGAGTTGATCGCATGCACATAGGTAAAACAAATAGATATTAACATATAGAATTATAAGCAAAGGAAACTTTCAGATCCATATCTAAAATAACACAAAGTTTATGAATAGATCTAAGACATAAAGTTAGAAACAAAGTGCACCGTTGACACAAAGTTCTCCGGAAATATGCTCCTTTCTATTCCTCTGCCTTCAAATAGCTATCAGGGATTTCAACACAAAGTCTGGAACACAAGAATGCTGCTTACAAATTCTCCTTCTTTAACCCAAAGGTTCTTCCTCTACTTATAGCATGTACAGGGGAAATTACAAATGGGAGACTATAACTGAACTAGAACATAAACAAGAAGTAAAAAGAACATCTGGCAATCATCTTCCCCTAATTCCTCTCTTAATGACATGCATTAGGAATTCAAGCTAAAATTGTGCACATCTGTCACTTAACTCAAAGAGTCATTCCAAATAACTTAAAGTAATGGTTTTCAAACCAATAACTTTTAAGTTTACAATTTCATCCAGGAACATAAGAAATAAGAGAGGAAAGAAAAGAAGAAGGAAGATCTGCCAGCTATAACTTGTACACTTTCTTTCTGTTTTCATACTAGATATACTTTTCGAACATATAGTTCAGCAATTTCCCATCCGCTTTAGCCACAACTTCTTTCTCTATCTTGAATTGCAGCAATCCTTTGCTCAAAAATTTGATGATCGCTTCCACCTCCTTCAAACTAGGCCCAAACTTCTCAATGTCGGATTGCAACATCACCAGCTTACTGATTGAATTCATCCTGAATGGCCTAATAGCTTCATCAATCCTCTCTTGAATCATCAAAAGAGAGCCTTCCAGGGAATCAGGCACTTTGTTAGGAATGGTCCTTATGAATGAAGAAATGTTCCCAACCACCTCCTCATTGGTGAAAGCAATTATATTGCTTGACACTAACAATGCCATATCCTCGAGCACCCGCATTCTTTTTAGCATAATTCTGAAGATCTCCAAGCGGAAAGAGACTGTGAATTCAAGTTGCTTCCCCTTTTCAACCGATACATCAGGCACAATTCGTTCTGTAATCAAAACCTCCTTGGCAGCTTATTTATCTCGACCAAAGTGCCCAAGTTACTTTCAGCCATTGTATCCATATCTACCATGCTTGTTACCAGTTGCTTCAGCTGAACTAATGCATCCTTCATAACCTTTAGACGAACTGGCACCTCCTTGAGCTATACAAAAGCTTGGCGAATGATTAGGTTCTTCCATTCATCGATAGCTTTGACTTGGTTACCTGCATTTTCCACTTCCTGCATCAAATGATCACTCACCTGCTCTTGTGCTAAAATTGGCTGAGAGAAAGGTTTGTCAACCTTAGCAATGATTTCGCACAACTGGGAAAACATGCTTTTAAAGTTCAGCTTTTTCTGCCTTCTCTTTGTCAAGCTTTAGGAATAAAGCATTTATCAGTGTCTGCGTGTCTTGCTTTAATCCTTCAGTAGTGGTTTGACCTATCGGCACCTTGGTCACTGTTATATCTGCTGCCGTAAGCTCGCTCTTCTGCTTTCCTTTTTCCGGAACTGATACCTCAGTGAACTTTTGCCCTAATTCTTCAATAATCAACCTTGAAGTCACTTAAACAACTTTAGGTCTTCTGTCTTTTCCACCCAAACTCAAGAGCAGCTGCAAGTCAAGTCCCTCCAAGTTGATCTCCTCTCTAGCTCCCAGAACTGACTGTGAGGCCAACCACTTTGAGAAATTACTTCTCGGAGAATGAGAAGTTGTTGAATGCACCACCATCTCGTGCTCTGGTTCCTCTCCATCCGAAATTGCTACAGTGTTGTGACTGTCGTCTTCTGAATTGTCCAAGGACAATGCTCTTTCAAATCCTACCATCTACAATTTTAGCGTTTCTTCACGAAGAGGTGAAGATCGGAGTGGCTAAGGAGAGAACACAAATGTTGCCGGATTCAACGGAGGAACAGCGATATCTTGCTGAGGTTTAAAGACAAGTGAAGTACTGTGAGTTGACGCTAGAGAAGTCGGAACTAGCACCATAGCTATAGAAGTGTCATTTTCCTATGTCTGAGACTTTTTGTGCAATTTAAGTTTTTTAGGCCTTCTGTTGGTTTCTCCCTCGTACTTCCTTTTGATGGAGTCTTCTGCGCTGAGGTTGCCTGTGATCTAATTCATCAAAGTTTCATCAAGGCAATATCCCTTCGTAAGCAACCAGTTCAAAGTGTTGACTAGAACCGCAGAAGATCTTTCCTCGATCATGTGGCAGCCACCCATGTTCTCCTGAAGTGGCTCTATCCCCTCCCATCTAGTGGTATGAGTCAAGTAACATAGGCCCATCATCTATGAGATCCGCAGGTATCCGTGCTAATCCATAATAACACACTTGTCGCACCGACAATCTGCTGAAGTCTTTCTTTCTGACTTTGTAATCGCTTCTGCATTTCATCCAGAAGTTTTCTAATGAAGACACATGTGAGTACTCCTGGGAGATTGTCTTCCTTGCTAACCCATATAAATCGAAGTTCAGCCGTGCTATGAAGAACTCATGCCCACACTCAGAGAACATCTCAACTTCAATTCCTCTGGCTTTGCGAATGTGAATGCTATGGCAGCTGTAATAGCCTACTATGATCGGAAAGAAGCCTATCTCTACTAGTTGCCTACACAACTCCATGATGACCAATTTGTCGCTTGGATATCTAGGCAACTTGACTGGTTCTCCTGAAAGGCCGGTTACCCTGAGGTATGTAAATTCTGCAAACTGGATGAAGATACAGCCATGTTGGGATACAGCTTCCCAAGCTTACTTGCTCACCCTGTTGGTCTTCAGATCACTATTCAACTTGCAAATGAATTCGTAGAAGAATCTATCGTTGACCACCTTGTAATCTTTACTGCATTCAGGCACAGTTAGTTGTGGGTAGCACTCAAAAATAGGATCCTTCGAGAGTACGCCCCGTCTATCCAGCTTGGAAAAGATACCCTGCGAGGTTGCTACATATACCAGGTAGGAAGTCATCTTGAAGATGTATGTCCGCCTCACATTTTGGAGTTGCTCACCGATGTTGTCACTAATGATCTCCACCCAATTGATTATTGAATCTACTTTGTTGATCTCAATGGTCCTAATGAAGGCATACATCCATGAGCGGAAGTTGTGAGTGTTAGCTTCTCCATTTATCCGGCATAGCAATTTGGTAATATCATCCACTTCCTGCACTAGATTGGATCGTGGAAGAGTCCTCGAGAACTTCGATGGAGATTTGGGCTTCTTCATATACCTGTTGTTCATTATGCCACACAGTCTACTTTGTGCTTCTCCCATCTATTGCCGGCATCCAGCATGGTGATTGTAGTCACCACCGGTCGTGTTGGAATCTTCAAACAATAATTGATAAATTGTGCGTCCAACTAGATTATTGTCTTTCCCGCAGCATCCCGGATTGATCTAGATAGTGGATGGTACAACCTTGCACATGAGGAATTCAGGCAACTGAGCTATGACTGGGAATGTTGAAGCTCGAATGATTCCACTACTCTTTACTGCCCGCATGAGAGATGTCTTTCCAGCCCTGGATCTGTCAATCAATTCAGAGAGGGGTTCGAGGCCTAGATCTGTATCACCAATATCAACAAATCTGGAAGCAATGCATGGTTCCACTGATTCTTCTCTTTCATCCCGCTTTATCATGGTTGGAGCAATCTTTGTCTGAGAAACTCTTTTTCTTTTTATTCTGACGGAATTCTTTGCAATTGGTGCAGATATGGGAATTTCTTCAAACTCGGAAGATATATTCAATGTATCTAACATTGATTTGAGCTCCCTTTCACTTATATAAGCACCTGTAATGAATACCTACAGTTAATTCAAACAAAGACGGAATCCAAAGTATGAACACTTGATTTTTATCACAAAAATCTGCTTATAAAGCCCATTGCCCTAAAATTTGAGGCTTTGCTTGCATGCAAAGAAAACAAAAATATTTTCAACTTCACCTGGGCACTTGTACCAATATGCAGATAATTACACAGACTTAAATCAAACTCCTCCAATCCTAGGCGCCAAACTTTGAAGCTTTCCGACAATGAAAAACACTTTTTTAAGCAAAAATCCTCCTCCTTTGGGCGCTAAAATTGTCTGGGCTGCAATCCTTTGATAAAAGAATTAACTATTCCATCACTATAGCAGCCCATACTTAAATAACTCTCAGCATTCTATATTTAATAATTGTCTCTCGTATTCCTGGCAATTAATTAATAAATAAACATGTTTATTCCTTCAACTTGGGCACCTAAATTTGCATGCTCATGGCTGTCATTAAATAAATTAATTTATTTTATTTTTAGCCTTCTTCCTTCAGTTCTCTTTGACTTCACATCATGCATTGACCTTCTATTTCTCTATAGAGCCAAAGTTAGGAATAAAAGCTATTAATAAATGCCACAAAAAGCATTATTTAATCACAAAATGGGTCGCACTTTTTAGCATGTTCCAGGCAGCCATTAAATAAATTAATTTAATTTATTTTTAGCCTTCTTCCTTCAGTCTTCTTTGACCTCACATCATGCATTGACTTTCCATCATCCCTGGCGCCAAAATTAGGAAGGAAAACTATTAATAAATTGCATTAGAGTTATTATTTAATGCCCAAAGGGGTCGCACATTTTAGCATGGGTGTAATATCCCCTTGTGGGATATTAATGATTTATTATTAATTACTTGCAAAACAAACAACTTAGAAGATAAACCCTCCTAGGTTTACCTCAACTAACCCTAGTGTCAGCTTCAATACAACCCAAATAAGGTGTAATATCCCCTTGAGGGTTTAGATGGGCAATCCAATTGGTATTTACACTCCTTTATCCAATACACTTTGCAAAAGTAAAAATAATAAATAATACTACTGAAAAACTAACTAAAACTTTGGAAATTAATAACTCCCAAAATACTAACTCTTTTGACTTGAAACCAAGTGCAGTAGAAAGGGAAAATTATGAGCTTCTATTCACAATAAATATCAGATCTTTCCATGCACTAGAAACCACTCAAAACAGCCCCCAAAATCCCAAACCCAGTTACTAGCGTTAGGATAAAATCTACAACATAATTCCAGCACTTTTTCCTTCACTTTAAGAGTCAATAAATGCAATTCCAGATCTGCAATTAATAAATTTAAAACAACAGATTTATAATCACTTCAAAATCTCTTCCAAACACTCTTAGCACATGCCCAAACAAGTCGATTTCATCAAGTAAAAACTAGCAGCATATAATAAAAGATATTCATCATAAATCACACTCCAAACCCTTAAAGCAAGTTTATATCTTCTCCCAAAAATGGCGCCTTATACATATATAGAGAAATGATTGCAAAAACTTATTACTTCAAGCTCATATGGGCACACACACTTCACAAATGGCGGTGTTAATAAACACCATTTGTTTTTTATCATAAGTGGGCATACATCCCTTCTTCAAGCATGAAGATAAGTTTTATAAACCGTCAACATGCCAAAAAAGGAGCAACCACATCTTCTTTTATAACTTTTGCTTGCACATCCTCCAAAGTTCTCCATCTTTGGCGCCATCATCTAGGAGGAAATCTTATTTTTAAAAATGTCTGAAAGTCACCAACAACAAATATTAAATGCATAGGGATTTTAAAAAGATGCCCATATGAGTCGACCCATGCTTAGAAATAATGACTTTGTCTCAAATATTAATTATTAAATGCTTCCAAGAAAATACAACTTGCCTAGTCACTTGATTTACCTTTTAAAAAATGCATTTATTATCTCAAGGTGAAGTCGAACTTCCCCTTTTATTTTGATTCGCACAATTTATTAAATTTTATTTTAAAATTATATGTACAAATCAATTTTATCTTCTTTTTAATTTTTTATAAAAAAGGGGGACATTACAATGGGTGATTTCTAAATTTACGAATTCCACTTTGATGGGATTATTCACCCTGCACTGCAGCTCCAAAAATCTCTTCATTCACTTAAGTTGTCTGACTTCCATAATGGGAATCTTCACCCTGCAAGGCAGGTAAAAAATTCCCGTTGGTGCTTTAAGTGATTTTTCTTTATTTTATAATAGGAATTTTTACCCTGCAAGGCAGGTAAGAAATTCCCGCCTGCCTGTCGCCTCTGATTTTCCCACTACAACTTAATTGACTTTGACTTTATGGGAATTTTCACCCTGCAAGCTAGGTGATAAATTCCCACCTGCTTGTTGCTACCAAAAATCCCACTGCAGCTTAAACCTATTCATTCGCAAAAAGTGCGACTTGCCTTGGAGAGGCTTTTTATGCATGACTTCATCTTTTTTTACCCAGAAGCTAGTTTCCTGAGGCTGATTCCTTCTGGTATGGTGGCCGTAGATGTTCTCCAGATGTTCCAGGTAATAAAACAGACTGTATTGGCTAAGGAATTGACCCAGGGGAATTTCACAGAGAAACAGAGGAGAAAATCGGAGAAAAATGAAAAATAAATAAATAAAAACAAGAAATGTTGCCAGAAGTCATAGATAAAGCCCAAGATTCATTCCTCATGAAAACCCTACTAATATATGTGAATATTGACATGCAAAACCTCAACAAGGTTCAACTGGAGCACAATTTACTTCAAACGGGGCACTATTTATTTAATAAATAATTAAATAAAAATTTCCCGCAGACAACTTGGCGGAGGGATAAAATGAGTTTCGACATCTGGGTATTTGTCGAAATTGGCCATATGATTCACTAAGAATATCTTAACGCAATACAAGCATCTTCTAGCAATAAAAACACAAAATGACCTATTATTTTTTAAAAAAATGAATTTTTTTCAAATGGGTAGTCCCAGATTTCACCCTGAAATCTAGGGACACCAGATAGTTTATTATAAAGTGCAAAAATAAAATAACAGAAAATATTATAAAGCACTTATAATAAAATATTATAAACTTAGTAATTAAATAAAATTAGAAAAAGGAAAAAGGCATTTAGCAAAAGTATTTATTCAAGGGAAAAAAAGTGACTAGCCTAGGAAAGAAAAGCAAGTGGGGGAAACATTAAATGAGGAGGAAAATTTTGATTGCTTATTAAAGGTGGCCATTAGGCCCAATTCTTCTATTTAAGCAATGGGACTTGCTTGGAGAGAAATGACTTGTTATTTTCTCTCATTTATGAAATTGTATGTTGAGCATTGTTGCTCTCATCTCCGCTCTTGAGGATGAAACCCCTCCAAGAGTCTAGAGAATGACAAAAACCCTTCCTCCAGTTTGTTAGGATTCTCCACCTTAGGTTTTCCATTGTGCATCATTGAATTAGCAATAATTTTCAGTGTGTTTCCAGCAATTAAAGGGAGAAGATTTGCAGATTTTGTCCAAGGGTTTGAAGTGAAAGGTTGTGGTTGTGTTTTATTTAATTTTTCAAACATATCTCATGTGTTGAACGACCTACATCTAGGTCAAATCTGAGGTGTGTGGAAGTTATTTTGTTCTGATTTTGGTTGTTGTGCTAATAGATCTGATTTTTAGAGGCCAAATCATCCTATTTTAAGAATTTTTGGTGTTAAGAAGATACCACTTTCAGCTGTGTCAAAGGCAAGTGTTCTATAGAATTTTTATAAATTATTTTCAGCCTCTGTTTGGTGTCCAAATAATCTGGTTTTAACTTTGTATTTTGGCTTCATAAAAACCAATGGATCAGCCTATGGTGCAAATATATTGATTTACCTTCTGATTTCTATAAGTTTCCTATGTTGTACTAATCGCATTTTCTTTATTAAAATACAGATCTGCCTAAAATATTTTGATATAAATTCTATAAATTGCATTGGGTGTGTGGGGTTTGCTTGAAATCCCTTTGGGGTTGCAAAGTGTCCTTTTGGGGACATTACATGACCTCATCCTCCTCGACCCCCCGCCACTCTATATAGATGGGGAACATATCTAGAGAGGGGGGGAGGAGCAGGGTAGGGACGCTGATAAGGTGACCCCATAGAGTTATAAGCCTCCCTATACTGATAGGGGTGATCGGGGAGCAGACCCAACTAGATATAGCTGTTCCCTCCCACATTAGAATCTAGGGGAGCCCCCCTCCCTATATATCTTCTCTATCGAGCGCACAAGGGTTGTCGCCATATATTTATATAGGGTGGCAGCTATGGCTATTTAATAGAATATAGATAGATCCAATTGGGTTGGTGGGCTCCCACGATTTTTGCTTTTATGCTCCAATGGTTGAGTCCTATCCCTATAGTATAGTGTCGCCATATAGATGTATAGGGTGCCCCCACCCAAACGATCTTCTAGTTATCAATAAGGGGCCGATGCTGACTATAATATAGAGAGCCCCCTCCTCTCTATATAGATGGGGCATTCCATCACCATATAGAGAGAGAAAGGGACCCTCCCTCCTCTCTCTAAATAGTGGATGTATAGGGCCCCAGCGAAAGTAAGGCGATTCTGATGGGGATCGACCTCTCTATATAGATATAGGGAGGCCCCTTATATCTTATATGGTATGTGCATCCTATCTATACTTATAAGATGGTTCAGGTGGGGGGAATCTAGATGGGGTGACCTCGACATTCATTTCTAAAAGACCTTGACATAAATTGAGATCAGTTAATGACATCGACCTCCTTTGGTCAGCCCATTGGTGCATAAATGACCCTGGGCCGCCTAAATCCCAAGTCTCTATAGATTGGAGATTGGGGATTGTATGAGGTTGGGGACCGTCGAGCACATAAATGACCTCGACCCTGCAATCCCCTATCTAGATATTCTTTGGGGTGGGCAAGCGGCTGATCTCCTACGTAGAGAATTCTTGCGTTGGTCGCGAACTCTACTATCTATGGTAGGTTGCCGAGTTTCTCTCTATATCCTCTTTTTTGGTCCGACTCTATATATATAGCCTGTATAGATCTATATATAGCCACCCTCTGGAGCCTAGCTATAAAGAGTAGAGTAGGTCGTCGGGGCCTTTACCTTTCTTTAGAGCTGACTCTATATAGCAGTTATAGCCGCCCTCCCCCCAGCTATATAGAGTATAGATCCTCCTAAGCTGTAATGTCCCCTCTTAGGACAATTTAGAAAATGGAGAAGTACTTATCAAGATCAAGCAAAGAATGGATAAACCCTTTTGCTTCAACCTAAAATATTCCAATGTCAGTTATTTCGAACCCAAATGGGGTTGGAACTAGTCAAGGTGGTGGGATAGATTGGAAGGAAACAATTGGAATTTAAACACATTCAAATCAGATTTCTAACAACTGCAAAATAATTAATAATCGCACTTTAATTGTTGTAATCTTCCAAAATTATTTCACGCTTAACCATCCAAGCAAAAGCCTTCAAACTTTGGATTTTGGGCCACAAAAATATGAAGAATAATATGCTAAAATCAGATTTCGCATAGCCAACATGAAACCCTAATTTTTCCCTAGAAAGTAGGTCGCCCAGCACATTTAGGGCATCAAATCAACTCCAAAAATTAAAAAATTATTTTCGCTCCTTATTCCTCCTAATTTTGGTCCAATATTAAATTGATCCCAAACTGCAAATGTGAAATAAATATTAATTAATATCAACCAGATAGCTTACAGACACATGAAATCTTCTAAAATTCATAACTCATCCAATACTCAGTGTTTTTCAATGAAACAAGATGCAAAATAAACTAGAAATTTAGGGCTTTCCACTGCATTAAGAATCTGAATTTTCTGATCAACAAAACCACACCAAAACAGCCCCAGAAAATTGATTTCAAATCACTAGGGTTAAATAAAATTATATAAATTATTATCAGTCTTGCTTTAACCTCAAACACTCCAAATAAATGCCCCAAACTTAGATAAAAATGCTAACACATATCAGATTGCAAATCTAGCATATATGACACCAAAACCTGATAAAATAAACCTCAATCCCAGTCGTTATGGCTAAATAATTTGCAGCAATAATAACAAACACAAAGGCACCCCAAACCCTTCACCAAAATGCAGATTTTCCTTCCAAATAAATGCTCCAACACTCTAAACATGTTGTCAATGCTTAGAATGGAGAAACAATGCATAAACACATTCAACACAAGAGGGCACAATGGAGAGAACAATGGAATTTTCAATATTTTCAACAATGGATCCAAATGAAGCTTACAATGAGAGACCACAATGCAAGAACTAGGGCATGCATCCAATGGGCATACATCCCATTACTCCAAGCATGGAGTGAAATCAAATGATCAATCAACATAACCCCACTAGAGGAAATACGACCTCCTTTTATAGAGTTAAGGGGTGCAATATTCAAAAAGACCGACCTTTCCCTTTTGGAGGGAAAACATAAACTCTCATTATAATAAAGTTTCTAATAAATTAAGACTATGTGCACTTTATTATTTTTAATTAAATAATAATAGCAACTATCCTATGTGCACATTTAAACTAACTAGAGACTCCCACTTGTAGCGCTAGGCATGCCAAGGGGTTACAATGCAAATAAAAATAGATATTAGTAATGTCCCGGAAAAGGGAACTGTTGGCTAAAATTTCTGCATAGCATCAAACCTAGGCAGTCATGAGATAAATCTCCCTCATTTAACCGGTGAGGCTCCCGTGTCAGATTTGTCAATAATTTTACTTTAACCACTTAGTTCATGAACCATAACTAAGAAGTTCTGCAGCAAGTAAGCAGCTGTTCAAGAAAGGAAGTATTTTATAGAAGAAGGAAGTAAAGGAAATACAGAGAAGAAATGGGAAAGATGTGCATCCCAATTAGTAGATAGCAGAGCTAATTGCATGCACATAGAAGAAACTTAATAGATATGAACACAGAATTATAAACAAAGGCAGCCCTAGATCCAGATCTAAAATAACACAAAGTTTATCAAGAGATCTAAGATTAAAGGCAAGAAACACAGTACACCATAACACAAAGTTCTCCGGAAACCTGCTCCTTTGTATTCCTTTGCTCCAAGTTGCTCTCAGGGGTTCAGCACAAAGTCTAGAACACAAGATTGCTGCTTACAAATTCTGATCGATTAACCCGAAGGTTCTTCCTCTACTTATAGAATGTAGAGGGGCAATTACAAGTTGAAAGCTTTAGTTGAACTGGCACATGTGGAAGTCGGAAAGAAACAACTGGAAATCTTCCTCCTGGAATTCCTCTTTACGTGACATGTATGATTTGTAACTGAAAATAGAACCTTCTATTTTGCACGTCCACCACCTATCTCCAAGTAGTTGACTTCTTCAAGTAATGGCTTTTAAATCAATTACTTAAGTTGTATAATTTAATTGATCGCTCAATTACTTTGTCGGAGGAAAGAAGAAGGAAGACGAAAGCTGACTTTGTCGGAGGAAAGAAGAAGGAAGAGGAAAGCTGACTTTGTCCTTTTTCATGTCTGCATGCAACTGCTTCAAACTGGATCTGGAAGCAGATGGATCTGGAAATAAGCTGGAATTGCAAGCAGCTGGAATTGGAAGCAAGCTAGAATTTTGCCTTCGCATTGTCTTCTCTACAGGCTGCATTTGAAACAAGAGGATGAAGCCTGTGTCGGAAGCTTTTGCAACTATGAGATCTGGATCTGGATCTGCATATGGATTTGCATCTGGATCTGGGTATGGATCTGCACCTGCATAACAAACTTTGGCAACTGGGCTATGGATGGAAAAGCTGCAACTCGAATAATTCCAATACTTTTAATCTGCACGCATGAGTGAAGTTTCTACTGTACGCATGAGTGAAGTTTTTCCTGCTCTGGATTTGCCTATCAATTCAGCAAGAGGTTTCGAGCCTAGATCTATGTCTCCAAGATCTGTAATTTTAGAAGTGATGCATGACTCCGTTGTGCTTTCTTTTTCATCTTTCTTCACCATAGCTTTGTCTATCTTCGTCTGAATAATTCTTTTTCTTCTTACTTGGCCAGATTTCTTCAATACTGGTGCAGATCTAGACAATTCTTCAGATTCGGAGGATATATGCAATGTATTGGACATTGATAAAAGCTCATTTTCCTTTGTAAAGCACCTGTAATGAATTCCTGCAATTTATTCAAACAAAAATGGCCACCGGAGCATGAATAGTGAATTTTAATTGTAAAAATATGCACTTTTCAAGCCTGTTGCCCCAAAAAATGGTGTTTAATTTGCACATAAAGAGAGCATGAATCCTTTCAACAACACCTGAGCTCCTGTAACACCTATGCAAACAATTATGCAGACAAAGATCAACCTCCTTCAAAGCATGCGCCAAATTTGGAAGCTTTTAGTCTTGTTTCCACCTTGCCTAAGCAAAATCCTTCTTCAAATGCCTTGTTTCCACCTTTCCTGAGCAAAATCCTTCTTCAAATGGGGGCGCACTTTTCCTCTTGGCTGCAATTCTTTACCTGTGAATTAAATAATTCACCCATATGGCTGCCCATGCTTATATAACTCTCACAATTCTATAATTAATAATTGCCCTAACAATTAAAGGCAATTAATTAATTAAAAATCATGCTCTTCTCTTTTAAAAATAGCATGTTTAAGGACAGCCATCTAATAAATTAAATTAATCTGATTTAATCCTTCACACATCACTTCACTGAAGCTTCACAGTGTGCTTTGACCATAGCCACTGAAAATAGGAATTAATATAATCATTTAATACTTTAAAAAGTATTAATTCCTTCTCAAAAGGGGCTGCATTAAATAAATTAAATTTATTTAATTTTGGAATTCTATTTCCAATTGATTTATTCCCCTTTGCTTTTGTTGACTTTTCCACAAGCCTGGGTGCCAAAATTGGGTGAATAAATATTAACAAATATTTATTTAATGCATTATTATTCACCCAAGGTGGGTCGCACTTTTTTGCATAATAGAATTCTATTTTTAAGAATTTCTGACAATGGGATTTTTTACCCTACAAGGCAGCCCTGGAAATCCCATGATCTACTTAAGTGATTTGACTTTGACAATGGGATTATTTACCCTGCAAAGCAGGCAATAAAATCCCGTGATTTCACTTAAGTCACTTTTCTTTTATTTCACGATGGGAATTTTTACTCTGCAAGGTGTTGTTGCAGACTCACAGCACCCCTGGATGCAAATCAAGTTTCTAGGTTGATGTTCAGGCATCCAATGTTATTGCACAACATGGAATCCTTTCTCCAAGCGTGGGACTTGTAAAGATGAGAAAAGATTCTCCAGAGAAGGCTGGTTCCTATTCCTCTGTTCAGATGCACACAAAAAATGCAGAGGGTTTGCTAAAACCTAATCTAACTTGCCAAGGAGACAGGGTAAGAAAATGCATAGAATAAAACCTAAACTACAAAGGTGATGCACCGAGGAATGTAAGACACTCGTTTTGCAAATTTAACACAGACCACATAGATGCAATACAAAAACCATGCACAGGTAACCAAACTGCAATAAGAGATCAAAATGACAGCAATGAATACATGAGAGGGTCGAGAGTCAATCACAACACATATATTATTGCTCAAGAGTCGATACAGTACATTGCAGTGGCCAAGAGGCAAAATAGACTGGCATTACAACCCATATGGGAGGTTTGAAAGCTCCACAATTTCTCTTGCAGGCGAGGGAAGAAGGGAGGATGCAAAACAAGAATGTCCGACCTGTTAAAAAGCTCCTCTTTACAATATATATGAAGAAATGAGAGGAGAGAGAGAGGAAATCCAGAATCTGCCCCAACCACTTCTTGGTAGCATTTAAAATCATCTCATTATGACAGAAGCGGCGGATCCTAGCAAAATGGCGGGCTGTCTAACAGGAGTGGCGAGCTGTCTGCTTCATTAAAGTTGGTTGTTGAAGCATTACTTTTGTCTATCACCATGCGTCAGAGACGTTTTCTTAATTTTCTCCCTCCAAACTGCACCAAAATGCGAGATTGATCCCAGAATCATGTAGAGAATTTCAACAGCTTTCCGTTGATATAAAGAACGTGCAAATCCGAGCTCTGGATCGAAAGATACGAAGGTCTGAAGATTTAGGGCACAAAACAAGCAAGAACAGGTTTTAAAATCTTTTCCCGCGCTCTGCCATCTGGACGACACGTGGCAGGCCCTGATTCGCTGAGTAATTCTCTCTCTCCACCTTTCAGCGGGCTTTTCTTGTGGGCCCCTTAAACTTGGACACGTGGCACTATTTCATTGGTTCGGATCAGTGCTCGAAAACTCGCCCCTTTGACTTTTTGGACCTTTTTCCTTGGCGACACGTGTCATGCTGTGATTTGTCTACGGGCCTGCCGGATTTTCACGTCCACCGCGTCCTTTTGTCCCGGATGTCCCAGTGCTTCGCGGGACAGAATCCTCCGATCCGCCCGAAATGGGCTTCCATGTCCCTTTTCTGCCGGTGACACGTGGCGTGATCTGATTGGCTTTCGGCTCCTTCGGCTATCCACGTCCCGCGCGTCCCTTTGTCCCACTTGTCCTTGTGCTGAAGTTTCCTGTTTCGGCCGAACCGGCCGGTTCGCGTCCTCCGCGCACTCTTGTCCCGCTTGCTCCCGGTAAAGGACTTGGACAAATTTTCTTTCTTTCGGCCGATTCGGGCATTTCGCGCCCATTTGTCCCAGATGTCCCTTTTCTGTTTGGGCCACCTGGAGGCTTTTCGACCGATCCGCACCTTCCGCGTATAATTGCTCCAACTGTCCCAAAGGCGGTCTTCTTAGCCAATTTTACGATTTTCTCCTGAATCAATCTACTTGCTTGGAAGCTAAAAACTCTGATGCATCTTATCAAATTAACTCTGGGGGGTGAAATTTGGATAACACAAGGCAGGCAATAAATTCCCGCCTACCTACAGCCTCTAACTTTCCCACTGTAGCTTAAGTGAATTTTATATTACGGGAAAAAGTACCCTACTAAGCAGGTACAAAATTCCCACCTGCCTGCTGCTTCTATTTTTCCCCCACTGCAGCTTAAGTGAATTTTCTATCACGGGAAAAAGTACCCTGCAAGGTAGACAATAAAATCCCACCTGCCTGCTGCTTCTATTTTTCCCATTGCAGCTTAAGTGAATTTTATAACACGGGAAAAAGTACCCTGTTAGGCAGGCATAAAATTCCCATCATGCCTGCGGCTTCAATTTTTCCCATTGTTGCTTAAATCCTTTGTTTTCCAAAAATGCGCCCATCCACGCAGGGGCTTTTTCGTGCACGACTTCGCTTTTTCCCAGTGATCCAGACCTCCAATGGTGACTTCCTCCGGGCATAATGTGCGTATATGTTTTCCAGCTGCTCCAAGCCAAAAATCGGGCTTACCCGGCAAAGGAATTGTTCTAGAGAAATTTCATAGAAAACGAAACGGGACACCACAAAAACATGAAAAATTGCCAAAAGTTACAAATAAAGCCCAAAACTTATTCCTATTTAAAATCCTTCTGGTACAAGGTAATAATGATATGTTTGATCATAACAGAATTAAAACGGGGCGCAAATAGCCTCAAACGGGGCTCAAAATAATTAAATAAAAATTTTCCGCAGACAAATCTTGACGACAAAATATAACAATTTTGGGCATCTAGGTATTTAGCGAAAAACGCTAATATGGCTCTTTGGGAATATCTTGACACAATACAAGAACTTTCAGGCAATAAAAACACAAAACGACCCATTATTTTAAAAGTACGAAATTTTTTCGGATAGGGTAGTCACAGATTTCAGGATGAAATCTAGGTACACCAGGAACATTACATGAACATAGCATATAGCCTATAGAGTTTATGGCCCCCCCAGAGAATAGAGGGGAGAGAGGACTCTTCCCCTCTATACTATGGATATGCCCCCCCCCCACCCATATAGAGTTCTAGATGAGGGCCATCTATCTAGAGGGGGAGTGTAATGTCCCCTTTTTCAAATTAATCCGAAGTAGAAGACTTCTTTCCTTTCTTCTTTCCGGAGCCAAGAAAAGGATGAACAAGGGAAGACCCTTTATTTTCTTCATTCATATTTATGATTTTTATTTCTATATTTCCCTTCCTAAATGGGTTAGTTGGCTTGAAGAGCTTTTAATAAGCTCAAAATGAAGAAATAAGCTACTAAGGAGGTCGGTTGGGCTTTGAGAGTTCCTAAAGGCAAATTAGAAGATAAAGGATGCTTTATGACGTTGATCTTGTCTTTTTGGCCTTTGGCGCCAAGCATGAGATATATAATAAGATTAATGACTTCATTTGCACACATCTATTTTGGCAAATTTATTCTAAATTGATTTTTGGGCTGATTACTCTTAGTTCTTTCCACTTTTGGGCGAAAAATCAATTGTGAGCAGCTTGTGGCTGTTTGGTGGACGGAAACCCACCATCCTTTGTTGAAGTGAAGTCGTATTTGCAGATTTGGACATTGAAAAGGAAAAGAAGTCATCTATAATCATTTGCATGCATTTATGAGCCTCTCCTAGTTGGAGCGACTTGAGTTAAAGTGTGATTTGGTGCTTTCTAGGACACAACTCATATTTTCTTTCATATTCAGATCCGGCATAATTTATAGGCCGGAATCTATGTTTTGGTGATTTTTGGTGGAGCATATCTATCATTTTTAACCCTTGCATATGGGTGACTTTCTGTTGCCACTTACTTAAATACAACAAAGTGTTATCTTTGGTTTTCTTCATTAAATTGTTGCAAATTGAATGGATAAATGTTGTCATACACGAAATAATTATTTACAAGTGTTTTCAGTTATTGTGCATGGTTTTATGATGCATTTTATGTTCCAAAGAAAGGTAAAAATCCTTTGATGTTCTTTGATAGTTTATTGAATTTTAATGGTCAGACAAGGAAGTCACATAATGAAGTCAAATCAGATTCACTAAGGACCTATGAGGATGACATCATGCGTGAAAGAAGGGCATCATTATAGCATTTTCTGAGTGTTGTTCCTAACTCATGAATTATGAGTCATACGAGTGTTATAGGAAGCCCCTGGTATAAGATTATCTTAGTTTTGTTGCTTGCTGATATGCCATTGTTGGTATGTTGCCCTCACACGCAATTGGTTGGGGAAGGTAATCAGATTTCGTGCTTGTTATGTTCTCCTATGTCACCATTGATGGGACATTATTACGCACCTCATACTCCCGAAAATAATGAGGTAAGAAGTAATTTTTGTTGTGTGGATTCTTGGCCTCAATTTTAAGATTGTTTCCACATGTGGGCTATAGGTGCAATATTGGGAGGATGTCTATATTTAAAGCATCAAGGGCATGTTGGTAAGTCTTATTTTTCATTCCTTGATTACATGAATATGGAAGAGCTAGAGAATATGGTGGAAGGGCAACACCCTTACTCTAATATGTGGCATACAAACTTATCATCCAGTCCGGATGAAGGGTCTTCTTCATAACCAAGGAGTCACCATGCTTGTAGAAATTGGCACCATCACACCTTGTGCAAGGAAAATAGTACAATTGTCAATTCTCTTGGGAGATCATGAGGTATGTAATGGAATTTTTGTGATTGAACTAGATAATGATGAAATTGTTCTTGGGATTCAAAGGTTGCAAACATCGGGGGAGTTCACCCTCAACTATCAACATAAAGAACTGAAATTTTGTGACAAAGTTGAAGAAATCAGAATTCATGGCATGAAGGAACAACATAGGACAGTTGTTTTGGGGAAGCAAAGTAGGGCACTTGCAATCAGAAAATTCTCCGCAACGAAGGTTTCTCACACTTGGTAAGAATATTTATTACTATGAAGTGAATTCCAAAGAGCATAATGGGCTGAGAAACACCACTTCCAACCATAGATATAGAATCGGTTTGAGTCAAGTCCAAGCTGACCGTGGCATGGAAAATCCGGATGGTCTTTGGAGATGTAAGTTGGATCACTTTTTAGAACCAAAGCTTCACACTTAAAACAGAGGTATAAAGATAGTCACCATTACCAGGGCAGCGAGATGTTTGATATGGAAAGTGGGTAAGCCATATGATCTTTTTATCTTTGTTGTCATACAAGTAATTTCAACCATTGGAGGTAGTAAATGGTTGCTCTTGGACATTGTTGGGGCATATTCCATCTATGTTGGGTTGTTTCCAACCCCCATGTCAGTGATAATGTGGAAAGTTTTGGAGAGAGGTCATGCTTACAATTGTTGTACTTTCCTTTTATCTGTTGTTCACAACTTTTCCAACTACTTTCCTACTTATAGGACACCTAAAAAAGAGATTCCAATCATATGGTTGAAAGAATTTCAAGCTACTACTGACATTGGTATATTTGTGACTGATTTAAGGTGGTTTCTAGCCACTAACATTCTATTTCTTTAGAGAAAAATGCAAGGTTACAGCTGTGTTTGGGACAGCATTGGTAAAGTTTTGGAAATCCATCATTTGAATGGAAATTATGAGATGGTGGCAAGAAAAGGAAGGGAGCTAGCTATCATGTCCATACGGCATGATGAAGAGATTGTAAAAGTGTGGTTAGACACGCTTGTTTTCTTTGATACGTTTGCTTCATGTGCAGGAACATCAAAGAAGGAGAAGCTGAGATTCATTTGGAATCCGGGTACGTGCATTTGCTTGAGGACAAGCAAGTTTGGGAAGGGAGGATTGTAAGCTAGCTATCATGTCCATACGGCATGATGAAGAGATTGTAAAAGTGTGGTAAAACACTCTTGTTTTCCTTGATATGTTCGCTTCATGTGCAAGAACATCAAAGAAGGAGAAGCTGAGATTCATTCGGAATCCGGGTATGTGCATTTGCTTGAGGACAAGCAAGTTTGGGAAGGGACGACTGTAATGTCCCCTTTTCCACGCTAGTCACTATTAAGGCCTTAGGCCCATTCCACCTTCTGTGGGCTTCAAGGAAGGAAAACAAGGGAGGTGAACATTGCCATAATTGTAAAGATAAGATAAGAAAAAATTATTAAATGTCTAAGTGACCAATTGCTTCCTTATTAATTGTAAAGTAACTTCCTTATATATTTAATAACTAATTATGGTTTGAAGTGATTTGATTAGGTGAATGGCAAAACGAAAAAGGAACTTCTATCTTCACCTTCATTAAGGTCGATCTTCTTGAAAGCTACAAGGGAGATAAATAAATATTCTTCTATTAGGTTGGTTTTCCTTAAGCGAAGTGAAGATAAAAAAGTGCATTTTCCCCCCTTCATTAAGAGGTCGTCCATGAAGATTGGGCTTCTAATTCATCCTTGGAGCCAAGAAGGGGTAGTTAAGGAAGTTCGAATGGAGCAGGGCATTATCATCATTCATCTATTTGGACATTTACTTGGATTTGGAGCTACTGTAGCTTCTCTTCCTTCCATTGAAGAACGAAAGTCATTCCTTGGTCACCTATTAAGGATGAAACCCTTCGATAGGATCACACTTGGGGACAGAAACCCTCTTGTGTGCTTTGGTGGCTTCACCCGGAAGTCGCAATTGAGCTTTAAGGAGGATTTTATGTTTTTTCTTCCCTTCTAACCCTAGGCGACTTGCTTAGATGAAGGGTTTGATATCACCTAGGGTACTTTTGGACAATTTGAATTGAGATTATTATCCTTCATATTTTATAAGGCTGAAATCTATATTTTGGTGATTTTTGGAGGAGTTTATCTCATCATTTCCAGCCCTTGGTTTTGGTTGTTTTGTTGTTGTCATAAAATTAATTGCAGCTGGGTGGGATCACTTATTTTTTTCCTACTTTTTATGTAATTTGGATTGATAAATATTGTCATGGTTGAATTAATTAGTTAGAAGCATTTTCAGCAGTTATTGCATGGTTAAATCTTCATGTGAAGTCCCTAGAGATTTTACTACCGTAGCGGATTGATTGTTGATTATTTTAATAAGGTTAAAGTGTATTTTCAGTCATTTTCAGATTGATGATTGATGGTTGATGGTGTATTTTCAGATCCGGTTCATTAGGGTTTAAACTAAACCCTTACTTGTGGATTCATCCCTAAAAATGGACATTACAGATTCTTTCCTGAAAATCAGTAATGATACCATCTTTCTCCGTAGCTGCTTCCATAATAGTGATAAAAAGGTCCCAAAGTTTGGATGCTAATGTCTCAATTCCAAATATCCGGCTACAAATGCCAATGTATTTATTTTTGGGTGATAAAATACTTTGAAGGAGAAAAGTTTTAACTTCTTACATTAGAAGGAACTCCATGCAAAACATTGCATTTTCTTTTTGTAGGAACCTACATATCAGAGTACCCATTAATTTTGCCCTGTACTATTTTGAAATAAATTCCCTATTTTCTTATGTCCAAGTCCAATACATTTTCCAAAAGCTCAACAAACATTCAAAAGAGGCAAACAACAATGGATAAGGCATTTTTTAAAATTGTTTATAAATGTCTAAAGATACCCAAACCTTTGACACAAACCTTTGAATGAGCTGAAAATAGTGCGTCTGAAGGATAATTTTTTCGATTTTTGCTCAAGGTTTGCATGGAATTGACCACCTATATTGTTTTTGTTGTGTTGGTGCTCAAATTAGTCTCGCCCCGTTTGTCATTGAAATTCCTCAGTTTGCAGTCTCTGTCATGTTTTCTGTCTCCCCCGTATTAGTGCTTGAAGACTTTGTCCTCTATTTGGTTGCCATGATCAATCCCTTCCTTGGTCGAGGATCACTTAAAGGTCCAAAATTTGTTTTTTGTTTGTCCATCTGAAGGAGACTATCTCGGACCTTAGACACATGGCGCCTTCCGCTGAACCTTCAACTTTTTGACAGACTCTGCCGGACTGAGACACGTGTTGAGCCCGTGCTTGTTTGGGATCTCTACTTTTCGGGACCATCTCAAAATGCACCATTGAGACACGTAGCAGGCGGGGAAATAGAGAAACGGAGCTTCGGGGTCATTTAAGGTTTTTTTGCATTTTGTAAAAAGGGATAAAATTGTAAGTTGGAGTGTGGTCCCGACAGGAAAGTAATGCCAACATTGAATAGTCAAAAACGGAGGTGCGGGCCCGCAGGGAAAATGTGGAACTTTTTCCTTTTTGGAAAATAAGTATAAAGTGAAAAAATGAAGTGCAGGTCCGTTGGGACCCACATCAGAAACTAAAGGCGGAAGGGCGGAGAAAAATGTCAAAATTTTACTTTTTTTTCCAAATGTTATAAAATATCAAAAGATGCTCCCAGGCCCGTTTCCAATCACATTTTTCCACGTGGAAGGTTCAGATTAAAATTTGAAAGGCAAGATCAACGGTAGTTGTGCATTCATTTGATTTTGCCGCCATTGAAGCTCCAGGATGTTTGGAGATGCATTTTTTGCATCATTCTTCATCAAATTTTTGGCAAATTTGTGTCGTTTTGGTCTGGAAAGTTCAATTGAATCAATTTGGGAGCTCAATTTGTAAATCTGAAGTACTTTTGAAGTGGATTTTTGCTCGGGCTCGTGCAAAAACGCAAAATGCCAAATCCAGAAGTTGCAGAGTAAAATTTCAGAGAAAAAGGAGGGAAACGGGATGAAATGATGAAGGTGCAGGCGCAAAAGGGGAAGAAGGCGTCACATCGAGAGCAAAAGGGATGACCTGTCAAGTCCAGCTATGCAGAGGCTCTGAAAAATGAATTAAAAAGGGGATTTCTCGCATGACAAAATCAAAATGATTAAAGGGATTCCCGAAAAGTTATGGCATGGCATCCTAGTCATTAGTTGAGGGCCCAAGAAATTTGATCTAATCACAGTTGGTCCACCTGGCAGATTTCGGATCTGAATTTGTTAAATGTCGTTGTCTGAAAAAAATTGGTAACAAGCAAAGGTCCCTCGAATATTCTTCTCTTTTGGGGGGAAAATTGAGTGGGCAAAAATGTATAAATGCAATGAGATTACTCTTGCAAATGGTCGGAGTATGAATTCTTGAGAAAAGATTTGAGAAAGTCGTCTTCCCGAGAGACCAAAGCCGAGATTACCTGTTATTTTCTTCTGTGTTAGATTTTCTGTCGTGTCAAGTTGGTTGCAGATGTATAGCCATTGACAAGCACTCAGATTTCTCTAGAAGCTTTCCCCTGCTAACGAATCTAAGCAATTTTAGAATTAATTTGTGTCTAATCTCTAGCAATTTTGTGTCTGCTTTATTTTCAAAATGTCTGCAAATAGTTTCTTTCTTTCCTATTGCAATCTTATACTGAAATTTTTGTGAAATCACACAGGATCTCGTCCCTGTGACAGTCTAATGGTATTTGCAATTTCATTTCAAGAAGAGCCTTCATCTTGGATGAGATAAACAAATTTAAAATCAATTCACTGTCATTTGTTGATAAAGATTGTTTGTAAGTCTTCGGGTGTACCTTAGGCGTGATTAATCGGAAACTTTAGTGTTTAATTGAGTCTTTAAATTCGAGCCTTCATGTTAGAGTCTCAAAGATTATGTGAAAACATGTTGATCTGGGCCTCCATTGAAGCACACCTTCTGGTTGAAGGAACGTCTTAACTGTTCTGAAGCTTTCTGTTGTGAAGTTGCTCATTATTGTTAAGTCCCTCCAAAGATCCGGTATAATCAACTTTGTCCTGCTTCATCTCCCACCAAAATCATTCAAAAACAATTAATCCTACCCTAAACTACCCCTGTTTTGTCCTGTGTATGAACAAATGCAAAATCCCAATGTCAAAAATATGCAGAACAATCAGGATTCCAAATGTCTTTAGTAACCGTTGCCATGTATTGAAAATATCTCCATAATATGGAAGTGACAACTCGTGAGAGTCGGATTTGGTGTGTTGATCATATTTTCCCAAGGTCTTCTTTATAAAATTTGTGCAAAAGAAAGCTATCTGCGTCTCCTTCAATAACAGAGGTTACAAAATAGATTCTCTTACCTTGGTTGAAAGGCACAACCTAAAATAGTTAGGATAAGATCACATCCTTTTAAGGTGTTACCCACTTCTTTCAAATCCTGAGTGCTAAAAATTCAGATAGATTGCTTCCCCGGCTACAAAACGACATACATAATCATCTATCTGCCTCTAAGTGTCTTGTCAAATCCATGATGCTGCTCGGCCTTTGAAGAAGAGCAAATCCGGGGTACCAACATGTTGAAGGAAAAGAAGGAAGTCCACGAGTTGACATTGTTGTTGTTGAAGACACGAGAAGGGTTCAAAAGGACAAGATGCATGAATAGATCCAAACACAGTCGAGGATTGAGAGGGCAAGACGCGTGAAGGAGTAGAGGTGCGAACACAGGCAAAGACATAAACAATGTAGACAAAGCAAAGTTAAAATGTGACTTTATAAAATAAAGCAAAATCACA
This sequence comes from Taxus chinensis, assembly GCA_019776745.2. Lineage (NCBI taxonomy): Eukaryota > Viridiplantae > Streptophyta > Pinopsida > Cupressales > Taxaceae > Taxus > Taxus chinensis. Next base: position 614,803,276 of record CM034152.1, on the reverse strand, counting down.
ACAACATAAAGAAGTAAAAATCAGATTCACAAGGACCTATGCGGTGAAATCATGCGTGAAAGGAAGGGCATTCATTATGGTATTTCGAGTGTGGTTCCTAACTAATGACTTATGAGTCATACGAGTGTTATAGGAAGCCCCTGGTATAAGATTATCTTAGTTTTGTTGCTTGCTGATATGCCATTGTTGGTATGTTGCCCTCACACGCAATTGGTTGGGGAAGGTAATCAGATTTCGTGCTTGTTATGTTCTCCTATGTCACCATTGATGGGACATTATTACGCACCTCATACTCCCGAAAATAATGAGGTAAGAAGTAATTTTTGTTGTGTGGATTCTTGGCCTCAATTTTAAGATTGTTTCCACATGTGGGCTATAGGTGCAATATTGGGAGGATGTCTATATTTAAAGCATCAAGGGCATGTTGGTAAGTCTTATTTTTCATTCCTTGATTACATGAATATGGAAGAGCTAGAGAATATGGTGGAAGGGCAACACCCTTACTCTAATATGTGGCATACAAACTTATCATCCAGTCCGGATGAAGGGTCTTCTTCATAACCAAGGAGTCACCATGCTTGTAGAAATTGGCACCATCACACCTTGTGCAAGGAAAATAGTACAATTGTCAATTCTCTTGGGAGATCATGAGGTATGTAATGGAATTTTTGTGATTGAACTAGATAATGATGAAATTGTTCTTGGGATTCAAAGGTTGCAAACATCGGGGGAGTTCACCCTCAACTATCAACATAAAGAACTGAAATTTTGTGACAAAGTTGAAGAAATCAGAATTCATGGCATGAAGGAACAACATAGGACAGTTGTTTTGGGGAAGCAAAGTAGGGCACTTGCAATCAGAAAATTCTCCGCAACGAAGGTTTCTCACACTTGGTAAGAATATTTATTACTATGAAGTGAATTCCAAAGAGCATAATGGGCTGAGAAACACCACTTCCAACCATAGATATAGAATCGGTTTGAGTCAAGTCCAAGCTGACCGTGGCATGGAAAATCCGGATGGTCTTTGGAGATGTAAGTTGGATCACTTTTTAGAACCAAAGCTTCACACTTAAAACAGAGGTATAAAGATAGTCACCATTACCAGGGCAGCGAGATGTTTGATATGGAAAGTGGGTAAGCCATATGATCTTTTTATCTTTGTTGTCATACAAGTAATTTCAACCATTGGAGGTAGTAAATGGTTGCTCTTGGACATTGTTGGGGCATATTCCATCTATGTTGGGTTGTTTCCAACCCCCATGTCAGTGATAATGTGGAAAGTTTTGGAGAGAGGTCATGCTTACAATTGTTGTACTTTCCTTTTATCTGTTGTTCACAACTTTTCCAACTACTTTCCTACTTATAGGACACCTAAAAAAGAGATTCCAATCATATGGTTGAAAGAATTTCAAGCTACTACTGACATTGGTATATTTGTGACTGATTTAAGGTGGTTTCTAGCCACTAACATTCTATTTCTTTAGAGAAAAATGCAAGGTTACAGCTGTGTTTGGGACAGCATTGGTAAAGTTTTGGAAATCCATCATTTGAATGGAAATTATGAGATGGTGGCAAGAAAAGGAAGGGAGCTAGCTATCATGTCCATACGGCATGATGAAGAGATTGTAAAAGTGTGGTTAGACACGCTTGTTTTCTTTGATACGTTTGCTTCATGTGCAGGAACATCAAAGAAGGAGAAGCTGAGATTCATTTGGAATCCGGGTACGTGCATTTTGCTTGAGGACAAGCAAGTTTGGGAAGGGAGGATTGTAAGCTAGCTATCATGTCCATACGGCATGATGAAGAGATTGTAAAAGTGTGGTAAAACACTCTTGTTTTCCTTGATATGTTCGCTTCATGTGCAAGAACATCAAAGAAGGAGAAGCTGAGATTCATTCGGAATCCGGGTATGTGCATTTGCTTGAGGACAAGCAAGTTTGGGAAGGGACGACTGTAATGTCCCCTTTTCCACGCTAGTCACTATTAAGGCCTTAGGCCCATTCCACCTTCTGTGGGCTTCAAGGAAGGAAAACAAGGGAGGTGAACATTGCCATAATTGTAAAGATAAGATAAGAAAAAATTATTAAATGTCTAAGTGACCAATTGCTTCCTTATTAATTGTAAAGTAACTTCCTTATATATTTAATAACTAATTATGGTTTGAAGTGATTTGATTAGGTGAATGGCAAAACGAAAAAGGAACTTCTATCTTCACCTTCATTAAGGTCGATCTTCTTGAAAGCTACAAGGGAGATAAATAAATATTCTTCTATTAGGTTGGTTTTCTTAAGCGAAGTGAAGATAAAAAAGTGCATTTCCCCCTTCATTAAGAGGTCGTCCATGAAGATTGGGCTTCTAATTCATCCTTGGAGCCAAGAAGGGGTAGTTAAGGAAGTTCGAATGGAGCAGGGCATTATCATCATTCATCTATTTGGACATTTACTTGGATTTGGAGCTACTGTAGCTTCTCTTCCTTCCATTGAAGAACGAAAGTCATTCCTTGGTCACCTATTAAGGATGAAACCCTTCGATAGGATCACACTTGGGGACAGAAACCCTCTTGTGTGCTTTGGTGGCTTCACCCGGAAGTCGCAATTGAGCTTTAAGGAGGATTTTATGTTTTTTCTTCCCTTCTAACCCTAGGCGACTTGCTTAGATGAAGGGTTTGATATCACCTAGGGTACTTTTGGACAATTTGAATTGAGATTATTATCCTTCATATTTTATAAGGCTGAAATCTATATTTTGGTGATTTTTGGAGGAGTTTATCTATCATTTCCAGCCCTTGGTTTTGGTTGTTTTGTTGTTGTCATAAAATTAATTGCAGCTGGGTGGGATCACTTATTTTTTTCCTACTTTTTATGTAATTTGGATTGATAAATATTGTCATGGTTGAATTAATTAGTTAGAAGCATTTTCAGCAGTTATTGCATGGTTAAATCTTCATGTGAAGTCCCTAGAGATTTTACTACCGTAGCGGATTGATTGTTGATTATTTTAATAAGGTTAAAGTGTATTTTCAGTCATTTTCAGATTGATGATTGATGGTTGATGGTGTATTTTCAGATCCGGTTCATTAGGGTTTAAACTAAACCCTTACTTGTGGATTCATCCCTAAAAATGGACATTACAGATTCTTTCCTGAAAATCAGTAATGATACCATCTTTCTCCGTAGCTGCTTCCATAATAGTGATAAAAAGGTCCCAAAGTTTGGATGCTAATGTCTCAATTCCAAATATCCGGCTACAAATGCCAATGTATTTATTTTTGGGTGATAAAATACTTTGAAGGAGAAAAGTTTTAACTTCTTACATTAGAAGGAACTCCATGCAAAACATTGCATTTTCTTTTTGTAGGAACCTACATATCAGAGTACCCATTAATTTTGCCCTGTACTATTTTGAAATAAATTCCCTATTTTCTTATGTCCAAGTCCAATACATTTTCCAAAAGCTCAACAAACATTCAAAAGAGGCAAACAACAATGGATAAGGCATTTTTTAAAATTGTTTATAAATGTCTAAAGATACCCAAACCTTTGACACAAACCTTTGAATGAGCTGAAAATAGTGCGTCTGAAGGATAATTTTTCGATTTTTGCTCAAGGTTTGCATGGAATTGACCACCTATATTGTTTTTGTTGTGTTGGTGCTCAAATTAGTCTCGCCCCGTTTGTCATTGAAATTCCTCAGTTTGCAGTCTCTGTCATGTTTTCTGTCTCCCCGTATTAGTGCTTGAAGACTTTGTCCTCTATTTGGTTGCCATGATCAATCCCTTCCTTGGTCGAGGATCACTTAAAGGTCCAAAATTTGTTTTTTGTTTGTCCATCTGAAGGAGACTATCTCGGACCTTAGACACATGGCGCCTTCCGCTGAACCTTCAACTTTTTGACAGACTCTGCCGGACTGAGACACGTGTTGAGCCCGTGCTTGTTTGGGATCTCTACTTTTCGGGACCATCTCAAAATGCACCATTGAGACACGTAGCAGGCGGGGAAATAGAGAAACGGAGCTTCGGGGTCATTTAAGGTTTTTTGCATTTTGTAAAAAGGGATAAAATTGTAAGTTGGAGTGTGGTCCCGACAGGAAAGTAATGCCAACATTGAATAGTCAAAAACGGAGGTGCGGGCCCGCAGGGAAAATGTGGAACTTTTTCCTTTTTGGAAAATAAGTATAAAGTGAAAAAATGAAGTGCAGGTCCGTTGGGACCCACATCAGAAACTAAAGGCGGAAGGGCGGAGAAAAATGTCAAAATTTTACTTTTTTCCAAATGTTATAAAATATCAAAAGATGCTCCCAGGCCCGTTTCCAATCACATTTTTCCACGTGGAAGGTTCAGATTAAAATTTGAAAGGCAAGATCAACGGTAGTTGTGCATTCATTTGATTTTGCCGCCATTGAAGCTCCAGGATGTTTGGAGATGCATTTTTTGCATCATTCTTCATCAAATTTTTGGCAAATTTGTGTCGTTTTGGTCTGGAAAGTTCAATTGAATCAATTTGGGAGCTCAATTTGTAAATCTGAAGTACTTTTGAAGTGGATTTTTGCTCGGGCTCGTGCAAAAACGCAAAATGCCAAATCCAGAAGTTGCAGAGTAAAATTTCAGAGAAAAAGGAGGGAAACGGGATGAAATGATGAAGGTGCAGGCGCAAAAGGGGAAGAAGGCGTCACATCGAGAGCAAAAGGGATGACCTGTCAAGTCCAGCTATGCAGAGGCTCTGAAAAATGATTAAAAAGGGGATTTCTCGCATGACAAAATCAAAATGATTAAAGGGATTCCCGAAAAGTTATGGCATGGCATCCTAGTCATTAGTTGAGGGCCCAAGAAATTTGATCTAATCACAGTTGGTCCACCTGGCAGATTTCGGATCTGAATTTGTTAAATGTCGTTGTCTGAAAAAAATTGGTAACAAGCAAAGGTCCCTCGAATATTCTTCTCTTTTGGGGGGAAAATTGAGTGGGCAAAAATGTATAAATGCAATGAGATTACTCTTGCAAATGGTCGGAGTATGAATTCTTGAGAAAAGATTTGAGAAAGTCGTCTTCCCGAGAGACCAAAGCCGAGATTACCTGTTATTTTCTTCTGTGTTAGATTTTCTGTCGTGTCAAGTTGGTTGCAGATGTATAGCCATTGACAAGCACTCAGATTTCTCTAGAAGCTTTCCCCTGCTAACGAATCTAAGCAATTTTAGAATTAATTTGTGTCTAATCTCTAGCAATTTTGTGTCTGCTTTATTTTCAAAATGTCTGCAAATAGTTTCTTTCTTTCCTATTGCAATCTTATACTGAAATTTTTGTGAAATCACACAGGATCTCGTCCCTGTGACAGTCTAATGGTATTTGCAATTTCATTTCAAGAAGAGCCTTCATCTTGGATGAGATAAACAAATTTAAAATCAATTCACTGTCATTTGTTGATAAAGATTGTTTGTAAGTCTTCGGGTGTACCTTAGGCGTGATTAATCGGAAACTTTAGTGTTTAATTGAGTCTTTAAATTCGAGCCTTCATGTTAGAGTCTCAAAGATTATGTGAAAACATGTTGATCTGGGCCTCCATTGAAGCACACCTTCTGGTTGAAGGAACGTCTTAACTGTTCTGAAGCTTTCTGTTGTGAAGTTGCTCATTATTGTTAAGTCCCTCCAAAGATCCGGTATAATCAACTTTGTCCTGCTTCATCTCCCACCAAAATCATTCAAAAACAATTAATCCTACCCTAAACTACCCCTGTTTTGTCCTGTGTATGAACAAATGCAAAATCCCAATGTCAAAAATATGCAGAACAATCAGGATTCCAAATGTCTTTAGTAACCGTTGCCATGTATTGAAAATATCTCCATAATATGGAAGTGACAACTCGTGAGAGTCGGATTTGGTGTGTTGATCATATTTTCCCAAGGTCTTCTTTATAAAATTTGTGCAAAAGAAAGCTATCTGCGTCTCCTTCAATAACAGAGGTTACAAAATAGATTCTCTTACCTTGGTTGAAAGGCACAACCTAAAATAGTTAGGATAAGATCACATCCTTTTAAGGTGTTACCCACTTCTTTCAAATCCTGAGTGCTAAAAATTCAGATAGATTGCTTCCCCGGCTACAAAACGACATACATAATCATCTATCTGCCTCTAAGTGTCTTGTCAAATCCATGATGCTGCTCGGCCTTTGAAGAAGAGCAAATCCGGGTACCAACATGTTGAAGGAAAAGAAGGAAGTCCACGAGTTGACATTGTTGTTGTTGAAGACACGAGAAGGGTTCAAAAGGACAAGATGCATGAATAGATCCAAACACAGTCGAGGATTGAGAGGGCAAGACGCGTGAAGGAGTAGAGGTGCGAACACAGGCAAAGACATAAACAATGTAGACAAAGCAAAGTTAAAATGTGACTTTATAAAATAAAGCAAAATCACAACATAATAGAAGGTGGATGTCCCATTTGGGGACCTTTCCTAGGGGAATGTGTCATGAAAAGTTATAAAAGAGCATTGAGGGTTCATTTGGACACATATTTTGACTCTCATCTATTTTGACATTAAAGGTTTGAGTTGTTGCTCCTACTTTTGCATTTGAGGACGAAAACCGTCCTTTGCAATTTACATCTGAGGACGAAAAACCTTCGGTGTATTCAAATTTTGGGGATGAAAACCCTCAATTTCTTCTTGTTGGTTTCATACGGAGATCACATTTGAGCTTATATCATATTCTTAGAAGGAAAAATCAAATTTTGTAGAGCTAGGGCACACTTTCGGGAACATTTTCTACATTCCCCACTTCAGATCTGCATTTCAAGCGAAGATATTTAGCCAGTGGAGAGACATCTGCCAAGGCTTCAAGCAGGGGACAGCTAGGGCACAATTTGCAGCCATATCTAGGGTTATCTACACCCTTTGGGATTTCAGACCAGCATTTGAGGCGTCATTTGTGGGCAGATTTCTTCGATTCCAAGTTGCATATTCATCATTTTGCCTCTTCATGCCACCCAGGGTGTCATTTATCAGAAAATTTGCTCTAATCATACACTGGTATTTTCTTGGTTTTTGTTGTGAAAAATTAAATAAATAAAAATCAAATCTTCATTGGAAAAACTATTTTCTTCAATATTTCTATTCCTGGAGGATTTCTAAATGCTTTGAACCTTCTGCATATTTTTACTTTGTCAGAGTGTGTTGAGTAAAGGAAAATTCCATATTTCATTAATTCTGCCCAAAAGGGTTATTACAGCCATAAGGGTTGGGTATAAATTCAGATTTCATGAATTTATATTATTTCTTTAAGGGTTTTTCATGGAAGATTTCAGTTTGCAATTAATTTATTGAAAAGGGTTTGCTAGAAAAATCCAAATTAATCTTATTTGTCCAAGTAAGGGACACTACACCCTAGTTGACATAGTAAAGTGGTATATGAAGGTGAGCCCTAACCACAATATGACATGGGATAAATTGAAAACAACATTTAAAAATGATTTTCACAATAGTGACACTCCAATGGAAAGCGAAAGTATGACGAGAGATTTGAAATAAAAGGAAGACACTATGGTGCATGAACAATAGTTTAAGGTGATAGTGCAGAGCCTTAATGAAAAGTAAAATATTTAGAATGTTTTCGAGAGCCCCAAAATTATCCTCAAGACTAGATGCACAATCATGGAAAAGAGAGAATGACTCAATAGTGAAAACAGAATTACAAAAATTCCAGCAAGAGCTAACACAACTAATGTTAAAACACAAGAGCTTAATAAAGGGAGAAACAAACACCTCAACCTTGTTGCGGAGTACCACATGGCCAAGGCTATGGTGTATGGTATGTTGTATTCAAGGACATATGGGAATAGAATGGCCAAATGTTGATATGACGAAAAGAGAGGTAGTAATAGGAATGAAACCATTAGGGATGACATCGTTTGGCCCACAAAGAACTTATGGAGAAAGGTCACGACATGGATTCTATAAGTTGTGGGATCATCGTGATCAAAACATGTGCCCAGTAACGAAGGGCACAAGAGTGGCAGTAATAGGAATGAAACCATTAGGGCTGACATTGTTTGGCCCACAAAGAACTTATGGAGAAAGGTTACGACACGGATTCTATAAGTTGCGGGATCATCATGATCAAAACATGTGCCCATTGACAAAGGTATCATGCCAACACTACAATCATCAGCGCCCGAGGAGAGATGCTATGGATGGATGAAAAGAGCTCAGAAGAAGAGTTTTCACAGCCCAATAAAAACCAAAAATACCTCCAACTTACGTCACACTACCACCAATGCAAGGCTATCGGCTTCAAAGAAAATATTAAATACTACTTCCCCTAATCCAAGCATCGTACCACAAGGTCCGCCAAGTCAGCACTATGGAGGGGTATCAAGGAGGATACAAGGGAGGGAATTAGAGTGGCCTGCAACAATAATGTTGGTGGGTGCATAGGTGGATAACAAGGAGAAAAGGATTACATCCAAGATAGTACACCACCCACATGTTTTAGATGCAGTAAGACAGAGAACATTGCTAGGAACTATGTAGAGGGGGCCGAAATCCTGTGTGGATTCTTGTACGAACACGGGACACAAGACTCCTTTAGTTTCCCTAAAATGGCACACTATTTTTAAAATAGCGGCACAACAACAAAAGGCCTTTCATGTGTGTCACTTGTTAATGGTGTGCATCACTTAAAAAGGATACCATAGTCACAAAAACCAATGGTGAGATGTCGCAAGATACATAGATGCCAATCCATCAAGGTTGGAAGGAATAGACTAAAGGTCATATGGAGCAAATAAAAGGTATTCGAAACACTTTTTAAATGTCATGAGGCAGCGCGAGACTAGAATTAACTGCCCAATACGAAGACACTAAGAATCTTACTTTTAGAACCTAAAGATGAGTTGAAGAGAACCTAAGCAGCAAAAACCGCCAAGAAAGGCACAAAACAAAATTTCACAATGAAAGAAGTGTAATAATGAAAACGAAGAGGATATTGATAACAATGTATATCTTGATAATAGGAAACATAATTATATAGCAAAAAAAAGTAGGAACATAATAGAAAAAAATAACGAGAGGAAGTGGCATACCTTGATGAAAAAGAAGAGGTGGGGTTTTTAATTAATTAATTACCCTTTGTTTGATAAAATTAATTTTTAATAACTATGGGGTTTTTAATTAAATAAATATCAATTAAAATTCATTCGACAAGATTTATTTTAATTGCCGAGGGAAAAATAAGCTTCATGCCAAAATAATTGCCGAGGGAAAAATCTAATAAATCTGCAGGAAGATCGAGGAAGCCAGTGGAGAAATCGAACAAATCCGCGCTCAAGTATGAATTCCAAGGAATCATCCCTCCCAGTTCCATTAAGTCGGCATATGACAATATCACTGATCAAAACGCAGAATCTGGAGTCACATCAATGTGCAACAATTCTGTGATCGGGTGAAAATTGAAGGCAAAACCATATTCTCGGATAGGCTTTACCATAGTGGTCTACCCCAAGCAACAACATTTACTGTCTTGGTGCAATGTCCAGAGCTGGTTCCACAGCGTTTGCAGCGGAGGAGAAAACATGGTTGAGCAAGGCAATTTCTTACTCCCACAGAGTCCAAGACCACGTGGGAAGTATAAGAGATATGATCCCGAGAGACGAGCAAATAATCCAAACTTTTTAGAAGATAATCAAAGCAACATGGGTATTAAAAAAAAAGAACAATAAGATTTAGACAGTTAAAATAATGGAGCTCACATTTCCATGCTAGCAGAAGAATTTGAAGCAAGTTTCAATTTCCTCAAAAAAGATAAATCCAGTATTAAAGGAAGAAATCTCAATTAATCACACATTTGCAAGAAGCACAAGTATAGTCACACATCGATCAGAAGATCACAAGGAAGAAGTAAATCTCAAATACATGGTCATTAAAATCAGGCGATTTTCACGCATACTAAGGAGAATTTGCTCTGAAAAATTAAATAAAAAATCGGGATATTAGAAATCGGGTGATTTTGTTTATTTAAAATAAATAAATAAAAAATCAAATTCATATCTTGGTGTGATGCATTAATCAAAAAAATTGTAACCGAGGACTGGTTATTATTATTATTATTTTTAAAAAATAATAATAATAATAATAATAATATTAAAACAAGTCATATTTTTCTTGCATTGACGGGGGTTTCGAAGACTGAAGACCCGACCCCATTTGCATTGTTTTGCGTGCCTGAAGTCATTTTTCTGTAAAATTCATAATGGCCGAAAAATCTAATAAATCTAAGGAAGATCGAGGAAGCCAATGGAGAAATCGAACAAATCCACGCTCAAGTACGAATTCTAAGGAATCATCCCTCCCAGTTCTATTAAGTCGGCATATGACAATATCACTAATACGAATCTGGGTCACATCAATGTGCAACAATTCTGCGATCGGGTGAAAACTGAAGGCAAAACCATATTCTCGGATAGGCTTTACCATAGTGGTCTACCCCAAGCAACAACATTTCATGTCTTGGTGCAGTGTCCAGAGCTGGTTATCGCTTGCGCGAAGCATTATGATCCCGAGAGATAAGGAATTTTTAAAGATAATCGCGAGCCTTTCCTCTTAATCACACCAGAGCACATTGAGGAATTGCTCAGCATACCTGACTTCCTTGAGAATGCGGATATCACTCAACAGTCAGCACAAGAATTTTGGGATGAAGAACCCCTCAGGTGGAGCAAGATGGTTGATAACAATGGTTAGTGACCAAGAGGCCTCGAATTGACCGGCTTCCTAAAGAATTGTACCGTGTTGAGTTCGTGAAGAAATCAGGGACATGATTACTCTCCTAAGTCGAGTTTTTTGGTTTACCCTCTGCCAGGATTTTCCACCAATGGATGTATCAGTTTATCTGTATCATCCTTGCCAAGAGAGAGTTTGTGGATTGGGCCACCATCATCAGTGATACCCTTCACAAACAATTTGATTGAAGTAAAGATGAATGGATGCTTCTACATGACATTGTATCTGACTTATGCAGTGGCAAGAAGAAAGCTATTTTCTGGACTCGAAACAAGAGGAGTCATGGGTCCATCAAATAGTGTCTTCCATTATTACCCGCAACTAAGTTTCAAAAATAGCTCTCACCATTTCAGAAGGGTCAACGATGCATTCACCTTCCGCGTGATTCAGAACCTGAATCGGAATACAGAGGAAAGATTTTCTAAAGAAGCCATGGATGTCATTTCCCAATGGGGAACCTGGTTTATTCAATTCTCATCCTTTTCCTACATTCGCGTAAGTGGCTTTGTAGGTACTCCATGGAAACTTCTTAAGTACGTCAGTGACAAATGGGCATTAATGGAGCTTGCGAGACAACTATTCCAAGTTCATTGTCTTCTCAGTGACAAGCATCGCTCAGGAATTCATTTCCCAATCCAAATCAGGGAATACCAATGTCCAAATCTCTTCAGTGCACAACTCATGGAAAAAGAGTTTGCCCTCATCACAATTCATCCATATGTGAAGAGAGCCCAGTTTGATATCAATGGATATATGCAGAAGATTCTTGGAGCAAAGTATCAACATAACCCTACCATGGAAGATTTTTGGGCTGCCTATTCAGACGAGCATGAAGTAAGAAGACGAGAGTTTTCTCGCCTAACCCTTGCTCAGATCAAGGCCTTTCGCATCAAGAGCCCTCCAGATTCATTTGTAAATGATGATGAAGATGTTATTGATCCTTCATATGATGCAGTTGCTTTTACCCCGTTGCCCCGAATTGACTGGACCAAAAGAGATGAATTTTCTCTTGATAGCAAGAATCAACCGATCCTTGAAAGAAGCATATCTTGGTACGAAAGAGAACTTGCCAAGTTACAGTCAATTCAAGATCATACTTCAGGATCACAAAAATTGCCAACTCGAGGAGGTCTTCATTCAACCAAAGCCCCTTCTCAATCGACCTCTGTGCCATCCAATCATACGCAACAAGCAAGAAAGGAGTGGTTGCCAAAATCCACTTCGCTGAATAATGTGTCACGAGGAGAAAAACCTAAGGGTCCTAGCCCCAGTGAAGGAAGAGAGCGTGTATCGGGATTTTCTACTTCAAGTAGAGATTCTTCTACTCACATTGTTAATAGTTCTCAGAAGCTAGTGACAAACGATCCTCAGCCATGCCTTGCACAAGCATCCACTCAGGTGCAGGTAGTCCAAATATCAAACACTTCGGAACCTACAGTTCACGAAGAGATTTCCCAAAATCTCCCAAATGAGCAGGAGGTGGATATCGAGGTTATTTCTCCTGAAATCGAGGTCGTGGAAAGGATTCTTGCAGAATCTCATGATGTCGAGAACAATGAGAATGTTGCTTCGAGCTCCAGGCTTTTGTATGCAGAAATAGTGAATGATACTCCTTTCTAGGTTGATTGCGAGGTCAAGAAAAGGAAGAGGGTTGTCAAGGCAATAGACATTGATTTTGATGCCCTTTTCAAACTTTCAAATGATGTCATTCCCAAGAAGCCTAAAGTGCTTTCTCGAATAATGGTGGATAGTGACGGAAACAGATTTGCGGATCTTGCCATCCCACAAGTTGACAAGGAGCGTGATGCCATGACATCTGTTGATTATGAAGTTTCCAGACTTGGACTTGGGAGGTCCACATTGGAAAGTGACATGGCGATGGCTCGAGATTCAATTGATATCATGCTAAAGAGACTTGAGAAATATAAGTCTCAGAACTCTCAGCTCAAGGCTGAAAAGAATCAATTGGTGGAATATGTTCAACATCTAATAAATCCCATATCATCCACTTTCCCAGTACCTGATGCAGTGGCTGCCCCTGATGAAGAAACTCTCAATTTATCAAAAGAAATAAACACATTGGGCCATGTCACTAAAACTTGGCTTTCAGAGATTCTCGTTTTAGGCCAAGAGACAATCAAAACAGCGGTTAAGCTCCATGAAGATGTCAGTGCGTATCTTGATCCAATTCTTTCTTTCAAGGAAACTTTTGTTTCTAACATATCAAATTTGGATGAGATATTGCCCAGTTTACAGGAGATGACGAGTATGGAATCCTCAGTTTTAGCCATTGAAGGAATTCTCGAATTTGAACATCGAGGGACACGTTTTCTTTGGTGTCTGCATCTCAAATCAAGGAAGACGCTTCTCGAGGATTCTATGATCCATTATGAGAGCATATGCAATGAAGCCTTCACTTCACTCGCCTTGATTCAAGAATTCATAGCTGAGATCCCTTGCAACCTCGTAAATGAGCATAATCAAAGGTGTTCATCAGAACATGTGGAAGAGCAATTTTCACAATTGTTTAAGGACATGTACACTCCCGCCAATAATTTCTCTTCAGCTCAATGGAGCGTTGCATCAAATTAAAGAACTTGTTTGAGAATGCTCAATCAAAGATGGTTAATTTAAATGATATGCCAAGTAGGATTTTGGAATTGCAAGTATTTTGTGAGGCTATTCTTCGACCAAATGAACCTCCAGAAGAAGAAAAGATGTTTGAAACATTGGGAAGGTTTAGATCCTTTCAATTGGCGAAAGCGGCAGATCCTAATTTCACCGATGGTTCAAGGAGATAGTTTTCTTGGTATCTAACGAAGTGGGAGAGTCCATTTCTCATACGTTTGAGATAGGCGGACCCCATTTCAATGGATAAGGCACTGGTTATTATTGTATGTTTTAAAAATGGGATTTTAAGAAAAGGATGTTGTTATTTAGGTTGCTTTCGGAAAACTGTGGATAACTTAAGTGATTTCTATTTTTAGTTGCTTTTAATAAAGTTGGTTGAAAAAGTCAAAGGTCACTTAAGTGCCTTATTTAATGTTCATGTAAAACCCTAACTACTTTGTAACCAACTTTTGGGTTATAAAAGGAAGTGAGGGGCTCATTTGTAAAGGGTGACTTTGAGAGAGGAGAAGAAAATACTTTTGTGTGCAAGCTTTGTTTCAGGAAGAAACTTTGTGTTCTTTTGTGAAGACATTTTGGAGTTAATGAAATACGAACTTTGTGTCTCATTCATTGTCTCTTATAACATTTGATGTTCTTATGTTCATTAGATGTTAGATGTTTAAATCTTGCATGCAAATATTGTCTTTGATCTTATTGTCAACATTATTAAGTTGTTCTTGTTCACAGTGATCAAGCTCTGCTATTTACTTGCTCATGTGTGTTCCCTTTTACTCATTCTCGTTTAGCTGATGCAAACTCCATTTTATTTGTGTTAGTTATTTATTGTTCTTCTCCATGCAATATTAGGCTCTGCTTTTACCTAACTCTTGCATGTTCCTTCCATTCATTCCTTTCCATTTCATCCTTCATTCATTCCATCTCCCTCATTCACTTTTCTTTCCATTGATGTTCCAAAACACCCCCCACATACAATTTTGAATGTACAGGTGTAAATACAGTTTTGGTTTTCAATAAAGGCAGCCTCACCTTCATTGAGGAGGGACTTCGTTCCCACACTATTGCATGTCATGCAAGGAGAATAATGACCAAATCTGGTTTTTAGCAGCTCCACACACATGCAAATCAGTCCCTAAGCAAGTCGTACCACCATAGAAGAGGCTGAAATTAAAGGAAGAAAATAGCTCCAACCTTCCTCTTCAAACCCTTATGAAATTCTACAAAATTCCAGCCCTCAAAATGATTGGAAAACCACTAGAAATTAGATAACTCTTTTATGCGCCATGGAAACTCCAAGGTGGAGAATCCTCTCACCGAGAACTCTTGGAGGGATTTTGTCCTCGAGAGTGAAAATGCAAGCAAACATTGCTCAATGCACAAATAAAAAATTAGAGAATAAACAAGTGCCCACACCCAAGCAAGAAGACTTGCTTAAATAGAAGAATAGGGGCTCAAATGGCCACTTTCACATCCAATCAGAATTTTCCCCTCATTTATTACTTTCCCCCACTTGCTTTTCTCTCCAAGGAAAATCACATTTTTCCCTTGAATAAATAATACTTGCTACTGCCTTTTTTCCTTTTTCTTTTTTTAATTTATTTTTAAGTTCATAATAATTTAGTATAAGTGATTTATAATATTTTCTTTTATTTTTTTGCACTTTATAATAAACTATCATAACTTAAGTCCCCCTTAAGTTTATTCCTTAGCCATCGAGAGGACAAAATGAGCTAAGGGTCTTTGTCATGATTATCTTAGGAAGTGGGACATTTCAGTTCTCCCTTCCCAAAATTGTTTGCCCTCAAGCAATTCCAAACTCTTTTGTCGAAGTGTCATGCACAATAGACAAAACATGCTAAAATGGTCCAAAATCCTAGCACCTGTATCTGTCAAGTGAGCTAAAACTTGTCACCATTTATCATTCAAAAGAAGCTCATATAAATAAGGTTGCATCCAAAGTTATTACATAATTCAGATTGCAAATTTTATCTTCTAACTCGTTCTTTTTCTCAAAACAAATCTGAATATGCAATATATATGACATTATCTTACTTGTACCATACCTTATGATGTCACCATGATCCACTAGAGGCTGAGTTTCTTTGTAATTCAACTACTGCAATGTCATGCTTCCTTCTTCGCCATTCACATCTTGTGCAATCTGCCCTTCTAGTAATAATCCTATCATGCTCTTGGCTGCCATTCTTTGAGGAACTCCCTTCCTCATACCTTGCAAAACATTTTTTTTTTTCTTGCACTTTGAAATTCAACTCCATGGTTCAATAGTTTTGAATGAATTCACCCAAAGATTGAATCCATTGTACACCAAGAATTGAATCCAAACCATCAATACCAACAACATAAAACTTATCACTTACCTCATGACCTCCCATGGTGAATTGGAGTTGAGGAATCTTCTTGGTGCATGTGATTGAATGTCCATCTGCCACAATCACATTGAATCCTTAGAAGTCTTCTTCTTGCAATTCCAATTTGGCAACCAAATCTTCATCAATGAAGTTATGTGTTGCTCCACTGTCAATCAATATGGTGATCTTTTGCCCACGAAGATCACCTCTCACATGGAAAGCATAGAAACTAGGCAACATTGTCAATGTAGGTAGTGTAGAAATGGTGACAACCACCTCACCTTCCTTTGCTTGGTATTTTGGATCAGCATTATCTTCATCCTCATCATTATCTGAAACAACTTCAATGTAATGAATAGATCCCTTACCTTTGCCACGATGGTTGGGTGTCTGTGGGTCCTTATAATCAAAGCATAATTTCTTCCTCCTTAATTCATTTCATGCTTCAATTTTAGACCTATTTCTTTCCCATTCTTGGGCCCTACCGTGCTGCCCACTAACTACAGATCGCATTTAATATTTTCCAACTCCAACTCCTCTGAAAGCTGCATGTGGAGAACAATAGCATATAATTTGGAAAAAGTATGGCCAACCATAATGGTTCTGTAGTTGTTGAGATCTGACCTAAGGCCTGATTTGTGAATCAGGGTGGATGGAATGGTGTGACCAAACCGGCGGAAAACCAAAATGGACCACATGGTTGAAGAGATCAGCCAAGAAACTACCAAATTCCTCAAAACCATACTTAAAGAATTCAGCCTGGAACCCCTCTTCGTCTGCGGCCCTACTACTATTCATCACTTTGATAGCTTCCCTAATCTTCTTGTACATAAACAAGTTGCACAGATAGGGCAGATAATCAACCTAGATGTGTGGTTGTCGTGGGAAGTCATAGAGTTGGGAAGTGTGAGAGAACATGGAGCTAGGACTGAGCTCAAGGGGAGAGGGGAATGACAAGGGGAAAATGGTACGCCAGAACTACTTAGGAGAGTTTTGAAGGCAAGCACGCAAGGTTCTTCAACGTTGGGCAATGAAAAAGGCATTTTTTGCAGCGAAGAAGACGACGGTAGGAGGTTTTCAAGGTAGGGTACAAGGAACGAGACTGGGAAAAAATCCTACCGAAACTGGCGGTGGAGGGATTTTTACTCATCATCATACCACTTGTTCATGTGTGGCAAGCTTTGTGGTGATGAAGCTGAGAAAGGCCGGGTGGCATTGGGAAAGGAAACAAGGGCCGCTTCCCAGAGAATGGAAGATAGGCAAGCATACTTGGCTTCAATGCTATCTAGGGACAAGAACTGGGGCCCAGAAGGGAGAAGTCGTCAAATGTGGGAGGAAAAGATGTTGGGATCCCTGTCCTCAACTGAAATGCAATATGAGGGAGGGCCTGAAGGGTGGGAATGTCAACATGAAATGAGAGAGAGAGAAGAGCATGGTCAGCGAGGGAGATGGGGGGAAATAGAGAAATGAATGGTGGGGGACAAGGAATACTAGCTACAAAGGATATAATCCACAATGTTCGCCCCCCTTCTGTGAGGCCGGCAAGTGAAGAAATGGGAATCTGGAACAGGAATCTGGAAAAAATTTGATCTCGTTGAGGATCAATAACCCATGTGATTCCCCAAGCTACAGATGATGTCGACCATAAGCCATGAGGGGTCCTGAATCATCCTCCAAAGTCCTGTGTAGGCCAACGTTCTCAAGATCCACTACCTGAGTACAAAAGGTATCTTTCGTGCGGTCATTGCATGGAGAGGTACCTGAAGGGTTTTGGTACAAGCTGTTGAAATTCCCCAAAATGAAAACATACCCAAGCGCCGAGTACTGAGCGATGTTATCGTACATGTCATGAAAAGGATCGTCACCGGGGTCATTATGGATGACATATGGCAAGGAAGCCAGAGGGAAATAACAAACAACAGGCAAGTAGAGATCCTTGATCTAGTGGCCAGCACCCCGAAAGCAGACCCAAAGGAATCTGGAAAACTCATCATGGGTGACCAAATAAATCCTGCATTCACTAGATTGCAAACTTCACCCAAAATGGAAAGCTATAAAAGTGAAACCTAGTACACCTTGTAAAACCTTACACCATGTCCTTGACAGACATTATACTTGAGAAGATGTAATGTCCCTTTCTTGGGACATTGTTAGAACTGAAGACCTGAAGACCCTCAACCCATTCTCTCTTGAAATTCTCATGGGTATTGAGGAAATGAGCATGAAGATGGTCCCAAGATATCCGTTGTCTATTTTGTACCCCCTTAGCATGCCTTGCGCTACAAGGAGGGTACACCTTGTAAAACCTCTCTAAGTTAGTTTAAATGTATGCACATAGGAGGGCTCTCTAAGTTAGTTTATTAGAGACTTTATAAGAGTTTATGTTTTCCCTAGGAGGGCTCTCTAAGTTAGTTTATTAGAGACTTTATAAGAGTTTATGTTTTCCCAAAAGGGAAAGGTCAATCTTTTTTAATGTTACACCCCTTAACTCTATAAAAGGAGGTCACATTTCCTTTAGTGTGTTATGTTGGATTGATCATTTGATTTGACTCCATGCTTGGAGTAATGGGATGTATGCCTAGTTCTTGCATTGTGTTCTCTCCTTGTAAGCTTCATTTGGATCCATTGTTGAAAATATTGAAGACTCTATTGTTCTCTTCATAGTGCTCTCTTGTGTTGAGTGTGTTTATGCATTATTTCTCCATTCTAAGCATTAGCGACTTGTTTAGCGTGTTGGCGCATTTATTTGGAGGGTAAATCCGCATTTTGATGAAGGGTTTGAGGTACCTTTGTGTCTATTATTGCTGCTGCAATTTATTAGAGCCAAAGTGACTTGGATTGGGGTTTATTTTATCGTGTTTTCAAGTCATTTGTGCTAGATCTATAATTTGTTGTGTGTGATTAATAATTTATGAGTAAGGGCTGATATTTTGGGTGTATTGGAAACCTAGGAATGAGCTTGAATTAATTTATATAATTTATCCTAACCCTAGCGACTTGGAATCAGTTTTCTGGGTCTGTTTTGAGGTGGTTTTACTACTCAGAAAATTCATATCCATAGTGCATTGGAAAGTTCTTCATTTCTAGTTTATTATGCACTTTATTTCATGCAAAAATAAGGGGTATTGAATAAGTTATGAATTTTAGAAGATTTCAGCTGTGTGCAAGCTGTCTGATTGTCATTAATTAAATATTTATTTCAGATCTGCAGTTTGGGATAAGATTATTATTGCATTTGGTTGGAGAAATTAGGAGGAATAAGGAAAAAGTAATTTTATAATGTTTGAGTTGATTTGATGCCCTAAATGTGTTGGGCGACCTACATTTTAGGACAAAATTAGGGTTTCGTGTTGGTTGTGCGAAATCTGATTTTGGGATGTTATTCTTCATATTTTTATGGCCCAAGATCCAAAGTTTCAGCTCATTTGGACTTCTCTAGCCAAAGATATGAATTTTTTTAAAATTGCAGCAGTTCAACATTTGAATATTAATTAATTTCTAGTTGTGTAAAATCTAGTTTTGAATGTGTTTGAATTCCGATTGTTTTCTTCCAATCTATCCCACCACCTTGGCTAGTTCCAACCCCATTTGGGTTCGAAATAGCTGACATTGGGATATTTTAGATTGATACAAAAGGGGGTTTATCCATTATTTGCCTAATCTTTGACAAGTATCTCTCCATTTTCGAACTTGTATTGGAAAGGGGACATTACAGAAGAACATTTCATGTTATTGAAGGCTTTGTTTATCTCCCCCTTTCTACTTGTTAAGAGTAGTAAGAGATGAATCAAAATGGCAATTAAGCCATAGATGAGATCTCTTCCCCTTTTCTTGAGGAATCCTTGATCGTGCATGGTTTATGTTCGGCTCACTAAGGAAATACCTACATCCAAAGCACGTCAAAAGATAAAAAGGGGGTTTGCACTTGATATAAATTCATATTTTGTGATTTAACTAGCTTCCTTTTCCGCTTTATCATGATGTATTTGCTTGAATTTAACTAAGTTAGGATCTATTTGGTGTTAGGCTCATATAATTAACTTAGTTTTAAGTTTAGCATGCATACATATGGTACACCCAGTGGGACACCCCTTTATCTCATGTGCATTCATTTATTTTTCTTAGGTTAGCTTCATTTTACCATTTTACATGCAAATTTCTTTCAATTTGTTGAAATTTCTCAAAGAGTTCGTGGACGTATTTGTTTGGTCCTATGCGGACATGTTCGGCTTAGATCCTTCTTTGGTTGTGCACAACCTAGTTTTGCATGCATCAGCAACGCCTATCAAACAAAAATTACACAAAATGCATCCGCGTGTAGCTCTTTTGGTCAAAGAAGAACTGGAAAAATTACTAGCAGTTGGTTTTATCTGGTGTCCCCGAGATTTCACCCTGAAATCTGGGAATACCCCTTTTAAAAAAAATTGTTCTTTTTAAAGTAATGGGTCATTTTGTGTTTGTTTTTCCTGCAATTGTTTACATTGCTCTAAGGTATTCCCAGAGAGTCATAAAAGCCAAATTCGACAAATACCCACATGCCAAAACTCACTCAATACCTTCACCAGACTTTGTCTGAAAGCGTTTTTATTTATTTATTTATTAAATAAATAAAGCTCTTTTAAAAATAGATTGAGCTAAAATTGGAGGATTTAGGTTATATAAAGCACTTCACCCCATCATTATTACCACAAAACATTCACCTGTGGGGGAAGAATTTTTGCAAATCAGCTTATTGTCAAAAAATTTCAAGCAATTGCCCGCAGCTTCTTTTGTTTTGTTTTATTTCTTTTTGTCTGTGTTTTGGTTTGTTTTCTCCGGCAATTCCCGTAGCCTATTCATTCTTCCTATCAGACCTTTTCCCAAGCCTGGGGTTTTGAAAATCCATCCAGTATTTTTAATTATTAATCTGTTTAAAAGCGATCAAAGCTCAGGATTCTTTCAAAAAATTGCAAGAAGTCGCTTGGTCCAAAAAGGTGCAAAACTGGATTTTATGAAAATAAGAAAAATATTGCCATCAATGCGTAGATCTTGAGAAAATATGCACTTTTAGAGAAAACAACACCTAAAATGGAGCCACGGAGTGAAAGTTATGGCACTTGCAAGTTTTTGTTGCTACATCTTCCCGAACCCTTTCCAAAAATGGAAAATTTTATTCTATGCTTGTGTTTTCTTCATTGAAAAATCCAAAAACGGAAATAAAATGTTGTTGATGAGTTTTCACGCGACTTTAAAAGTAGAAGTCATGCAAGTCACACTTTTGGAAAGAAATTTTCTTTCATACAAGTCGCATTTTTTGGAAGGATGGTTTTTAAGTGCTAGTGGTAATTTTGGAGCTGCCTAGAAGGTGAAAATTTCCCATGATGAAAGTCAAATCACTTAAAGTACCAATAGAAATTTTGGAGTTGCCTAGCAGGGTAAGAATTCCCATCAAGGAAGTTTTATTCACTCATGCAAGTCACATGTTTAAGAAAGAAGCTCTATTTCATGCAAGTCGCACTTTTTGTAAGGATGGTTTTACGCTGCCAATGGGGATTTTGGTAGTGGCAAGTAGGTGGGAATTTTATGCCTACCTGGCAGGTTGTTTTTTCCCATCAATAAAAATCACTTAACTGCCAATGGGAGTTTTGGTGATGGCACGCAGGTGGGAATTTTATGCCTATGTGGCAGGTTGTTTTTTCCCATCATTAAAAATCACTTAAGTTGCCAATGGGGATTTTGGTAGTGGCAGGCAGGTGGGAATTTTATGCCTACCTGGTAGGTAGTTTTTTCCCATCATTAAAAATCATTCAACTGCCAATGGGAATTTTGGTGATGGCAGGCAAGTAGGAATTTTATGCCTTCCTGGCAGGTTGTTTTTTCCCATCATTAAAAATCACTTAAGCTACCAATGTGAATTTTGGTGGTGGCAGGCAGGTGGGAATAATATGCCTGCCTGGCCGGTTTTTTTTTTCCCATCATTAAAAATCACTTAAGCTACCAATGGGAATTTTGGTGGTGGCAAACAGGTGGGAATTTTGGTGGGTGGCAGGCAGGTGGGAATTTTATGCTTGCCTAGTAGGTTGTTTTTTCCCATTATGAAAGATAAATCACTTAAAGTACCAATGGGAATTTTTGGAGCTGCCTGGAAGGGTAAAAATTCTCATTGCTTTGCCTTCTTATTTTTAACATAACTTCTTGCCAAAAAGTGCGACCCATTCTAGCATAGCTAAATGCCTAAAAGCTGACTTTTTTTTAATTAATTGTCGAGAAGCATCCAATTTTGGCGCCTAGGGTTGGAGAAACTTTCTTTTTATTATTCTGGCTATTTGCATGTTGATGTGAGTGCACAAGTGAATAAAATAATATTTTTAGTTTGCTTAGCATGCAAGCAAAGTCTAAAAATAGAGGGTAATAGGCTTTATAATCAGATCTCTATGAAGAAATTAGATATTCATGCTATGGACTGCATACTTGTCTGAATTATTTGTAGGATTACTTCATTTATGCCCATATTAGTGAAGAAAGCAGAATTTAATATCTGATACATTGAATATATCTTCAGAATCAGAGGAAGAAATAGATCCATCTCTCATAATTGCAAAGGCTTCCAGCAAAAATTCATCCTCTTGTTTCTAATGCAGCCTATGTGGAAGTCATTGCATGGAAAATTCCTTTCAAGAGCTTGTGCATGTGATCCCAATCTTCCAGTTGAAACCTTCATTGAATTTACTTGTATTTTCCTTCACCTGGAGTGCTTTCAAGAATTTAAAATTGCTCATATGCAATTAAAAATAAAAGGTGATGGGTTTTGTTTGAATTGTTTACGGCAAGCATTTTATTAGTGCATGTACTGGAGAAGAATTGCAAAAGCTTCAATGATAAGAGTAGAAGATAGGTCAGAGGTAACAACCACAAGAAAATCACAGTCAGCTGCTTCCAGATCCAGTTAGGTGAGAATCAAAGGAAAGGATTCAACAGCATATGAAAAAGAAAAATCATCTTGGATTCAAAACAGAGATATCATTCAGATCATTCACGAGGCAAAGGTGCAATATAAGTTGGGTCAGCATGCAGAGTTTGGAAGAACAACACTGGGAGTGTTGCAGTAGCTTCCTTCTAATTTTTGCTCCTCTTTCTTCTCCTTTCTCTTATTTTCTCCGACAAAGTAATTGAGTAATCAATTAAATTGTAAAACTTATGTAATTGGTTTAAAGGTCGTTACTTCAAGTTACTGGAAGAAGTCAATTACTTGGAAATAGGTGGTAGACATGCAAAATAGAAGGTTCTATTTTTAGTTATAAATCATGCATGTCATGCAAAGAGGAATTCCAGGAGGAAGATTGTCAGTTGTGTCCCTTTTCTATAGCTTCCGCATGCAGGAATTCATTTAAAGCTTCCTATTTGTAATTGCCCTTTGTACACTATAAATAGAGCAAGAGCCTACAGGCTAGAGGATCATCAGAATTTATAATCAGCATTCTTGAGTTCCAGACGTGTTGTAACCTTTGATGTCTTTTCTGTGAAAGCTGAGGAATTGAATAGAAGTGGATTTCCGGAGAACTTTGTGTCAACAATGCATTGCTTCTTACTTTTGTGTCGATTTTTAGATAAACTGTGTTATCTAAGATTTATATTAGAAGTGTTTCCTTTCCTTTTCCTTTACTTTTGTATTGTGATATCTATTTGTTTTATCTATGTGTATGAGACCAACTCTGTAAAATATTGGTCAGATTACACATCTTTCTTTCTTCTTTCCCAAATCCTATCTTTTCCCCCTTTGGTTGAATACACTTCATTAACAGTTGCTTACTTGCTGCAGAATTGCTTAGCTATGGTTCATAAGCTTTGCAATTAAAGTAAAACCCACAGACAATTATTAAGATCCATAATTGACAGAAATCTTACACGGGAGCCTCACTGGTAAATGAGGGAGATTTATCTCATGACTGCCTAGGTTTTCGGTTGTGCAGAAAATCTAGCCAACATTATCAAACCTATTGATTATTCATAATGGATCTCCAATATCGTGTCCACAAGAAACCCATCAGTAATCGGATTTGCACAAACTTTGGGGACATTAATAAAGCGTGTCCTAAAGATGATTTTCCTCTTCCAAATATCGACATGAGTGTCGATTTTGCAGCCAACCACGAAATGTTGTCCCTCGTGGATGGATTCTTTGGCTATAACCAAATCAAAATTGTGGAAGAGGATCAATATAAAACCACTTTTACTACTCCTTCGGGAACTTTTTGCTATCAGGTCATGCCTTTTGGCCTCAAAAAGGAAAACGCCACATATCAGCGTGTTATGAGTGTCATATTTCATGATATGTTGCATGATATTATAGAGGATTATGTGGATGATATCCTTGGCAAGTCCAAGGCCAAGGCAGAACACCCAACCATCCTTCGTCATATCTTTAAGCGACTATGGGATTATAAGATCAGAATGAACCCAAAGATGTGTGTGTTCAGTGTCATCTCAGGAAAACTATTGTGCTTCATCGTCTCCAAAAATGGAATTAAAGTGGACCCCGCAAAATTCATTGCTATTAATTAGATGCCTCCTCCCAAGAACCTTAAACAATTGCATAGCTTATAGAGAAAAAATTCAAGCTAGTTGAAGATTCATCTCCCAGCTTGCAAATAAATGTCATTCATTCACCCATTTGCTTAAAAAGGATGTTGAATTCCACTAGGGTCCTGATTGTCAAAAAGCCTTTGCCTAACTACATAAATACTTGGACAATCCACTTGTTCTAGTACCACCTACCCCAGATGAACCGGCTATTGTTGTATATCTCTGCCACTCAATTTGCTATTGGTGCGCTCTTCACACAATATGATGGCCAACACAAAGAAAGAGCCGTCTATTATCTCAACCGTACCTTGATCTCCTATGAGCTTAATTATCCGCAAATTGAAAAGACATGTTGTAATATCCCCTTCTCAGTCGAAGACCTTTAGCCCAATTTTGTTTCCCGACAACTAAAGGGTGTTTGCAAGGGAAACTTATCATAATAAATTAATAATAAAATAACATTATAAGCACTTTATATTAATTGATTAATGATAAAGTCAAATTAAAAATAGAAAAGAAAAATATAAAGTGATAAAGTAAAATAAGAAAAAAGGGAAATATCACTTTATGTTTATTATTTTCCCCTAGGAGAAAATGTGACCCCTTTGGAGGATAAAAAAGGTGGAAAAAAACATTAAATGCGAGGGGTGGAATCTGATTGGAAGTTGGGGAGGCTATTTCGCACATTACATCTATAAAAGCAAGTTTACTTGTGTAGAAGGCATGCTTTTCTATTTTACATAAATCTTCTTTTTGTCTGAGCTTAGAGCTTTTACAAAATATTTCTAAGGATGAAAACCCTTCTCCTAGTTGAGAGGATTCTCCACATAGGGGTTTCCATTGTGCATAAAGAGTTAGCTAATTTTCTAGTGGTTTTCCAATCATATTGAAGATTGTAATTGCAGATCTACACAAGGGTTTCGAAGGAAAAGTATTGTTCTTGAGTCTTCCCTTCATTTCCAGCCATTCCTATATGGAGCGACCTACCTCAAGAGCTGGTTGTGGGGTTTCAGAACTGTTTAGGATCAAGATTTTTATCGCTGCTCATATTCTTGGTTTTTATAAATCATATCTGTTATTTTCAGAATTTTTGGTGTTGAAGAAGTGCTAAAGAAGTGTTATTTTCAACTGTGTCTGAGGGCAGTGTCTACAAATTTTTATAAAATTATTTCAGCTTGTTTTGAAGTCCAAATCTGGTAATTTCTTCATGATTTCACCTTTACAAATATTGTTGATTTATTTCCATTGAAGATTCAGTGGTTTTGCCTCTCTTTTTGTTGATTTTCATCTCCATATCAAGTCGCCATTTATAGATAAAATTCATATCTGCACTATATTTTTTTGCTATAATCTGTATTTGGGGTTTAGGATTTGCCTAAAATCCATTTGGGGGTAAAAAGTGTCCAATTGGGGACATTACAGTGGTATCAGAGCGATGTATCCTCCCAGCCTGTGAAGAAAGAAAAGAGAAATCAGATCTAAATGCAACCAGAAAAATGAAGTGGACCCAAGTTCCTTTTTTTGATGGTACTAACGAAATATCTACTAGATTTTGGTTGAAGAAATTTAAGAGATGTTTGATATGGAATCCTATGTGTCAGGATGATGCCCTCAGGCTCATCCTTAGACCTGAATTGACAAAGAGGCTCATGAGCAGTTTCAATAATTCAGTCCACATGAGGTAATTTCAGATGTTGATGGACCGAAATGCTGTCCAAAGATGATCGCAGAAGAAGAAGACGAATGCATCAAAGAAGTTTTGTACTATGAGGAATGGTATTCCTCAAATTACGTGACAAGATTGCGAAGGATCATTCCAGAAGGGCAATTGCAACCCTAGACGAGGATTGTGCCAATAAAGGAGCATCGTCTCACAACAGGTATCGTGAAGGAATTCAACCCATTGTAGATGGGTTGATAGCCGCAAGGTATGAAAAGTGAGATAGATATCTAGTAATGCATATTCATTGTTGTCCTCTCGAGGAAAATGCGATTCAAGGAAGCGTAAAGACAATTCAATGTATGTGCTACCAAGTGACAGAATCAACTTTATGTTGTATGATCAGCTTGAGAGTTAACTGTATATGTGGGAAGATCTATCTCACTTGATAGGTACATGAGCAAGATATTTTGGATTCACTTTAGCATGTTTTGTCTCTTGGAGCACATGGCACTTGGACAAACGAGTTTGGAATTGCTTGAAGGGCAAGCAATTGGGGTAAGGGACTATTGTGTAATATCCCCTTCCTCTAATTCAATCGAAGACCTTTAGCCCAATTCTGTTTCCCAACGGCTAAAGGGTGTTAAAAAGGGAAACTTATCATAATAAAATTAATTATATAAGTGCAATATAAAATCATATTATAAGCACTTTATATTAATTTATTAATGATAAAGTCAAATTAAAAATAGAAAAGAAAAATATAAAGTGATAAAGTAAAAATAAGAAAAAGGGAAATATCACTTTATGTTTATTATTCTCCCCTAGGAGAAAATGCGACCCCTTTGGAGGATAAAAAAGGTGGAAAAAAACTTTAAATGCAAGGGGTGAAATCTGATTGGAAGTTGGGGAGGCTATTTTGCAAGCTTATCATAATAATATTAATTATATAAGTGCAAGTTAAAATAACATCTATAAAAGCAAGAAAAGAAAAAGATAAAGTGATAAAGTAAAATAAGAAAAAGGGAAATATCACTTGCTTTATTATTTTCCCCTAGGAGAAAATTGAGGATAAAAAAGGCATGAAATCTTTTCTATTTTATTACACAAATCTTGTTTGTATTTTTGTTTTTGTCCTTGAGCCTAGAGCTTTTACAAAATACTTCTAAGGACGAAAACCTTTAGAAATAATCTCTTGAGGACGAAAACCCTCTAAGAGATCTAGTAGAAGGACGAAAACCCTTCTCCTAGTTGAGAGGATTCTACACACAGGGGTTTCCATTGTGCATATCACGGTGTTAGTTGATTTTTCCAATGGTTTTCCAAATATATTGAAGGCTGAAATTGCAAATCTACATAAGGGCTTTGAAAGGAAGAAGAATAGTTGTTTAAGTTTTCTCTTTATTTCTAGCCCTTTTCTAGGATGGACCGACCCACCTATGGAGAGCTAGTTTGTGGGGGTTCCAGAGCTGTTTAGGATCAGATCTTGATCGTCTGTTCATATTCCTAGATTTTTATAAATCCAATCTAGCTATTTTTCATAAAAAGTTGGAGTTGAAGAAGTGGCATTTTCATCTGTGTCTGCAGGATAGCTATTTTCATTAAAATTAATAAAATAATTCCATCCTTGTTTTGAAGTCCAAATATGGTAATTTCTCTCATCGATTTCTATCCTTATAGAAATATTGTTGAGTTGATTTCTATTAAAGATTGAGTGGTTTTGCCTCTCTTATTCTGTGGGTTTTCATCTCCTATACCAAGTCGCCATTTTATAGATAAAAATCAGATCTGCACTTTATCTTTTTGCTCTAATTTGTATTTGGGGTTTGGGATTTGCCTAAAATCCTTTTGGGGGTAAAAAGTGTCCAATTGGGGACATTACACATGCTTTGTCGTCGTTTTCGCTTTCCAAAAAGCTTCGCCATTACCTCCTAAATAGCAAAACCAAAATCATATCTAAAGTTGACCCGCTCAAGTACCTACTATCCAAACCCACACTCACCGGGAGGACAGCCAACTGGATCATTTTACTAAGTGAGTTCAACATTAAATATGTCCACCAAAAAGCAATAAAAGGACAAGCACTTGCCGATCAACTGGAAGAAGTACGTACCATTACCAGGTAGGGAACCACTAAGTCTGGATCTGCCAGATACTTTCGATTTATACATTAAAGAATCTTCTACCTAGAAAATATACTTTAATGGGTCATTCACATTTAATGGTCCTTCTTATTACCCTTACAAGTGATCTTATCCCACAAGCTTTCAGACTCAGCTTTCCATGTACAAACAATGTTGTTGAGTCTCATTGCAGGTTTAAAAGTCGCTATAAAATGGAATATCAAACGAGTTGAGGTTATAGGCGACTCACAGCTCATCATCAAACAAGTGAATGACAAATACAAAGTCAAAGATGAGAAGCTTGTACCATATAAACGCATGGTGGACATCCTGAAAAAGTACTTTGTTCATATCGCCTTCCAACAAGTCCCCCAAACACAAAAATGGTCAGCAGATGCCATGGCTACCATTGGATCATTGTTACGATTATCGCTAGATACTAGATATTTCCAGTTCCTTATTGATCATCTCATGGTGCCTACTTATAACATGTCATAATCATGTTTGGTAGGTGAAGTTGTTGGTCCCTTTTCCCCCTAGTATGTGGATATCTAAAATTACTTACACGATGGTACCTTCCCACCCAACATTTTCCATTCCCAAAAAAGAACCCTAATCCAGCGAATAACACGTTACACCCTCCTTGGGGACAATCTCTATCATTGAGGCTACGATGCAACTTTGTTGTGTTGTCTTAATTCCGAAGAAGCTATCCAAGCCACCAAAGAGGTGCGCGAAGCCATCTGTGGTGCTCACAGTAGTGGCATGGTTCTCGCCATAGTTACCTAAGACTCTGAGACGGCAAGACGACAAGATGACAGGATGGCAGGACGGGGTTTCCGGGATGGCGGGGGGGCGGCTAATAAAAAATATATAAAAATATATATAATTTATTAATTTTACAAATATAACATGAATAATTCAATAAACTAAGACTTAAAATTGAAACTTTGAAGATTGAAACCATAATGATTAATCCAGCTATTCATTTGCATCAACTTCAAAAGATTTCGATAGGGATTTAAGAGGTAAGAGTCTTTATTTGAAGTTTTTCATTTTACTTTTTTCTGTTTCCCATTTAAGTAGATCCATATGTTTTGAAAATATATATATGTATATGTATATGTATATGTATATGTATATGTATGTATGTATATATATCCATTTTTTCTTTCTTTCACGGGCTGCTAGGATTTTTAATTCAAAAGGTAACCTTTGTTTGCAATTTGCATATGGCAATTCAAAGTGAAAACAAGCATGGCAATTATTGAGAGTATTGCTTAGACATCTGGAGAGCCGTAAAACATAAAGTGGTATTAGTAAGGCAGAATAAATGTGGTTTGCTTGTCTTTCCCTAGTGAAGTTTGAATTTCTGTGCAAGTGACATGTCAAAAATGGTCACCTCAGAATATTATTCCAATACAGTGACGGTGCTTACTTGAGTAGAACAGTGAGATATATTGGGAATTTTCATCATTCACAAGGATGGTACTTACTACAGGCCTTCATCTTTCTCTGACCATCTTCCATTTAGTTCGTCATTATTGACAGATAATCAGTTACTCTACTTTCAAGCAAACCAAAATAATAAACTGCAGTTTATGGCAATTATGAGAACTTTGCATGTTGTTTTTTACTAGAATGTATTAAAAAAAATTAAAAATATAAAAAAAAGTATTATAAAACTGAAATTCGACATATTTTAATGTTGGAAAAGTGCAGATTTTGTTAGGGACGTCATGAAATCCCCACGACATCCCAATGAAGTCCCCAAAGTCCCTTTGCACCCGGGACGTCTCAGGTGCGTTCCTAGTTTGTGGGGAACGTCCCCTTTTTTTCTGGAAATTAGGGATGGCAGGGAAATGTTCCGTCCCCGTCCCCGTCCCCAAGTCCCCGGGACATGAGGAAAATGGCCGAGACGCGTCCCCGCGTAACACTGGTTCTCGCAAAGAAACTTCTACGTGTAGGCTATTATTGGCCTACTAGGAGATGGATTGTTGTCAATGCATGAAAAAAATGTGTCACATGCCAAAAGCACAACAATTAAATCTATGTAATATCTCAGTCTTTGCAACCTATCACTACACCATGGTCGTTTTCTAAATGGGGGCTCGATCTTATAGGGAAGTTTACACCCACTTCATTTGATGGCCATAAACACATCATTATGGCGACTAAGTATTTTACCAAATGGGTGAAAGGTTGTTCCTCTCACCTATGTTACCGGTTGTTTAGATCTCAAAATTTAATCACAAAGCACATCATTTGTCGTTATAACATCCCTTTTGCTATTGTATCAGACAATGGAAAATCGTTTATGAACAAACATGTGAAGGCCTCGTGCTAACACATTAAAATCCACAAAAAGTAGGGCTACCCCCTTATTATCCTCAAGGTAAGGGGCAAGTTTGAGGCCAAAAATAAAACCCTTGTTCGGATTATGGAGAAAATGGTCGAGTTAAGACAAGTCGTAATTGGCATCTCCAAATCCATCTTGCCTTATGGGCCTACTGAAATTCTTATTCGCACACACCAACAAGTGCAACCTCATATTCCCTTGGTATTTGGCACTGAAGCCATCATTCTCTTAGATATCGAGCTTCTCTCGAGGTAATGCGCAAGTTGAGGCCTTGAAATAATACCCTTGTTCGGATAATTTAGAGGAACTGGTCAGTAAGACAGGTCATAGACTGGCAATCTCCAAAGCCATGACTGTGCTTGATGGGCCCTACCGAACTGTCTCCATGCCTTGGATCACACTCAACAGTGTATCAGAATTGATATTCGTGCTAGTGTACGACACTAAAGCACATTGTCTCTCATGAATTTGAGGTTGGAGATCTTCCCTCTTATAGCAAATACCACTTCAAAGACCATCAAAGAGCATGAAAAGAAGAGGACTATAGATTTGAGCCTGACCTAGTTAAAAGCCATACATTGCTGGATCGCAAAACATCCCCATGCCTTCGGATCAGCCTATAAATTTACTTATCTTGAATCGATTTAGCGCTAGCTACAACAAGATCCCATGAACTCTCATGCATCTTGAGTGTTTTATATCATAAGTTCTTAGTAATGTCCCATTTTTCATATGAGGCAAAACAAAAAAAACATGCCAAAAAATTTAAATGACGAATTTAAGAATAATTGTACAAGAGAATAAATTGCATTTCAAATGTGAGAACTCATGCAATTGTGGCACTTTGAACAGGTCCTTTGGTGAAAACCGGTTTCCAGTGCCTTAGGAGGATTTTGTTGTTCACAAGCACCTCACACTTGGGGCATGATCACTTCTTCCTAACTTTTCATTGGCTTTTGTTTGTAATCTTGTTGAACATATCCCTATTGGCCTTGATTCAGCTTATCTTCTTATTATATATATGCATAAGCATTCGCCCTTGTTTATTATCATCTCTCGTTGGGGGCTTCTTGGTGCTCAGTTCTTCATGTACCTAGTTTCAGAAAAATCTAGAAAAATCAAAAACATTTACAAAGCCTCAAAAAATCCAAACACATTGGTGAATCTTTGAAAACCCTAAACATTTAAAAAATCTCAGAACTAGGGCATTAAGGAGAACATCTACAAAGACTTTGTATGAATTTTAAAGCTCTCCCCAAAGGGAGCAACTAGGGTTTGGTGATAGTTGGGTACCTTCTAGGGCACATAATTTAGATTTTATTTGATATTCAGATTCGGAGTAATTTCTAAGGCCGGAATCTATCTTATTTTGTGGTTATCGAGGTTTGGTAACCTCCCCTTTCATTATTTTTATGGGTTATACTTCTGTTGATCATAATTAATTTTCCAGTTGAGTGTTTGATCAGATTTGATGATGAAAAGTGGCTTAAATTATTCCTTAACTGTTTATCTATATTGTTGATGAGTTATTTAATGATATTTGAGTGATTTTCCTCTCATTCCGAACTATTGTTATAATAATCAGACTGCTGATTTCCAACTGTCATAAAAACCAATTCATTGATTTAAAAATCTGAATTTAATTGGGGTTTGTGGGGTTTCCTCCTTTTTCAGTTACAGCCCTAAAAAGGGACATTAAATTCTTAAAGAAAACCAATTCAATACCACCAAAGAGCGTGAAAAGAGAGACAAATTTGAGATTAACTGGTTAGGACCATACATTGTGGTCGCAAAATTTGGTTTAGTGGCCTATAAACTTGTCTATCCCGATGGTGAAGAACTTTGGCATCCCATGAACATCATGCATCACAAGCATTTCTATACCTGAGCTTAGAGGCATTTCATAATTATCAAAATATCAAAAAAGTCAAGAAAATAGTTCAGAGAAATAAATTCGTTCAAATGTGAAAACCACACAATTGTGGCATTTTGGACAGGTCCTTTGGTGAAAACCAGTTTCTAATGCCTAAGGAGGACTCCATTGTTCACAAGCACCTCGCACTTAGGGCATGATCGCTTCTTCCTAGCTTCATCCCGAGCTTGTGTTTGTAATCTTGTTGAACCTATCCCTCTTGGACTTGATCCGGTTTATCCTATTCTTGTATATATGCACAGAATTTTCCCTTGTATATTCAAACCTCTCGTCGGGGACATCTTGGCGTTTTTTCTCCTTTACATGGTTTCGCAAAATCTAAAAAAATCCTAAACATTCAAAACATTTGAAAGTCCAAAAACATTGGTAAATTCTTAAAAAATCTTAAACATTTCAAAAGTATGGAAAACTCAAAAACATTCACAAAATGTCAAAACCCAAAAACAATGAAAAACTCAAAAACACTAAACATTGGAAACTATACCACAAAACATCCTACTTCAGTGCTTGCTAGTTTTAGCGCACAGCATTTGGGTCATATTATGATCTTCTTTCATTAACAAAGTTTGTTTGCTTGTTATGTTTGTCTTTCAGGCATATATCGTTACTCGAGGCAGTTTCATAGTGCATGTTTGTTTTTCATAGGACTTCTATGTATCCTTCCTTGGGGCACCATTTTAACCCTTGTCGTATAGCTCGAACATTTGGGTACTGAAGCTGGATAACAAAAACATTGGTACAATTTTCTTCAACATTGTTTGTTTAAAGTGTTTTTGATTGTTCTTGTTTGTTGTTTGTTTACTTTTTGGTATTGCATTTCTTATGTATTTTATTTTGAGTCAGTCCTTTAGCATTGCACAAAAATCGATATTGTGGCTTTTCATGTTATTCTACCCATTTGTTGTACGCTTACATCAAATAAAAAGGTACTTCCGAGCTAGGACGATACATAAGCTATGCTATGATCTTTCCATCCATCATCTTTCTTCAGTTTCCAACTAATTCCCCATTATACCTAACATTCCTTCTCACTAACCTTTTCATTTTTTTAACATACTAAGACACAGTTCTAACAACGACATGTTTCTTCCACCCCCCATTGTATAACCCTCATCATGCAAGGGCTCCAAAAATCTAGCAAATCGAACAGTGGCCAACCAAGCCAAGTTCAAATCCCAACGACCGCGATGAGCTTTTCTGCTGCCATGGTCATTTCTCCTCTTATTTTCAAGTGTCAATCAACCTCTTCTATCACCCCATCGACACTCGAGGGGACATCATCCATCCTACTAATTTTTCTTCTACCCATGCAAAATAAAATTGTCTATTATCTTTGAAATCTTCTCCCCTTCTCCCAAGATACAAAAGCTATATAAAATAGTCTACTATATTTGAGGTGGCGTCATTTGCGCTACACCACATCAAAGAGGGGAAAATGTAGACACCTAATTTCGATCGCCCAATTTTAATGCTAAAATTGCACTAATTGTTTTTTTACCATCATTTCGTTATAATTAGTGATTTTCCGCTAATTAGCTAACATTCCCCTTCGTCTCAATCAATTAACAACACTTCGTTAATTAACTAGCCTTGTCCATCATCTTGGATGCCAATCAACGTCGCTTCGTTAGTTAAAATCTCATTTTACTTAATTAACCATTACAAGTTAATTAAGCTTTAAATCTCGTATTTAATCAATCCGCTTATTGGTTAAATCCCCCTCTCAAACTCCTCAAATTCTACTAGTTTCCCTCCAAATCATCCCCAAATGGCTTCTATAATCTTAACTTGGCCTATTAATTAATCCGAATTGATTAATTAAACCTCCTCAAGCGCCCACGAGTTACTAATCTCTAATTAATCTTTTCTAGTCATACTTATCTCTTTCTAATTCTACATTCACTTTATCCCACATTCACTAAATTGCAAGCTTCTCCCAAAATGGAAAGCTATATAAGAAACCTAGTACACCTTGTCACACCTTACACCATGTCCTTGACAAACATTATACTTGAGAAGAGCATTTCACGTTATTGGAAGCCTTTGTTTATCTCCCCCTTTTTATTTGTTAAGAGTAGTAAGAGAAGAATCAAAATGGCAATTAAGCCATACTTGATGAGATCTCTTCCCCTTTTCTTGAGAAATCCTTGATTGTGCATGGTTTACGTTCGGCTCACTAAGGAAATGCATACATCCAAAGCACGTCAAAAGATAAAAAGGGGGTTTGCACTTGGTATAAATTCATATTTTGTGATTTAACTAGCTTCCTTTTCCGCTTTATCATGATGTATTTGCTTGAATTTAACTAAGTTAGGATCTACTTGGTATTAGGTTCATATAATTAACTTAGTTTAAATTTAGCATGCATACATTGATCAAAGGGATAACCACCCCAATAGAGAAAGGAAATGAATAAAAACCATGGCAAAATTAAAAAAACTGGAGAAATATAGATTTGCACGGACTTTAGAGAGCTTAATAAGCAATGTATTCATGAACCTTTTACAAAAGAAGTATTGCAAAATGTCACCAGAAGAGAAGTGTATTTGTTTATAGATGGTTTCTTGAGATACCATCAGGTGAAAACAGCAGAAGAAAACGAATCAAAGAAACCTCCCATGGTATTCAGTAGGATAATAGTCAACAATTTTAGATAGTTTGTTCATTAGTTCTTAGAAATATACTCGGATGATTAGACAATTTATAGGTTTCTGCAAAATCATGCACATGTGCTAAGCTTGATGTTTTAGTGGTGTAGATTTCTGAGGACCTTTTGGGACCTTACTAGGCCATATAAGTATATGTAGAGAAGGGTTGATGGTTGAGCAAGGAGAAACTCCTAGGACAAGCTAAAAAGCTCAAACCTCTAAGATATAGAGTATTCACCATCTTGGAGCATGTTGGGGAGAATGCTTTCAGACTTAAACTACATTCATTCATGAGGATGTATCCATGAGTTAATTGAGAGAATTTGCACCTATAAGAGCCATCTATGTTAGATGGAGGACAACTACAACCCTCTATCAAATACTTTCTCAAATGATCAATGAGAATTGGAGGATATCACGAGGACATAGTATTGTTGCAGAAGGTTAGAGAATCTTGAAGAGGACCACAAGAGTCTCAGCAGGTTAGCATCAAGAGAAAGACAACAAGATAAACAAAACGGTATCCCAAAGAGAAATCTTCCCACGTCTCTTACACAACTAAGTTTCTATGGGACCAAAGACCTCCTAAAAAGGAAAGGTATGCCCATTAGGGTCCAGAAAACAGTTCACTACATCAGAAAACCAAGAATTCCATCAAAACAGAGCATTTTGTATAATGAAAAACCGCTAGATACGGAAGGTCGCAGTTACATTATTGGCATGGCAATTTCGAATGTTATAACGGCGGCTTTCTATGTGTCATGTGAGCCCCATATGTAGCATGGTGGTTTTTTCCTATTGTCTATAGCATTTTTTCCCATTTCAAATGGAAGAGAAGAGTAGCTGCAGAAATCTCTCTTTAAGTTCCTTAGAATTTGGAGGTCCTTTGGTGCATGCAACGACACCCTCAGTAGTCCTATTTGTAAGAGGCATAAACCCAATTCTAAAACAATATTGAAAGAAAGTGTGAAAAGAGATTTGGAGTGTTCTAGTTGGCTGTAGAAGTAGAATCCTTTGATGCAGAGAACAGCAGAGTATAGTAGTATGAAGATTGCTCTAATATCTGCTATCCAATCTCTTTGTAACTACCTTGGCCAAGGGAAGGAGAGGAAGATGAACATTTTCCACTTCCAACTGGTTAACTGGTTTCCAAGTTAACTTCTTGTGGCATACTTGTCTGGTTGGTGTTTTGCATTGTTTTATCTTTACTTTTATGCAACTATTGCTCTATTTCAATCCGGTACTAAATTGATTTCAACCTCTGTCAATTTGTAGCTTAATTCAAGTATGACAGTATAAACATATGTTTACTTCCAGCAAGCATAGAAACATGAGAGATTACAGATCACTACCTCTCAATCTCGAATGCCTGCCTTATACACCTTTTGATCATCACAATTCATGTTATTTGAGGTGAATAGCAAACTTGATTGCCTTATATGCATTTTCTTATCATCAAATTGCAATTATTTGTCTAATCCTCAATCTTGACCGCCTGTCTTATACATCTTTTTGATTGTCACAATTCATGTTGATTGAGTAATCAGCAAACTTGATTGCCTCCCTTATATGTATTGGATTATCATCAATTTGCAATTATTTTATCTGCTCCTCAATCTTGACTGCCTCTTTATTACCATTTCTAGGTTGCATTTGTGATTCTCAATCTCAATGGACTTCCTTCTATGCCTTTTTGTTCATAAAGGTTCATGTTCAGTGGATGCATCTCAATCTCGATTACCTCCCTTACGTGCATTTGTTGTCACCCCTATCAAAGTTATTGACATGCTTCTCAGTCCTAATTTGCTCAGGTATGGTTCTGATCAACACATGACAAGTTTGTCAACTTCTCAAACCCAATTCTCATAGTTCGCATTACAAACCTTATATAACATTTTCATAACAACAATCCAAGGTGTTTTGAGTTCATCTCAATCCCAATTGCCTCCATTATATGCCTTTCCAATCATCACTATCCAAGTTAAGTGGGTGCTTCTCAATGTTGATTGTCTTCCTTTAATTCATTTTCAATCATTATGTTCCAAGTTCTTTAGATACTTCTCAAAGTCAATTGCATCCTTTACATGCATTTTTTTCATCACTGTCCAATGGCCTCGACAATAGAACCTTTTGATCATCAAATTGCAAGTTGTACAAATTCTTCTAAATACCGACAGCTTTTCTTACATGCATTCTTTAGCATCATGCTCTATGTGGTTTGTGTGCTTCTTAATCTTGTTCATCACCATGTATAGTAGTACTCTAACAATCTTCATTAGACACACTTTCATGGTTACAAAAGGAACGCTTGAAATATAAAAAGAAGTAAGACAGATCAGAATATACCGTTCAGGAAAATTTATAACATGCCCAGACAGCTCCACTCCATTAGCAAGCAACTAGAAAATCTTCAATACAATGGGCATGCCCCCAATAGAGTATTACAACAATTTTGGTAGATTATATGAATCAAAAAATGAGCAAGATGACTAAAACGAGGCCATCCCAGCTCAGAACTATAACCAGAATTCGGATCTTATCATCTTATCCTCTTTTTGCTACAAACTGTCTGGCTAGATTACATTCTAATTTTAATTGTCATGAGTTGATTTAGAAGTCTTTGGTCATCAATTTGGACTCTAGGTTGCCAAATTATCTGTGACTTAATCTTGATATTGTATACTCCGAATGATCCCGTGCTAAAGGTGGTAGCAGAGATTATCATAGAGGCAAAGCAAGTCTATGAAAAATTTCTGCAATAGAGACTGCATGGGGTATTCCCATGGCCATCACCAGCTACTGGAAAATAATGGCACTCTTTAGGGCTAACTCAACTTACATCTTTATCAGACAGAAGCTGTCAATGGGAGGGTCAATATTATATAGCTTATGCATTATGGAAAAAACCTACAACATTAATGTTCAATTTCTGTTAGGGATGTATGTGAAGAGCTAGAAGACCTTTGACAGATCAAGAAATTTGCTTCATGAAAGCACTCACAGCGACAGACTCAGTTTTGGAATGACTATTAATAGAAGTCTATTTCAAAGTCGGTCACTTTAATTGGAAATTACAAAAACCTCTGGGAAAACTCGATTGACTGCATCTTCACAAATATGCTCACATTGCACAATTGGCAAAACCATTCACCCAAATTTATCAAGATTTGCACAGATTATAAGTCTAGAGGTATATATGCAACTAAATATCATGTCAAAATATGTGACAAGTCTGTCAAGGGCCAATGGATCCATGTTAAATACTCTTGATGTAACATCAAATCCTTTGATTGGACTATGGTATACATTTTCCGTCTCATACTATAACTTTATGGAAATGGAAGGGCCATTTTTTAAGTTCTACTTCTATACCCTCCTTTTTTTATCACTAAAACCATTCACCCAATTTTATCAAGATTTACACAGATTATAAGTCTAGAGGTACATATGCCACTAAATATCATAGCATATGCCTGTCAAAATATGTGACAAGTATGTCAAGGGCCAATGGATCCATGTTAAATACTCTTGATGTAACATCGAATCCTTTGATTGGACTATGGTATACATTTTCCGTCCCATACTACAACTTTATGAAAATGGACGGGGCATTTTTTAAGCTCTACTTCTATACCCTCCTTTTTTTATTACTAAAACATAGTGTTAAACTTCGATAAAAGAAATTTTTGATGTGGGGAAGTTAAATCCTCTTATGATGCCAATTTCTTACAATTTTAAACTTTTGAAAGACTAAAATATTAGCAGAATTATATTTATGCTCTGGGGCAAGGGAAAGCAGTCCTATTTTCTGCCTAGAGCCAATATCTATTGTAGCAACTCCTTAAAAAAGTGAACTGCAACTTCATCATATTCCAGTGCCAAGGATTGCAAATCTCACTTCAAACCTTTTATTTGTTTTTAAAGGCCAGTGAGAGGTGTTGAATACACTTACGGACTGTAATGTCCCTTTTTCCCACTTGAGAGCTAATATTTGGTCTTCTTGCCATTCCTTCTCCATGGCAAAGAAGTGAAGACGATGGAGAACTTTGAGCTTCCGTATGATATGTTTTCTACTAATTTTTATTATTTTCTTTTAGTGTTTTGTCTCTTATGTCAGGTCAGGATGGGTTTAATGACTTAATGGAAGCTAATGAAAGAAAAGAACCTCTTTAATGGGGTCGGCCTTATCTTTTAATGCTTTGGCGTCAATGGAGGGTTATAAAGGAGAGTTAAGATATCATTTGACATCTAGACTTTGACGCATTGTTGGCTAGATTTTCTACATAGCTGAAAGACCTAGGTAGTCGTGAAATAAATCTCCCTCATTTACCAGTTGAGGCTCCCATGTAAGATTTGTCAATTAAATTATGCTAGTATCTATTTTGGGGTATTACTTTAACCATGTTGCTCATGAACCATAGCTGTATAGTTTTGCAGCAAGTAAGTAGTTGTTTAAATAATGGAAAAATGTGATGAAGAAGGAAAATAATAGAAACACAGGAAAGAAAGAGGGAAGATGTGCAACCCAATCAATAGATTATAGAGTTGACTGCATGCACATATACATAACCAATAGATATTAACAAACAGAATTATAACCAAAAGAAACTTTCAGATCTAGATCTAGAAATAACAAAAAGTTTACAAGTAGATATAAGACAAAAAGTTAGAAACAAAATGCACCATCGACACAAATTTCTCTGAAAATATAATCCTTTCTATTCCTTTGCTTCAAATAGCTATCAAGGGCTTCAACACAAAGTCTAGAACACAAGAATGTTACTTACAAATTTTGATATCTTTTTAACCCATAGGTTCTTTCCTTTACTTATAACATGTAGAGGGGAAATTACAAATAGGAAGCTTTTAGTTGAACTGGCACTTGTTGAAGTCAGAAAGGAAACAACTGGCAATCTCCCTCTTGGAATTCCTCTTTACATGACATGCATGATTTGCAACTAAAGATAAAACCTTCTATTTTTGCATGTCAACCACCTATTTATCAAGTAGTTGACTTCTTCGAGTAATGAATTTTTAAACCAATCACTTAAGTTTTATAATTTAATTGATCGCTCAATTACTTTGTCGAAGGAAAGAAGAAAGAAGTGGAAAATTGCAGTCTTGTTCTTTTTTCATATTTTGCATGCAGTTGATTCTTTTGCCCTTGATTCTCACCCATACTGGATCTGGAAATAGCTGGATCTGGAAGCGGCTAGATCTGGAATTTTGCTTACAGGTGTTGTCTTTGCCTTGTCTTCCTTTTTATCATTGAAGCTTTTACAGTTCTTCTCCAGTACATGCATCAATGCAATGTTTGTCGTAAATAACTCATCATTTTTATTTTTAATTGCATATGAGCAATTAAAAATTCTGGAAAGCACTCCGGGTGAATGTAAATTCAATGAAGGCTTCAACTAGAAGATTGGGGAGAACATGCACAAGGTCCTGAAGGAATTCTCCATGCACTGACTTCTTCACAGGCTGCATTCAAAACAAGAGCATGAAGCCTTTGCAATTATGAATCTGGATCTGAATCTAGATCTGGATCTGCAACTGGAAGATTGGGAGAACATGCACATAGGTCTTGGAAGGAATTCTCCATGCACTGGACTTCTTCACAGGCTACATTCGAAACAAGAGGATGAAGCCTTTGCAATTATGAATCTGGATCTGAATCTAGATCTGGATCTGGATCTGAATCTGAATCTGGATCTGAATCTAAATCTGGAAGTTATGCATGATTTTGTTGATCCTTTTCTTTGATCATGCTTTGCCATTGGCCAGAGCAATCTTCATCCAAGAAACTCTTTTTCTTTTTATTCGGCCAGAATTCTTTATAATTGGTGTAGATCTAGGAATTTCTTCAGATTCATAAGATATACTCAATGTATTGGACATTGATTCAAGCTCCCTTTTAATTATATAATCACCTATAATGAATACCTCGCAATTAATTCAGACAAAGACGGATTCCAGAGCATGAACACTTGATTTTTATCACAAAAATCTTCATATAAGGCCTACTGCCCTAAAATTTGAGGTTTTTTCTTGCGATTGCAAAGCAAGCCATAAATATTGTCAACTTCACCTGGGCACCTGTACCATTATGCAGACAATTAATCAGACTTAAATCGAGCTCCTTCAAACCTAAGCGCCAAACTTTGAAGCCTTCCAACAGTGAAAACACCTTCTTCTAAGCAAAATTCCTCCTTAATTGGGCGCCAAAATTGCCTGGGTTGCACCTCTTTGCTACAAAATTAATTAATTCATCATTATGGCAGCCCATTCTTATATAATCTTCATCATTCTATAATTAATAATTGCCCTTCCTATTCCTGGCAATTAATTAATTAAAAATCAACTTCTCTCTTTAAACTTGGGCGCCAAAATTGTGCATGTTAATGGCTGCATTAAATAAATTAAATTTATTTAATTTTAGCTTTCTACTTCCAGTCCACTTTGACTTCACAGTGTGCTTTGACCTCATGCACTAAAAATAGGAATTAATTCCATCAATTAATACTTTAAAAAGTATTATTTCTCCTAAATATGGGTCGCACTTTTTTGCATGAAAGGGGGCTGCATTAAATAAATTAAATTTATTTAATTTTAGAATTCTATTTCTAATTTCCTTTATCCTCTCATCCTGCGTTGACTTTTCCTCATGTTTGGGCACCAAAATTGGGTGAATAAACATTAATAAATATTATTAAATGCATTCTTATTCACCCAAGGTGGGTCGCACTTTTTGGCAAGGGTGAATTCTATTTTTAAAAGTCACTTTTTGATGGGAATAATCACACTGCACTACAGCTCCAAAAATCCCATGGTCCACTTAAGCTGTTTGACTTTCATAGTGGGATTTTTTACCCTGCAAGGCAGGTAAGAAATTCCCATCAATGCATTTTCTTTTATTTCACAATGGGATTTTTCACCCTGCAAGGCAGGTAAGAAATTCTCGTCTGCCTGCTGCCTCTAATTTTCCCATTATGACTTAAGTGACTTTGCTCCCATGGGAAAAAGTACCCTGCCAAGCAGGTACAAAATTCCCACCTAACTGCTGCTACCAAAAATCTCATTGTAGCTTAAAACCTTCCTTTTCCAAAAATGTGACCTGCCCAGAAGAGGCTTTTTTTTGTGCATAACTTCATCTTTTTAGAGAGAACCAAACCTCCTGTGGCAAATTCCTTCTGGCATGACGTTCGTAGATGATCTCCACATACTCCACACAAGAAAACAGACTGAACCAGCAAAGGAATTGACCTATAGAAATTTTACAGAAAACAAAACGAGAAAAATACCAAAAACGCAAAACGTTGCCAGAAGTCACAGATAAAGCCCAGGATTCATTCCTGGTTAAAACCCTACTGGTATAAGGGAATATTGACATGTAAAACCTCAACAAGGTTAAACCAGAGCACAATTTACCTCAAAAGGGGCTTAAAATAATTAAATAAAAATTTCCCGTAGACAAACCCTGGCGAAGGGATAAAACGAGTTTGGGCATCTGGGTATTTGTCGAAATTAGCTCATATGACTCTCTGGGAATATCCTAACGCAACACAGGCATTTTCTGGCAATGAAAACACAGAAAGACCCGTTATTTTAAAAGTACAAAATTTTTAACATGGGGTAGTCTCAAATTTCAGGGTGAAATCTAGGAACACCACGCATTTTATCTTACTTGAGAATTGCGAGCTAGGAGCTCCTTGTTCTTGCATTTGGGAACGAAAACCCTCATGTGTCTTGCCTAGGAGGACGAAAACCCTTCTAGAGGTTGAGTGAAGGATGAAAACCCTTCATCCTAACTTGGGATCGGAGTATAAGGCAGATTCAAGAAGAAATCTATTATTTTCAGACTGTTGTTGGCTTCTTTCTAGTGGAACAACCTACCTTGAGTAGGGTTTAGAGGGTTAGGTGAATTTATATATGTATTTTCAATAATAATCTGAATTATCATAACTATAAGGCCGGAATCTCAAGTTTCATGATTTTTGGGGGTTTCTAGACCCTATATCTACATTTTTCTTGTGGTTGCAATTAACTGGACGTTAATTAATTTCCAACAGTGTGTTTCTTTAGTATTTTCATTGATTTTGGCTCTTATGGATGATTAAAATATATATATAAATTGTGGCAAGTGAATTTGAAGTATTTCATGGTGTTTTGGCATATTTTGTGAAGGGCAAAGTTCGCTGATTTTGCATTTTCAGTCTACTGCAATTAAAATCAGATCT
Organism: Taxus chinensis; assembly: GCA_019776745.2. Classification (NCBI taxonomy): domain Eukaryota; kingdom Viridiplantae; phylum Streptophyta; class Pinopsida; order Cupressales; family Taxaceae; genus Taxus; species Taxus chinensis. The sequence continues at coordinate 614,759,988 of CM034152.1, read as the reverse complement.
GAATATTTGTGGTGTTTGGACTAAATTTATTTTCCTTGGTTTAAACCCTTAAAAGGGTCATTACACGGATGCAAAGAATTTTGGGTTTGATGTTGCATGTAAAGTTGGCCCAGATCTTGTATAAGGCTGCTACAATAGAGGTATTTGATTCAATATTTTTCTAGATTTATACCATTACCAACAAAAGTAAATTAGCTATGGACGGAGAGACATAACATAATACAGAAAAGAGTAAACACTAAGTTCTATCACACTCTTTGTTATATTATGACTTTTAACAAAGAAAATAAGGCACTTTCTAGTAATAAGAAAAGCTTTGATCTTGCCACCTATATATAACTACAAAAAAACTACATCTGCCCTCCCCCGCGCTCTCATGAGCATGAGCATATATCATCAGCATTCTCCCCTCTACTTCCCTCCCCTCCACTAAATAGGATATGGGACCATCTAGACTATATATGAGCGCCCCTATTTTATGAAGAGTCTTTAACATCCTTTATATATATGAGAATACATCCTAGCGGCCCTCCTCCCCCAACTATATGGGTGGTAGGTCCTCCATCCCACATCCATGTCTGTCTATCTGGTGAAACTATGAGATCCACCTTAGGCCATCCCCCTCCTACATCGAGGGAGTCACAACTCTACTATATATACTCTAAAGTTCTCGGCTTCTTCAACATGACCATAACGATAAACAATCTCATCAACACAAGGTCCTCACTCCCTCCCTACCCTAAATCAAGGGATTTCCGAAACAACTATCTATAACATATAGCCGTCAACGTCCTAAGCATGAGCATACCTATAGACAGTCACATCGCCACCATTCCCTTTATATATATATATAGTATATATATATATATATATATATATATATATATATATATATATATATATATATAGATGGATCGATGGATAGACAAACAATGGGCCCAAGAAGAATATATATAGCCATCCTCCTCCCCCAGCTATATATATATATATATGAACGGATGGTCAAGTGGTTCTCTATCGCTCACCCTTAAATACCCTTTCATCGATTAAGTGCCTAAAGCTTAATTCAATGCCGACTATAAATAGTAACCCTCTCCATATCATTGGTTCCATGTAGTGAGTAATAACAAAGTAACTTGTCACTACTTACCTTATCCTTACTTCAATGGTATGATACGTATATGCCTTTTGATTAGGGCATATAGGCCATTTCGATTAGGAAAAATCAGTCCTAAGTCTTTAAGACTACAATCTCAATTCAATTATTCAATTTTAGGCAAACCAAATAACAACACTCATAATAGATATGGAAGCGAACTTTTGCTCATCACACCCAAAGGACTATTTTCATCACAAAAATGCATTATGTCAACCTTTGTTGCCAACACCAAATCACGCCAACATGACAAAAAACCCTAGATCATGTTAGATCGTAGTAGTATCAAAGTCACTTTGTTTGCAATGGAGAATCGGCTGTGGGAATTATGCACAGTCATATATTTGCACATGTAGATTGTGTCGAGAGCTCACAATAGCAGGCCACTCCAATAGGGAAAGACTGTGTCACAAGCAGTGGTTTTAAAAAACCGGCCGAACCGGAACCGGAACCGGCCGAACCGGAACCGGAACCGGAATCGGATGTAATGTCCCTCTTTCTCAAATAGTTTGATCAAAGACCTTTGGCCCTTTTTGTCTACCCGACGGCCAAAGGGTGAGTTCAAGGGTGACTTAAGTTTATTAACTTTATTATATTGTGCTTAAAATAAAATAAATTATCACTAAAAGCACATATAATGAATTAATAGACTTAATAAGTGACTTCGACTTAGGAAAGTACATGGGAATAAATTAATAAATTATTTAATGTGCTTTCCTAGGCAAAAAGTCGACTTGCTTTGGGATGTGATTAAATAAGCCAAAAAGTGCGACTTGCCTTGGGAATGGAGAAAATTAATTAAAAATAAATTATATTCCTTGGGAAAAGTGCAACTTGCATTTTGGAAGGGTTTTTTGGCTTATAAGGGAAAAGTGCGACTTGTGCCGGATTCATTCAGATTATTATTTTTTTTCTTCCGGCAGTTGGCTTTTAAAGCTTTGCAGACAAAATCCAAGGACGAAAACCCTCTGGATTATTCCTCTTGTGGACGGAAACCCCAGGAGAAGTGAGAGGAGTTTCTATTCAGGGAACTTCATTGTATTCACAGGTTATTTATCATTTCAGCAGTATCAGAAAGAGAAATAAATTGCAGCAGTGGGCATTCAGACAACTTCCAGAGTGGGGCGACTTATTCTACAGTTGTTTTATGCAGTATCTGAGGTATTTTTCATGCTAGTTTATTATTGTATCTTCTGTAGCCTCAAATATATATCAAATCGATTTGGTTTGAATAAATTACGGCAGGGTTTTGGGCAATATTTTGTTATCAATCCATTTGCAGACTTCTGGTTGTTTTGCCGTAAATATTTTCCATTATAAATCAATATTAAATTCATGGCTGAATTATTTGTGAAGAAATATGCCTGTTTAAACCCTAGGCGCATTTTTCTGTATTTATCCGGCTTGCAGGGTTTGTTTTATTTAATTTGTTTGTGCAGTATGAGAATGGTGTTCTATGGTTTCTTTTGACATTACCAGTATAGTTCCAAGCCTGAGCAATCTATAAAAAAAAAAGTAAAAAATTTGGCAAAGGGGTTTGGGATCTTTCAGTGGTATCAGAGTAGTGTATCCTCCCAGCCTGTGTGGGAAGGAAGCAGAGAGTATTTAAAAAAAATCAGCTTTGAATGCAGCATAGAGAGGTAGTCCACACAGATACTACACCCGCAGGCGAGCACGACTTGAAGCTGGTATTGTAGGAGGTGACAGAATGGATTTTATGGGTGATAGACAAGAGAGTCCTCCTCGGGATGAGCATGCAGATCCAGATAGAGACTTCATTAGGGATATGGCAGCCACTCAGAGGCAGTTGTTACAGACTATGAAGCGCATGGGCTCTACCTTGGACAGGTTGGCATTGGATAGGCCGCGGGACAGACATGGCAGAAGGGATAGATCCGTATCAGTTGCCAGTGGTTACAGGGATCACAGATAGATCACCTTCAGAAATCGGAAGTGTTAGGGGATCGCCACTCCGTGAGAGGAGGCACACTCATATAGGTTACATGAGATGAGAGTTTCTAGTGGCTACAGGGATCACAAAAGATACCTTCAGAAATTGAAGTGTTAGGGGATCGCCACGCCGTGAGAGGAGGCACACTCATACAGATGAGAGGAGGACTACATGCTACAAATAGGCCTATGCAACCTAACTTCCTGCCTAGAGATGATCCACCAAAGATTGAGGTGCGGCCGGAAGAAGTAGCTTTTCCAGATACTATTATGGCAGTCAGTGATGAGTGGAGGAGTTTGCTGCAGCATGTGAGGGACGTCTTTCCCCTCCCGCAGTATTGTGCTCAGAGGAGAGATAACATGAGGGCTGGACAGGACAGGAGGCCTAGAGCACAACAGAACAGGGAATTGAAGCAGGTTACCAATAAGGTAACCCTCTCCACTTTTGATGGTAGCGGAAAGATCAGTGCTAGGGCTTGGATTCACAAGCTCGACACCTATCTTACCCTCAAACCAATGAGGGAACAAGAGGCTATACAGTTCGCTACTTTACACCTTGAGGGGGTGGCTTATGATTGGTGGCACCATGGGTTAGTTACACAGAATCACGATCTTCTGCAGTCATACAGGGACTTCAGCGAGAGGTTGATTGCGAGATTTGATCGCAAGGATGTGGAGCTTTATTACAGGGACTTGGCACAACTCCGACAGAGTGGACACGTTGATTCATACATCAACGAATTTCAAGCATATAGCAGTTATGGTTCCAGAGATGCCTGAGAAGAGGTGTAGTGATGCTATTTATAGAGGGACTTCATGACAGGATGAGAGGATTGGTCAAGGATCTTAAGCCTAGGACACTGCATGATGCCATTCAGACGACATTGGACTTGGACACATCCCCCACTTCTTATCAGCCCAATAAGAAGTTTCCCATGAGTTCCAGGCCATTTCAACGCTCTACTATTCAGCAGAAGAGTGCACCACCTCCTAAGGTGGATCAGGAAACTCGTAATGAGTTGAGGAGGAAGAAGCTTTGCTTTCATTGCAAAGATCATTGGGAGCCTGGACATCGTTGCCTTGGTAAAGGCAAGGTGCATCTCATTGAGGTGATTTCAGATGAGGATGATGACCACTCGCCGGATACAGATGCAGAGGGTGAGGACAGCGGCCATGATGCACAGGGGGAGCAGCCCCAAGTAGAGCTTGGAGAGAGTGAGGCATTGGATTCATCCAATGTCACTATTGCTACACTCTCAGGAGTTCCTAGGTACCATCCCTTTCGGCTGAAGGGAGTGCTTAAGGGACAACGGATTGTTTGTTTGGTTGACAGTGGAGCTACGCACAACTTCATTGATGAGGGGTTGGCTGCGAAGCGAGGATTACAGGTTGAGGATTTTGAGGGGTTTAGTGTACGAGTAGCAGATGGGTTTGCTATTAGTTGCACTAAGAGGATTCCATGGCTTAGTATTCAGATGGGGGACTACACATTGACCGATGACTTCTATGTTATTGGACTTGGTGAGATTGATACAGTCTTGGGTATTCAGTGGTTGCAGTCCCTTGGCAGATATGTGCAGGACTTCCGGAGGATGGAGTTGGAGTTTATGGTGGATAGGAAGAAGATTGTGCTTCGGGCTCTTTCTGACGGTGGGCCTAGAGTTGTTTCAGCACACAGGATGGAATCTATAGTCAGACATGGAGAGGTTGCATGGGCAGCCCAATGTTTCATTTCATCCAAACCTTCTTCAGATAGTGAGCAGCCCTTTCATATAGACATCCAGTCCATACTGGATAAGCACGGCCCAGTGTTTGGTGACATTCCTCCAGGTAGACCACCAGATAGAGGGTTTGAGCATGTTATAGAGCTTGAGGAGGGTGTTAAACCTGTGATGACTACGCCTTATCGCCATCCTAAGACATATAAGGATGAGATAGAGAAGGCCATTAGAGAGCTCTTGGAGATGGGACACATCCATCCTAGTTCTAGTCCCTTTGCTTCTTCAGTTGTTTTGGTGAAGAAGAAGGATGGGACCATGAGGATGTGCATTGACTACCGTGCACTAAACAAGAAAACCATAAAGAACAGGTATCCTATTCCTCGCATAGATGAGCTTTTAGACGAGTTGCATGGAGCTATCTATTTTTCGAAGATTGATCTTCGATCAGGATACCATCAGATTCGCGTTCGGGATGAGGACATTCACAAGACAACCTTCAGGTGTCACTACGGGCACTATGAGTTCTTGGTGATGCCATTTGGACTCACCAATGCACCTGCTACGTTTCAGTCATGTATGAACCATCTCTTCAACAGGCAGTTGAGGAAGTTTGTGTTGGTCTTCTTTGATGATATTTTGATATATAACATGACATGGGATGAGCATTTGAGGCATCTTGATGAGGTACTTAGCATAATGGAGACTCAGTCTTTATTTGCTAAGATGTCCAAGTGTGAATTTGGACTTACTGAGATACTATATCTTGGGCACATCATTGGGGCCAATGGGGTCAAGGTTCATCAGGAGAAGATACAGGCAATGCAGGATTGGCCACCACCCAGGAATATCTCTGATTTGCGTGGATTCTTGGGGTTATGTGGTTATTACAGGAGGTTCGTGAAGGGCTATTCTCAGCTGGTAGCTCCGTTGACAGATCTTACACGGAAGGGGGCATTCAGATGGACAGATGAGGCACAGGTAATATTTGAGAGGCTCAAGGTAACTATGAGCACCTGTCCAGTTTTGGCTCTTCCAGATTTCTCACGACCCTTCATTTTGGAATGTGATGCTTCGGGATTGGGGATTGGTGCAGTTCTTATGCAGGATCGCCATCCTATTGCCTACGAGAGTAGGAAGTTGAGAGATAATGAGAGGTTGTACTCCACCTATGATAAGGAGATGCTTGCCATTATGCATGCTTTGGCAAAGTTCAGACAATACTTAGTAGGTGGGAAATTTGTGGTGAGGACCGACCACAACAGCCTGAAATATTTCCTGGAACAGAAGGAGCTCAATGAGAGGCAACAAAAATGGGTCAGCAGAATCCAAGCATATGATTTTGACATTGAGTATGTCAAGGGGACGAAGAATATAGTGGTTGATGCACTTTCCAGAAACCCATCTCGCTGCCCTATGTTCTTTGAGCGAGATTTCAGCAGATTGGAAATCTCAACTGTTAGTTGAGTATTCCAAAAATACTTGGGCATGTGACATTATGGATGGAAAAATTCAGGATGGCCAATATAAGGTAATAGCTGATTTGATTTTGTATAAGGGCAAAATTTACCTAGTTCCTGAATCTGAGCTTAAGGAGAAGATTATGCATGCCTTCCATGATGCACCACTTGCAGGACATCCAGGGTACTTTAAAACATACAGGCAGATTAGAGAGAGATTCTCTTGGAAGGGTCTCAAGGATGATGTCTTGCGCCATGTCCGTGAGTGTATGACTTGTCAGCAGAACAAGTCAGAGCATACTTTCCCAGCAGGTTTGTTACAACCATTGCCGATTCCGAACAGAAGTGGGAGAGTATTTCGATGGATTTCATTACAGGTCTTCCCGTAGTGCAAGGGAATGATCGCATTTATGCGGTAGTTGACCGGTTGACAAAATATGCACACTTTTTTTCCATCCCTACCAGCTTTAAGGCACCACATGTGGCTGATTTGTTCTTCCGTCAGGTATTCAGGTTGCATGGACTTCTGAAGAACATCGTCAGTGATCGGGATAACAGGTTTTTGAGCATATTTTGGCAGGAACTTTTCCGTTTGGTTCACACTGAGTTGACTCCGAGCACTAGTTATCACCCTCAGACTGATGGGCAGACGGAGATTGTGAACAAGTGGATAGAGGGTTATCTGCGTAACTATGTTGCAGGACAACAAAAGGCATGGGTAAAGTGGCTATATTTATGTGAGTATTGCTATAACACTACTTACCATATGTCTATTGGTATGACTCCATTCCGAGCATTGTATGGATATGATGCAAGATCTTTTGTTGATTTGGCTTTTGGGGACAGTAGAGCTCCCAAGGCTCAGGAGAGTTTACAGGATAGTCAGGACATCCTTAAGGTACTTAAAGATAATATTCAGCGGGCCCAGAATCAACAGAAGATGTATGCAGATAGGCACAGGGTAGAGAGGGCATTTGAGGTAGGAGACATGGTATTTTTGCGTCTTCAGCCATACAGATAGAGCACTCTCAAGAAGAGTGGAGCTGAAAAGCTCAAGCCTCGATTCTATGGACCATACAGGGTGTTGAGGAGAGTTGGTGAGGTAGCATATGAGCTAGAATTACCTTCTGAGAGTAAGATACACAATGTCTTTCATGTATCTTGCTTGAAAAAGGCTTTGGGGCAGCACATTGTTTCTTCTGCAGAGTTACCACCTTTGGATGAGGAAGGGAGGTTGGATTTAGTGCCAGAGGAGATCTTGGATAGCCGAGAGAGGAGATTGAGGAATAGAGTTATTCAGGAGTTCCTGGTGAGGTGGAAAGAGTTGCCAATAGAGGATGCTACATGGGAAGGTGAGTCTATATTACAGCATCCAGCCTTGCAGTTGCTTGGGGACAAGCAATCTCGGGAAGGGAGGACTGTAATGTCCCTCTTTCTCGAATAGTTTGTTAGAAGACCTTTGGCCCTTTTTGTCTACCTGACGGCCAAAGGGGGAGTTCAAGGGTGACTTAAGTTTATTAACTTTATTATATTGTGCTTAAAATAAAATAAATTATCACTAAAAGCACATATAATGAATTAATAGACTTAATAAGTGACTTTGACTTAGGAAAGTACATGGGAATAAATTAATAAATTATTTAATGTGCTTTCCTAGGCAAAAAGTGCGATTTGCTTTGGGATGTGATTAAATAAGCCAAAAAGTGCGACTTGCCTTGGGAATGGAGAAAATTAATTAAAAATAAATTATATTCCTTGGGAAAAGTGCGACTTGCATTTTGGAAAGGTTTTGGCTTATAAGGGAAAAGTGCAACTTGTGCTGGATTCATTCAGATTATTATTATTTTTCTTCCCGGCAGTTGGCTCTGAAGCTTTGCAGACAAAATCCAAGGACGAAAACCCTCTGGATTATTCCTCTTGTGGACAGAAACCCCAGGAGAAGTGAGAGGAGTTTCTATTCAAGGAACTTCATTGTATTCACAGGTTATTTATCATTTCAGCAGTATCAGAAAGAGAAATAAATTGCAGCAGTGGGCATTCAGACAACTTCCAGAGTGGGGCGACTTATTCTACAGTTGTTTTATGTAGTATCTGAGGTATTTTTCATGCTAGTTTATTATTGTATCTTCCAGCCTCAAATATATATCAAATCGATTTGGTTTGAATAAATTACGGCAGGGTTTTGGGCAATATTTTGTTATCAATCCATTTGCAGACTTCTGGTTGTTTTGCCGTAAATATTTTCCATTATAAATCAATATTAAATTCACGGCTGAATTATTTGTGAAGAAATCTGCCTGTTTAAACCCTAGGCGCATTTTCTATATTTATCCGGCTTGCAGGGTTTGTTTTATTTAATTTGTTTGTGCAGTATGAGAATGGTGTTCTATGGTTTCTTTTGACATTACCAGTATAGTTCCAAGCCTAAGCAATCTATAAAAAAAAAATTCAAGTCAAAGGGGTTTGGGATCTGTTCATAGAGTTTGAACCGGTCTAGTTCCGGTCCGGTCCAACCCTCAACCGGTTCCAAGTGCGGTTTCGATTTTTAAAACATTGGTCACAACTAAGTACGAATATGATAATTGATTCTTTACGAGAAAGTACCTTATGCGAGCATATGATGTACAACTTATAGGAAAATGTTTCATCAATCATCTCGTTAAATGACCTTTTGATCTAAATACCAAAAACTCTATCTAATTGCCAATGGCGACGGAGATATGCAAATTATTCCTCAAACAAGATCGATTCAAGATTTTCAAGCATATTTAAGAGTTCAATGCGACTACTGAAAATTCATGCAAAAAATAAGATGAGACTCTACCATCATGAGGCGAATTTTCGCACGGTAAAAATATATGGTATTGATCGATAGATCGAGGTGTCATTGTTGCGAACTCGATTAACGGTAAATGACTTCCCTTGAATTTATCTCCCTCGGCCTATTGATCAAGATCTCTCTTGTTTGTCAAGTCATCCTCCCCCCTTGTAGCCCTCAACGATCTATAGATTGAGTGCCTTTATATAGCCATAGCCACCAATGACCTCCTTCTATTGGTCAAGTGGAAGTTATGGCTATGGTTATATAATTTTTTATAGAGGTTGGGTTGGTGAGCTCATACAGCTATTATCCTATGCTTTGTAGGTCAAACAGTATCCCTATATGTAGTAGTTAGTCGAACAAGTGCCAATTAGACTATATTATACTATACTATAGAGAGTTTCCCTTGCCCCCCTGAGCATAGCAGATACATAGTCTCATCAGACGAGTGCTTTGCTATCACAATATATAGATTGCATCAAAGGACACTTGTCAATCGTTAGCCCCATCCATAACCTACACCATAATACAGGGGAGACAAGGGGAGGTGGTCAAGTCATCTCCTATGGGTCAAGCGCTATATAATGTATGAGAGGTAGTAGGCCTTCAAGAAAGTGCAAAATGTGTGTATGCAAATAGCGGAACCCCCCCCCCCCAACTATATATTGTATATAAAGACATCATAGGAGATAAATTCAAGGGAAATCATTATATAGCCACCCTCCACCTTGGCCTCCTTTTGTCGATGCAAGGGAAACAAAATAGGCCCTCATGCTTTTAGGTCAAGGGCGCTACTAAAGATAGGATGTCGATCACCTTACCAATAGATATATAAGAGTGGGTGGGTGCCTCATATATAAATCACACAAACAATGTCAAAAAGAAATATGCACTTAACCTTTAGGTCAATGTACTTTAGGCCCTTGACTAATGAAAGGAGGTTGATGAAGATGGGGAGGGAGATACCCTCACCCTCTTACCCCTATGTAGAAGATTGGATTCCCCTCACTTTGCCAATAGATATATAGGAGTTGGTGGTGCCTCATATATATATCATACAAAAAATGTCCAAAAAAAATGATGTGCTTAACCATTAGGTCAAGGGCCTTAAGGCCCTCGACTAATGAAACGGAGGTCGATGAAGATGAGGAGGGAGAGACCGTTTCCTTCCTACCCCCTATGTCGACGGGGCAAGGTCTTCCTCTCTTTTATTGACCCTACACTTATATATGTATAGAGCTCTATCTAGAGGGAGGAGGAGGGGCTTCCCCTCGACAAAGGCCCTCAACTGCACTAACCCTGAATGTGGGTGGACAAGCCATCTTATGTCGATGGAGGCCCTAAAACTATTGAAAATACCAACACAAGTCCCTTGTTGCTCACCCCTAAAGCTATATATAGTCGATTATTGGGGGAGTGCCTAAAGGTTCTTCATTGGGAGAGAGCATATATGTTAAATGCCCTATAGGACCTAATGTTGATTAACCTCCTCTGAGGAACCGATAAACAAAAAGGCATTCAATCAAGTTGCCAACTAGAGTATATAAGTACCCACAATTTTTACAAGGTTTCTTTTATGTGAAAGCATGCGTCTAGGAAAATAGATAGGGTCATAAACACCCTCAAGAACCTACTTACAGTTGTGTCATTGTTTGGCAAAGGGTTTTCCCTTTTTGCTTTGAAGGGGTGCAGCCTTGGTTGGGGTAAAGAGTCGTAAGCGCGATGAGGGTGATAGAGGACGTGCTTGTACGGTCCTTAAAACAAAGAGTTTTCCCGTTTAGCTTGGAGGGCCTTGGTAGGTGTAAAGCGTCATAAGCGTCGTTGGGTTGATAAAGGACGTGCTTGCATGGTCCTTAAAATGCATGTTGACTATTAGGAACTAGAACTCCCCCATATTCAAAATATGATTATCAGGGACACATGTTTTTAGACTTCTTGAATTCAAATTTGGACCTATTGGCACATATATACATACAACATGTGAGAAAACCAACACAAAGTGACCACACAACATGGGTGCACCCACACAAACCAAGAAATCCAAAGAGGCTAGAACTATAAGGTACAGCTCCAACATAACCATAACCATACAATACATTTCTGGAAGATAACTTGAAAATTCGGAAACATGGGGTACATAAAGACAACACATGAACAGGAAAAAAATACATGAGCTGAGAGAAAACAGAGGAGATAAGATGAAAATAGAGGGGAACACATCAAGAGACAACTAAAAATGAGGAACATGCGCCAATAAGAGCCTAATTTGGACCAATAATCAAAAAATACATAAATACACTAAAACAATGAAAAGTAAAACAAATAACACAACTTCGTTCCTCACCCCTAGGGTTTCAAATTTTTAAATCTGATTTTCAACACCATTGCTGATTCTAGGGTTTTCGTTTAAAGCCTTTTTCTGTAATTTGTCATTACAATGAAAAGTATGCCATCTTCTGAACTTAAGGCCCACTTACAAAATGAACTAATGAAACTTATTGCCACTAAAGCTTTTAATATGTCATGGATTATGTCCATTACTTAATGGGTCAAATTCATGTCATAAATCTCGAGAAGGCTTCCTCAACCTTGCCTCCACCTATGCGGAAACAAGCATCTCGTCTCGTGTAATGTCCCCAATGGGATAAATTTTGACCCTGAAACAAAACAACGATAAATCCGAACTAAAATAGCAATGTCTAGAAGATATACTCAAAAAACATAATGCGGATCTGAATTATTATTGAAAAGTGTGACTTGTCGAGGAGATGAAAGTCACTCAAAACTGAAGTAAAATCAATGAAATCTTTCACCAAACAAATCAACAATTTTTATTTAGTGGAGAACATCAAAAAATACCAGATTGGATCAAATTAAGGGCTGGAATTTATTATAAAAATCTACAAATGAACAGCTCTCAGACAAGACTGAAAACAGAGTTTCCTCAGCCCAAAAAATATGCAACTCAACTGATTTTGGCCTCTAAAAATATGACCGAGATGTTGGTGATGAGATCCGATACAGCCGTGCCCTAGAATGTATCAAACTCAACCCAGAGGGTTGTAGATAACCCTAGATCTGCCTGAATCTGAAGGTAGAAATCTTCCCCAACACTTGTGTCTTCAAACCCTAGCTGGAAACAATAAAAATATGCAACTTTGCCCTTCAACAAATGCTGGAAATCTGAAATATAGCTTTGAAAATCCATGAAAGCTCTTTAGTAGAACCTCCTCACATAAAGGAAAAAGATTTTTCGTTCTTCTTCCAAGCCTAAAGAGGGTTTTCGTCCTCTAAACCAGAACTACAAAGGGTTTTCATACTTTGGAGTTTAATTGGAACTCGTGCAAGCTTAGACCAAAATTCTAAATTGATAAGATGTCAAAAGATGTTCTCTCCTATGCATGGCGACCTCCTTTTATACATTGTCATGGCCTTTTTGCCACCAAAAACAACCAATCAGCTCCTTTTGCCTCATTTAATGTTTTCCACTTGTTTTATTTCATCCCCCTATGGGTCGCATTTTTCCTCTAGGGACAAATAAAACATAAAGTCACTTTTTCTTTTTCTTTTTCTATTTTGTCATTAATAAATTAAGTGCTTATAATAATATTTTATGATGCACTTCATAATTAAATTATTATGACTTAGTTTCCGTTTTTCTCATCACCTAGCCCTTGGGAAACAATGAATAGGCCAAGGGTCTTCGACCTAGAAGGGGATATTACATCTCGTCACACCCTCAAAACCTTGTCCACAATCTTCAGTAAGCTCTAGAGCCTCCCGCAATAGTACTCAATAAGCTCAATCTCATATTGTTACCCTCCCCCACAATTGTTAATCCATCTAGGCCATGAAACGCCAAATTTGACACCAAGTTATATTGTGACTACCACATATGCATTAGGCATGCCATAAATACATGCTTCATGTTACGCTACAAGATCCAAGACCTATTCGACAAAAACAACATTGTCGTCATGGAAGCATCATTAAATGAGATGCCCCACACAAATGATGACCGCACTATCCAGAACACACTCATACATCCTAATGAACCTCTTGATATTGTTAATTTACCAACTAATACCATACCTATATCAGATATTGTAACTACACTCGATGAGGATCCCCCACAACATGCCAAGGGTAAGAACTTACCAAGTATATCAACAACTACTCTCACAGAAGCCAAACAACCACAAGATCTTACCCACAAGCATCTTGCACATATCTCTCATATTATAGGAAAAGGTCCTGAACTGACTATTCATACACCAAATGAGACTTTGTCTTTCTGAATACGATACCATACAACATGATATTGTCCCATATATACATACACAATCAAATGTTATTATAAGTGACATGCCAAATAGCATAAGCACTATAATCTCGTTTCATAATCTTATTTCCGACTTAGACACCCTACTTCACCTTAAATATCTAGTAGGGTGCATGAAAACCCATGGCCCGATAGCAATTTGTATGCACAATTCACAAACGTATGCTAATCTTGTACTTCCCAACTCTTGTGCCAAGCGACCTCACTAGACATACACATCGGCCTCAAATGCGTGATCTTTGCAATTCCATACATAGGTGCGTAATCTTTACAATGCCTTAGTAATTATGGTGTACCAATGGTTCCAATTGCATCCTATAAATATCCTCTATGATCACATGTTATCTACCAGTGTTACCTCGTAACCTATACTCCAAAGCTCATGAGAGCACCTCACACATTATATTTGATACCACATTGACAAACCAGGAGACATTGATCCTCGTACGATAGCTCTATACACTATAACACCAATCATGCATTTTCTTACTCGGTCTCGATGCCCATTTATTTAGCAGATTGTGTTATTTAGTCATGTGATATACGAAAAACATACAACCATGTGAGTATGACCCATATGGGTCACTAATGCACCACCCATGCCCACTGCAAGGAACACTTTTTGTTTATGTGACACATAACCTGCTGCTTCCTGACACCACTACTCTGAGCATTGGCACCGCACGAAATTATCTCTCTAATTATAATCATAATTTCGAGTACTCTACATCATGAAATTATTTTCTTAGAACTACCCTAGGTGCTTAATTCACCATGGGTGGATCAATTGAATAAATGTAATAGTTATATTATTCATTATTTTACTTGTATGTAGTTTACTATGACTTAGTTGTACTTGTCATAATCCCTAGTTTTGTGGGTAGTTGTCCTATTGTTAGAATGTTGTTTCCCAGATGCATTCATGTAGATATCTCATCCACCTTATGTGGATTTGACAAGGCAGTTCAACTCCTATAAGAATTGTTTCTATCTCCTGTGTTTGTATTCTAATTTTCAATTATCAATAAAGTTATCCTATTTGTGTTAAGATATTTCTCCTATTACTCCTTTGCAGGAGATATGTCTGATACCCACAAATACATAACCTCTTCCTAAGCGGCATATGCACCAGCATTATTTCATAAGCACATATCACTTGTACATAGATTCTTATATGACTTATCCTTCTACGATACCAAATGATGCGACTCGGACAGTGGCTGAGAAAAATAAATAGTTTGCCTATTGTAATGATGATGGCGAAGCATATGCTTCAAAACCATAGGTTATATGGATGTTGTCATTGGTATGCAAAAAATACAAGACCATTAGTTGATAGTTTTCTACTTGTTTATATGTTTGGCAGCTGTTTGTTCTTTCTGTTGTATTTGCAAGTACCGCTTTTTTATATTGAAATAATTTATCCTTATAGTTAAAAAGAGTATTGAATTCTTACTTTCAAATATAAATATTCTGTTGATTTCACCATGTCTGTTGTAAAGATACTGGCAAAAAAAATTGATTTCATTGACCTCAAGGGATTACACACTTGATGGTAGATACATACAGAGAATTTGTGACCAACATTGCAAGGGTTTCATTTGTACAACATGATACAGACAGATCATAAAGTAAAAGTCAAAGATTTAGAAGGTTGGTGTCATAGCTTGAATCTATTGTTTTGAGCTGTGCTTTCATGGAGCACATGTATGAAAGTGTTGAAAAGTGGGCTGATCTAGAACCATCCCAAAAAAAAATATGCACGCAAAATGCTCAAATATCAATCACAATGCACAAGAATTACTATTGACTTGGCAGAAACTAGACTCCAATACAAACTTTAAGGTGAAACACCAGTTCAACTATGGTTCACAAATTACTATGGTAATAAACAATAGAAAAAACAAAATCAAAAAAAGAGAGACCCAGCATGATCAAGTACAAATAGTATTGAAAGTGCATAGATAGATTAAACAAAAAAGGACCTGACCTGACATAGATCGTCTTTTTTAACACGACACTCAGTTGATATTATCATAATGTTTAACAATACAAGCATTCAGACCCATCTTAACATTCGTGGCAATACAACGACATGACTATAACATTAAAAACCATCTTTAATTATTCCTGAATAAATGCAATTATAAAACTGCTAAGCCAATCTTTACATGTCACGATCAAGTTTGAAATAAAATTGGGGTCTGCCAAAATATATGACAGATTCATCGATGCAAATGAAAAAAAAAAACTAGATGAGCACTTGCGACAAACAGAAAAATATTTGTTTTTAAGAGTTCTACAGGACCTCAAAAAAATGCTTTCAATTCCTTCCATGACAAAAGTTGATGTGACTAGTCAGATTAACAAGACTTCAGAGTTAAGACCAATTGTAGAATAGGAAGAGCTCAAACCAATAGAAGAAATAAATGCAAGTTCATAAGCAAGCAAATTCATTTATGAAAATGCTGAGCCAATCTCTGGAAGCTGTATTCAGGGTTGAAATAAATATGGAATTGCCTACATATATGACCGATACATCAAAGAAAGTGAAAAAAAGTATCTAGATGAGTGGTTGTGACAAATGGATACTCGATTTTTCTCAGAGATTAATACTGACTCTATAAAAATTGCATGCAAGCCTTTAGATGGCATAAAACTCAATGTGACTAGTAAGATAAGCAAGCCATGAGACCCATTGTAGACTCAGATGAGTTCAAACTATATTGAAGAAATTATTTCCTACAAGTTGCCTAAGGAATCAATAGGTTTGGAGAACTTTCAATGGAATTAGATTGAGCTTGAAGATGCCTTTACTATTTTGTAATGTCCCTCTTTCTTGAATAGTTTGATCGAAGACCTTTGGCCCTTTTTGTCTACCCGACGGCCAAAGGGTGAGTTCAAGGGTGACTTAGGTTTATTAATTTCATTATATTGTGCTTAAAATAAAATAAAATATCACTAACGCACATATAATGAATTAATAGACTTAATAAGTGACTTCGAGTTAGGAAAGTACATGGGAATAAATTAATAAATTATATAATGTGCTTTCCTAGGCAAAAAGTGCGACTTGCCTTGGGAATGGAGAAAATTAATTTTAAAAAAATTATATTCCTTGGGAAAAGTGCGACTTGCATTTTGGAAGGGTTTTTGGCTAGACAGTCTGGATACGGGTACGGGTACGGTACGCCGATACGGCAAATTTTTAAAAATCTTGGGTACGGTACGCTTTTGGGTACGTTTTATATATATTATATACATGTATATAAATATATAAATATGTATATAAATTATAAATTTAAAGAAGCATTTGCATACTTATTGAAATTTATTATTTCTCTATCACAGTTATTTATCTTAGTGACTGTGATAAGATTCAAGGAGTTTTGATTGTTCATGGTGACCTTCCTTGATCCACTCAGCACGATAGTATTGTCTGACATATTTCCTGAAACATCATAACTAATCAGGAAAAATATGGATCTAAGCTGGCATGTGGGACGAAGTCCGAGCACGGGAGAATACTCGCCGAGTTTTGGAAAGCTATCCAGTATTTTTAATTACTAATCTGTCTACAGGCGATCAAAGCTCATGATTCTTTCAGAAGATTGCAAGAAGTTGCTTGGTACAAAAAGGCGCAAAAATGGATTTTATGAAAATAAGAAAAATATTGCCATCAATGCGTAGAGCTCGAGAAAATAGACACTTTTAGAGATAACGACACTTGAAACGGAGTCACAGAATGAAAGTTATGGCACATGCAAGTTTTTACTGCTACATCTTTCCAGACCCTTTCCAAAAATGGCAAATTTTTTTCTATCCTTGTGATTTTTCCACCAAAAATCCAAAAAAGGAAAGAATTGCCAAAAAAGGAAACAAACAGTACTTTGGCAAGTTTTTTTTGAAGGGTACGTTTGGAAACATACCCACAGGGGACAGGGTACGGTCTGGGTACGGCAAAACCGTACCCAAACCGTACCCTGTCCCCTGTGGGTACGTTTCCAAGCGTACCCACAGCGTACCGTACCCCGTACCAGTACCTGGTACGTTTCCAGGCTGGTACGGGGGGGCCTTAGGCGTTTCCAGACAGTCTAGGTTTTTGGCTTATAGGGGAAAAGTGCGACTCGTGACGGCATTCATTCGGATTATTATTGTTTTCTTTCACCGGTAGTTGGAGCTTGTAGCTTTCCAGACAAATCCAAGGATGAAAACCCTCTGGATAATTCCTCTTGTGGACGAAAACCCCAAGAGAAGTGAGAGGGGTTTCTGATTGTTCATGGTGACCTTCCTTGATCCACTCAGCACGATAGTATTGTCTGATCATATTTCCTGAAACAGTCATAACTAATCAGGAAAAATATGGATCTAAGCTGGCATGTGGGACGATTAGTCCGAGCACGGGAGAATACTCGCCGAGTTTTGGAAAGCTTATTCTACAGTATTTTTAATTACTAATCTGTCTACAGGCGATCAAAGCTCATGATTCTTTCATGCTAGATTGCAAGATTGTATGCTTATAGTATCAAATATAGGCGCAAAAATGGATTTTAATGAAAATAAGAAAAATATTGCCTATCAATGCGTAGAGCTCGAGAAAATATACACTTGTTAGAGAAAACGCCACTTGAAACGGAGTCACAGAATGAAAGTTATGGCACATGCAAGTTTTTACTGCTACATCTTTCCAGACCCTTATCCAAAATTCATGGCTGAATTTTTTGTCTATCCTTGTGATCTTTTCCACCAAAAATCCAAAAAAGGAAAGAATTGCCAAAAAAGGAAACCAAACAGTCTTTGGCAAGGTTGTTTTTGATCATATTGTGTGTACGCTGCTGTGAAACATACCCACAGGGGAACAGGGTACGGTCTGGGGTACGGCAAAACCGTACCCAAACCGATACCCTGTCCCCTGTGGGTACGTTTCCAAGCGTACCCACAGCGTACCGTACCCCGTACCAGTACCTGGTACGTTTCAGGCTGGTACGGGGGGGCCTTAGGATCGTTTCCAGACAGTCTAGGT
Organism: Taxus chinensis; assembly: GCA_019776745.2. Classification (NCBI taxonomy): domain Eukaryota; kingdom Viridiplantae; phylum Streptophyta; class Pinopsida; order Cupressales; family Taxaceae; genus Taxus; species Taxus chinensis. Next base: position 614,741,518 of record CM034152.1, on the reverse strand, counting down.
TTTTGGCTTATAGGGGAAAAGTGCAGACTAAGTGACGGCATTCATTCGGATTATCTATTGTTTTCTTTCCCGGTAGTTGGAAGCTTGTAGCTTTCCAGACAAAAGACAAGGAGCTTGAGAAACCCTCTGATAATTCCTCTTGTGGACGAAGAACCCCAAGAGAAGTGAGAGGGGTTTCTATTCAGGAGCATTCATTGTATTCACAGGTACCTAAATCTATCATTCAGGCAGTATCAGAAGAGAGCAGGAATAAACTTGCAGTCAGTGGGCATTCAAGTAAAACTTCCAGAGTGGGGCAGCTTATTCTACAGTTGTACTGTATGCAGTATCAGAGGTATTTTTCAATGCTAGTTTATTATTGTATCTTAGTTAGCATCAAATATATACTTCAACATCAATTTCATCTGAATAAATTCCTAGCAGGGTTTTGGGCAATATTTTGTTATCGATCCAATTTGCAGACTTCTGGCTGTTTTGCCATAAGGATATTTGCCATTATAAATCAATATAAAATTCATGGCTGAATTATTTGTGAAGAAATATGTCTTTTAAACCCTAGGCACAATTCCTTTTTGTTATCCAGTGTTGTAGGGTTTGTTTTTATCATATTGTGTGTAGTGTGTGAATGTTATTCTATTATTCTCTATTGACATTGCCAGCATAGATCCATGCCAAAGTGTTATATAAAAAAAAAGAAATCAGGCAACAGGGTTTTGGGATCTTTCATATTCACCCAAGGGATGCAGATAAGGAAGATTTACTAATCTGGCCTATACATTGGAAGATTGTAAACAACAAAAGACAAGGAGCTTGAGAAATCATCTGATATACCTAAAGAAGTCTAACAACTGGATAAATAAGACATTAATGAATAACGATACCTAAATCTAGTTAATTAGGAGTGCTGAAAGGACTCCAACTGCCAAAAAAATAATAGAAAAGTACAAACTATATCTAAATCTATGAAGCAATAGAACCCAGAGGTTATTTTGGTCAGCCATCGTTTTGAAATCTAGCCTCTAGGAGACTAATATCTGTTAATAGTAAACACAGAGCTTTGGATGTTGGGAATTCCAATTTATCCATACAAAACATTTAATAATCCCCAAATCCTTTATTTAGGAGTGCTGAAAGGACTCCAACTGCCAAAAAAATAATAGAAAAGTACAAACTATATCTAAATCTATGAAGCAATAGAACCCAGAGGTTATTTTGGTCAGCCATCGTTTTGAAATCTAGCCTCTAGGAGACTAATATCTGTTAATAGTAAACACAGAGCTTTGGATGTTGGGAATTCCAATTTATCCATACAAAACATTTAATAATCCCCAAATCCTTTTATTTAGGAGTGCTGAAAGGACTCCAACTGCCAAAAAAATAATAGAAAAGTACAAACTATATCTAAATCTATGAAGCAATAGAACCCAGAGGTTATTTTGGTCAGCCATCGTTTTGAAATCTAGCCTCTAGGAGACTAATATCTGTTAATAGTAAACACAGAGCTTTGGATGTTGGGAATTCCAATTTATCCATACAAAACATTTAATAATCCCCAAATCCTTTTATTTAGGAGTGCTGAAAGGACTCCAACTGCCAAAAAAATAATAGAAAAGTACAAACTATATCTAAATCTATGAAGCAATAGAACCCAGAGGTTATTTTGGTCAGCCATCGTTTTGAAATCTAGCCTCTAGGAGACTAATATCTGTTAATAGTAAACACAGAGCTTTGGATGTTGGGAATTCCAATTTATCCATACAAAACATTTAATAATCCCCAAATCCTTTTATTTTTTCACCAAATGTAAAGAGCGATATAAAAAAGAAATTAAATATTATCAGACTTAGTATTTGGCAAGTTGCTACTCAATCTCTAACCAGATATGCAGAAAGAAAGGGAGGAAAGAAATTATATTGATGTTCACGAATGACCCAAATAAGACTTGAGTGATGGAACAGAATTGAAAACCAAATTACAATAAATAATTGGCAGTGCTGCAAGGAATCTTAACAAGCAATCATAAAATATCTAAAACTAAAAACTAGTCTGCTAGGAATCCGAAATGGGTATGGATACGAAACACGGAGACTCCAATTTTCAAATAACCCTTGGGTAGTAAACAGCACGAAACATCCATACTATATATATATATATATATATATATATTAAAAAAAACGTGATACTCATTTTTAGTCCATTAAAGATTAAGCACTTAAAATATGTTAGAAAGTGTGCACTTTTATAGTTTCTAGAAAGTGTCTTTAGCAAGTTACAGTAGGTAGATTAGGGTTAGGATTTTTAATTTTTTGTATTCAGTGTGTTTTTGTGTTTTTAAAGTGCATGTACGGCCATAAATGGGATGGAAACATCCCAAGTATGTGTTGTTTCCAGCATGTACCTGTTGTATATGGCCTTTCAGAGCCATTTCCCGTGTTTCCTTACCCAATACCTGTTTCTGGTACGCACATATCTAGTACAGGACCCTCAAGGGCATTTCCTGCTAACACATACTAAAAACCAGGTCTGAATATAGGAAGCAGAGGAACCTAAAGGTTATTTTGTTCAGCCCTTATCTTTTACCTCCATTTTATGGAAAAAAATATTATCTGCTGCAACAAAGCTATAGATGACGAAGGTTTGTTTACATGATGCCCATAATAATCTCCAAATTTGAAGAAGCCTGTGCATGATTTTTGTTCCTAGCACCATGGCTTCCATGTTTGTGGAGAAGAGATATGGAAGACCAGACAAGTTTAACCTCTCATATGACCGATTGGAGCTACTGTTATGATCCATGATGACTCCCAAGCAAGCATAGAGGGTATTCTTTTGTTCACGGAGTCTGTTTGGGGCTTGATACGTAAATGATTAATGGATAAGTCCAGTCTAGTTGTGGCTCACAGATGAGCAGTTACTAGATAATCATAAAAAATTAAGCATAATGATATCTAGTTTTTGCAGTGTTTCTTCCAATCCTATTGAGTATTATGATTAGCCTCGACGGGTAATCTTATGCCTCCCTACTGATATTGTTCTGTTTGCAATGATGTAAGGAAAAGTTTTGTATCATTCTGTATAATATTTAGGCAATGCCCTGGATGATGAAAAAAAATCGCCTATTCAAAAATAAAACTGCAAAGACATGTCTAATGAAGAACAGAGGCTCATATGTGGAAAAGCATTGAAAAAATACTAATACTAATTCTAAACAAAGAAACTTACCAGTAGTATATAAACTGAAAAAACAGAACTCCTTGGATTATGCAAAGGATTTTTTCCAAAGCAAAAGTAACATAGCTAAAAGGGTTTGGTGAAGAACAGGGATTCACAGAATTATATACAAATAAATACTATTTAAAATTGTATCGGTAGTAAATGAACTGAAAACATTGTATATCCAATGTATCATATCTGTGTAATATGTTGGCAAATGTCATACATAAAGTAAAGCTTTTTCCTATAGAAAAAACTAATCAGCCACAGAGTGCTTAATGAAAGCAATGACTAAGATTTGGAAAGAAATCATACTAATACTAATAGAGAATTAACTTAAAAAGAAATACCAATAATATTATTAAAAAATTAGTGCTAAATATAAACATGTATAGAAACGTAGCAGTAGTAAATAAACTGAAACCATAGGGGGAAGCCTCCTCAATGCCATGATGCAGAAGCACCTTCCAAGCTTCTTGTCTTTCGATGCTGCGAATTATCCATTTGGCACAGAGCGCCTTGTCTTTCGATGTTGCAAATTATCCATTTGATAGGAATAGGAGCAATGAGAAGATTGGGAAAGCCTAAACCCCTCCAGGTCGAGCGGCCATAGGGGGAACCCTCCTCAATGCCATGATGCAGAAGCACCTTCCAACCTTCTTGTCTTTCGATGCTACGAATTATCCATTTGCACAGAATGCCTTCCCTTGACGCAAGATGTCAATAAGGCCCATTCCTCCAAATTCTCTGGGAAGACAGCAGGTCTCCCATGCAACTCTATGAAACCCATTTCCAAAGAGGAAGCATTGGAACAGAGAAAAAAATTGAGAAGCTTTTCCAACTTCTGCACAATTTTTTTGGATGGGACCCAACAGAAGGAATAATACACATGCGTAGCTTCAAGAACTTTGGAGCAAATCTGGAACTTACCCGCTAAAGAAAGCAGTTTGTTTATCCAATATTCAAGCTTTTTTGAAAGATCCCAAACACCTTTTTGCCTGAATACTTTTTTTTTTTTAATATATTGCTCTGGCTCAAATTTGAACTGATAATACCAAAAGAATTCATAGAACAGCACACTAAAACTGTATAGATAAATTAAATAAAGCAAAACCCCACAAACCGGGTGAATACAAAAAAGGCGCCTAGGGTTTAACATGCAAATTTCTTCATTAATAATTCAACCGTGTATTTAATAATGTTTTCTTATGCTAAATATTACGGCAATACAGTTATAAATCTGCAGATAGATTTAATAATAAAGATTGACCAAAAACCCACTGTAAATGATTCAAACCAAACCGATTTGATATATATTTGCTGCTGGGAATTACAATAAATATCTATCATGAAAAATACCTCTGATACAACATAAAACAACTGTAGAAGAAGTCGCCCCACTCTGGAAGTAGTCTGTATGCCCACTGCTGCAATTTATTTCTCTGTCTAACTGCTGGAATAATAAAAACCTGTGAATACCATGAAGATCCCTGTATGGAAACTTCTCTCACTACTCCTGGAGTTTCCGTCTGCAAGAGAATTAATCCAGAGGGTTTCCGTCCTTGGATTTTGTCTGCATAAGATCAGTGCTAATTGCCAGGGAAAAATAATAATAATCTGAATCCCTTTTCCCAAGTCGCGTTTTTCCCTTATAGCCAAAAAACCCTCCAAAGGAACAAGTCACACTTTTTCCCAATCCTCATAATTAATTTTTAATTAATTATTTTCCTTTTCCCACCAAGTCACATTTTTGGGTTTATTTGGCCATTACCCAAACAAGTCGCATTTTTGGCTAGGAAGGCACTTTAAATAATTTATTTATTTATTTAAATGCACTTTCCTAAGTCAAAGTCACTTAAACAGTGTATTAATTCATTATATGTGCTTTAATGATATTTTACTTTATTTTGAGCACCATATAATAAAAATAATAAACCGAAGTCACCCTTGAAAACACACTTTGGCCGTCGGGTAGACAAACAAGCCAAAGGTCTTCGACCGAACTATTCGAGAAAGAGGGACATTACATTTTTGGCCACCCGTTGAAAAACATACTGCCACAGATTTGCAGGTGACGCTTGAAAGGCAAAGGGATGCCGAGAAATTTAAACATCTCACTATGGGAAATCATCTTCCAATCATATGAAGCCATCCAAGGGGGCACGGGAAGGAAGGATTGCCTAGAACACTACGTTTTTCACCATTCAATGGATGAACCAGAGGCTAAACAAAAAGTATCAAGGCACTGCATGGCATTAGAAAGGAGTCGTCAGCATTAGAAAGGAATTGTCTTGCCTTCTTCCGCTAATGCCCAACTGCTCAATGGCCACTTTGCTGACAACTCCTTTCTAATGCTAATTGAGGATGAAAGTAACATAAAGAGCAGGCATTAATGGGAAACCCTGTCATATGGATCAGAAGAGGCAAAACGTAGCCAAGTTGTGCCCATTAATGGTGATTTGAGCCGAGGCGTTCGCGAAGAGCATCTTGACAGATTGTATAACGATTAAAAACATAATAGCAAAATATCCCATTGTATCAGATCTGTGTAATTTTTCGGCAATTGCCTCCTTTACATGCATTTTTTTCATCACCGTCCAATGGCCTCGCCAATAGAACTTTTTGATCATCAAATTCCAAGTACAAATTCTTCTAAATACCGACAACTTTTCTTACATGCATTCTTTAGCATCATGCTCTATGTGGTCTGTGTGCTTCTTAATCTTGTTCATCACCGTGTGTATTAGTAGTACTCTAACAATCTTCATCAGACACACTTTCATGGATACAAAAGGATCGCTCAAAATATAAAAAGAAGAGAGACAGATCAGAATATACCGTTCAGGAAAATTTATAACACACCCAGACAGCTCCATTCCATTAGCAAGCAACTAGAAAATCTTCAATACAATGGGCATGCCACCAATAGAGTATTACAACAATTTTGGTAGATTATATGAATCAGAAAATGAGCAAGATGAGTAAAACGAGGCCATCCTAGCTCACAACTATAATAATATTTGGATCTTATTATCTTATCCACTTTTTGCTACGAACTGTCTGGCTAGTATACATTCTAACTTTAATTGTCATGAGTTGATTTAGAAGTCTTTGGTAATCAATTTGGACTCTAGGTTGCCAAATTATCTGTGACTTAATCTTGATATTGTATACTCCGAATGATCCCGTGATAAAGGTGGTAGCAGAGATTATCAAAGAGGCAAAGCAAGTCTATGAAAAAATTCTGCAATACTGACTGCATGGGATATTCCCATGGTCATCACCAGTTACAGGAAAAGAGTGGCACTCTTTACGGCTCACTCAACTTACCTCTTTATCAGAAAGAAGCTGCCAATGGGAGGGTCAATATTATATAGCTTATGCATTATGGAAAAAACCTACAACATTAATGTTCAATTTCTGTTAGGGATGTATGTGAAGAGCTAGAAGACCTTTGACAGATCAAGAAATTTGCTTCATGAAAGCACTCACAGCGACAGACTCGATTTTGGAATGACTATTAACAGAAGTCTATTTCAAAGTCGGTCACTTTAATTGGCAATTACAAAAACCTCTGGGAAATCTCTATTGACTGCATCTTCACCAATATGTTCACATTCCACAATTGGCAAAACCATTAACCCAATTTTATCAAAATTTGCACAGATTATAAGTCTAGAGATATATATGCTACTAAATATCATAGCATATGCCTGTCAAGAATATGTGACAAGTCTGTCATGGGCCAATGGATCCATGGTAAATACTCTTGATGTAACATTGAATGATAGGACTATGGTATACATTTTCCGTATCATACTAAAACTTTATGGAAATGGACGGGGCAAATTTTAAGTTCAACTTCTATACCCTCCTTTGTTAGTTACTAAAATGTAATGTTAAACTTCCATAAAAGAAATTTTTGATGTGGCGAAGTTAAATCCTCTTATGATGCCAATTTCTTACAATTTTAAACTTTCAGAGGACTAAAATATTGGCAGAATTATATTTATACTCTGTGGCAAGGGAAAGCATTCCCATTTTCTGCTTAGAACCAATATCTATTGTAAAAACTCCATAAAAAAAGTGAAATGCAACTTCATCATATTCCAGTGCCAAGCATTGCAAAGCTCACTTCAAACCCTTTTAAGGGTTTTTACAGGCTAGTGAGAGGTGTTGAATACACTAAAAGATTCAAAGAATTTCTGGTTTGATGTTGCATGTAAAGCTGACCCAGATCTTTTATAAGGCTGCTACAATGGAGGTATTTGATTCAATATTTTTCTAGATTTATACCCTTACCAACAAAAGTAGATTAGATACCAACTACTGTATATAACTACCCAGGATTTTTACAAGGTTTCTTTTATGTGAAAGCTTCCATCTAGGCAAACAGATGGGGTCATAAACACCCTCGAGAACCTACTTACAATTGTGTCATTGTTTGGCAAAGGGTTTTCCCTTTTTGCTTTGAGGGGGCACAGCCTTGGTTTGGGTAGAGACTCCTACGCGCGATGGGGGTGATAGAGGACGTGCTTGTATGGTCCTTAAAACAAAGGGTTTTCCCGTTTATCTTGGAGGGCCTTGGTTGGTGTAGAGCGTCATATGCGTGGTTGGGGTGATTGAGGACATGCGTGCATGGTCCTTAAAAGGCATGTTGATTATTGCGAACTAGAACTCCCCCATATTCAAAATATGATTATTGAGGACACATGTTTTTCGACTTCTTGAATTCAAATGAGGACCTATTGGCACATATATACATACAAGATGTGAGAAAACAAACAAAGTAACCACATGACTCAGGTGCACCCATACAAACCAAGAAATCCAAAGAGGCTAGAACTATAAAGTACAGCTCCAAAATGACCATAACCGTGCAATACAGTGCTGGAAGATAACTTGAAAATTCAGAAACATAGGGTAAATAACGAGCCGACATGAAGAGGAAAAAAATATACGAGGTGAGAGAAAACAGAGGAGATAAGATGAAAATAGAGGGGAACACATCAAAAGACAAGAAAAATTAGGAACATGCGCCAATAAGAGCCTAATTTGGACCAATAATCAAAAAATACATAAATACACTAAAACTATGCAAAATTAAAACAAATAACACAGCTTCGTTCCTCACCCCTAGGGTTTCAGATTTTTAAATCTGATTTTCAATGCCATTTCTGATTCTAGGGTAAGCTCCTCACACTCAATCTCATATTGTTACCCTCCCCCACAATTGTTAATCCATCTAGGCCATCAAACGCCAAATTTGAAAACAAGTAATATTGTGACTACCACAGATGTACTAGGCATGCCATAAATACATGCTTCACGTTACGCTACAAGATCCAAGACCTATTTGACAATGACAACATTGTCATCATGGAAGCTTCATTAAATGAGATGCCCCGCTCAAATGATGATTGCACTATTCAGCACACACTCATACATCCCAATGAACCTCTTCATATTGTTACTTTACCAACTAATATTGTACCTATCTCAGATATTGTAACTACAATTGATGAGGATCCCCTACAACTTGCCAAGGGTAAGAACTTACCAGGTATATTAACAACTACTCTCGCAGAAGCCAGACACCACAAGATCTTACCTACGAGCATCTTCCACATCTCTCTCATATGATGGGAGAAGGTCCTGAATTGACTATTCATACACCAAGTGAGACTTTCTCTTTCTGAAAGCGATACCATACCACATGATATTTTCCCATATATACATACACAATTAAACCCTATTATAAGTGACATGCCAAATCGCTTAAGCACTATCATCTTGTTTCCTAATATTATTTCCGACTTAGACACCCTACTTCACCATAAATATCTAGTAGGGTGCATGAAGACCCATGGTCTGATAACAATTTGTATGTACAATTCACAAACATGTGTTAGTCTCGTAATTCCCAACTCTTGCACCCAGCAACCTCACTAGACATACACATCAGCATCAAATTCAACATCTTTGCAATCCATACACAAGTGAATAATCTTTACAATGCCTTCGTAATTATAATGTACCAATGGTTTCAATTGCATCCTATAGATATCCTATATGATCGCATGTATGTTATCTACCATTGTTACCTTATCACCTATACTCCAAAGCTCACGAGAGAACCTCACACATTATTTTTGATACCACATTGACATACCAGGAGACATTGATCCTCGTACGATAGCTCTATACACAATAACACCAATCATGCATTTTCTTACTCAGTCTCGTTGCCCCTTTTGTTAGCAGATTGTGTTATTTAGTCGTGTGATATACGAAAAACATACAACCATGTGAGTGTGACCCATATGGGTCACTAATGCAGCACCAATGCCCACTGCAAGGAACACTTGTTGTTTATGTGACTCATAACCTACAGCTTCCTGACACCACTACTCTGAGCATCGGCACCACACGAAATTATTTCTCTGATTATAATCATAATTCCAACTGATCTACATCATGAAATTATTTTATTAGAACTACCCTAGGTCCTTAATACACCATGGGTGGATTAATTGAATAAATGTAATAGTTATATTATTCATTTTTTTACTTGTATCTAGTTGACTATGACTTAGTTGTCATAATCCCTAGTTTTGTGGGTAGTTGTCATATTGTTAGAATGTTGTTTCCCAGATGCATTCATGTAGATATCTCATCCACCTTATGTGGATTTGACAAGGCAGTTCAATTCCTATAAGAATTGTTGCTATCTCCTGTGTCTGTATTCTGAATTTCTATTTTCAATAAAGTTCTCCTATTTCTTTGTTAAGATATTTCTCCTATTACTCCTTTGCAAGGGATATCTCTGATACCCACAAATACATAACCTCTTCCTAAGCGGCGTATACACCGGCATTCTTTCGTAAGCACATATCACTTGTACATAGATTCTTATATGACTCATCCATCTACAATACCAAATGATGGGACTCGGACCGTGGCTGAGAAAAATAAATAGTTTGCCTATTGTAATGGCAATGGCGAAGCATATGCTTCGAAACCATAGGTTATATAAATGTTGTCATTGGTATGCGAAAAATACTAGACCAATCATTAGTTGATAGTTATCTACTTGTATATATGTTTCACAGTTGTTTGTTCTTTCTGTTGTATTTGCCAAAACCTATTTTTTTATATTGATATAATTTATCCTTATAATAAAAATAATATTGAATTCTTATTTTCAAATATAGATATTCTGTGCGGTTTCACCATGTCTGTTGTAAAGATACTAGCAGAAATTTTGATTTCATTGACCTCAGGGGATTACACACTTGATTGTAGATAGATATAGAGAATTTGTGGCCAACAATACAAGGGTTTGATTTTTACAACATGATACATACAGATCATAAAGTAAAAGTCAAAGATTGAGAAGGTTGGTGCCATAGCTTGAATCTACTTTTTTGAGCTGCCCGTTGATGGAGCACATGTATGAAAGTGTTGAAAAATTGGCTGATCTAGAACCATTTGACATAGGATCCAAAAATAAATATGCACGCAAAATGCTCAAAAATCAGTCACAATGCACAAGAATTACTATTGACTTGGCAGAAACTAGACTGCAATACAAATTTGAACCATCTCATTTGACAACCCACCTGAAAAGGTTGTGGATATTTGTATTCTCCATTTTGGTTTTATGGTCTGGCAAATTTTCAGTGTTGGTTTAGTATGATAGGTATTTCAAGGAGGTTAAATTACATCCAGCTTGTTATAAATTATAGCCAAAATGATACATGTTACGTATATGGTAAGAGGATACAATTCTTTGCGATTAATCTCTCAGAAGCTATCAAGAATAGAAAGAAAGAAATCATATCAATGTCCACAAATGACCAAATCAGGTCAATGGGAGTCAATTGTACAATAAGATACATTAGTTAATCAGGAGTGCTGAAAGGACTCCAACAGTCAAAAAATAATATAAAAGTAAAAACTAGATCTAAATTTACAAAGCAATAGAACCCAGAGGTTATTTTGGTCAGCCCTCGTTTTGAAATCTAGCCTCTAGGAGACTAAGAGCATGGTCCGTTGTTGGGGGCTACTGCTTCTATTTATTTGGTAAATGTGGTCTCATGTAAAAAAATTAAATTGTTGCTGCTAAAATCCAACAAAGCTCCTAAAATTTCTAAGCAGCTACATTTTAGGGAAAGGATTTCTATCCCCACAAAGCAAATGGGGGCACAAACAAAAATCTGTTGCTTAAAAATATTTGGGAGTTTTTTTGACACTTGGCATTTATATTTAAGCTTCCCTCCCTATTTTTGCTTCCAATAGTTTATTTCAGATTCATGGGACCATACTTTTGCTAGTGCTAAAGACTCCTATTTTGTCTCAGCAGAGAAAAATAAAAAATCATGGGACCCTAGTAATGCTAAAATGTCCTATTTTTTCTCTTGCACATCTGCTCAAATTTTTTAGCTTGCACCTTGCATGGGACCGCAGCCTAATATCTGTTAATAGTTAATGCAGCACTTTGGACGTTGGGAATTCCAATTTATCCATACAAAACATTAATAATCCCCAAATTGTTTTATTTATTCACCAAATTTCTAGAGCGATACAAAATAGAAATTAAATATTTTAATACTTAGCATGGATGAGAGTTGAAGTGCAATGTATTTGGCAAGTGGCTACTCAATCTCTAACCAGATATGCAGAAAGAAAGGAAGGAGGAAAGAAATTATATTGATGTTCACAAATGACCCAAATAAAACTTAAGAGAATGGAACAGCACCAAATTACAATAAATAATTGGCAGTGCTGAAAGGACTCTTAACAAGCAATCATAAAATATCTAAAAGGGTATGGGTACGAAACATGGAGACTCCAACTTTCACAAAGCCCTTGGGTAGTAAACAGCACAAAACGTCCATACTATATATTATAATATATATATTAAAGAAATGTGATACTCATTTTTAGTCCATAAAAGATAAAGCACTTAAAATATGTTAGAAAGTGTGTACTTTTATACTTTTTAGAAAGTGTCTATAGCAAGTTACGGTAGGTAGATTAGGGTTATGGGTTATGATTTTTAATTTTTTTGTTTTGAGTGTCTTTGTGTTTTTAATGTGCATCTACAGCCATAAACGGGATGGAAACATCCCAAGTACATGCCGTTTCCAGCATGTACCTGTTTTTGTTTTGAGTGTGTTTTTGTGTTTTTAAAGTGCATGTACGGTCATAAACGGGATGGAAACATCCCAAGTCCGTCCCGTTTCCAGCATGTACCTGTTGTATATGGCATTTCAGAACCGTTTCCCCTGTGTTTCCTTACCCATACCTGTTTCTGGTACGCACATATCTAGTATAGGACCTTCAAGGGCATCTCTTGGTAACACATACTAAAAACTAGGTCTGAATCTAGGAAGCAGAGTAACCTAAAGGTTATTTTGTTCAGCCCTTATCTTTACTTCCAGTTTATGGAAAAATATTATCTGCTGCAACAAAGCTATGGATGACGAAGGTTTGTTTACCTGATGCCCATAATAATCTCCAAATTTGAAGAAGCCTATGGATGATTTTGGTTCCTAGCACCATGGCTTCCGTGTTTATGGAGAAGAGATATGGAAGACCAGACAAATTTAAGCTCTCATTTGACTGATTGGAGCTATTGTTATGATCCATAATGACTCCCAAGCAAGCATAGAGGGTATTCTTGTGTTCAAGGAGTCTGTTTGGGGCTTGATACGTAAATGATTAATGGATAAGTCCAGTCTAGTTGTGGCTCACAGATGAGCAGTTACTAGATAATCATAAAAAATTAAGCATAATGATATCTAGTTTTTGCAGTGTTTCTTCCAATCCTATTGAGTATTATGATTAGCCTCGACAGGTAATCTTATGCCTCCCTACTGATATTGTTCTGTTCACGACGATGTAAGGAAAAATTTTGTATCATTCTGTATAATATTTAGGCAATGCCCTGGATGATGAAAAAAAATTCCCTATTCAAAAATAAAACTGCAAAGACATGTCTAATGAAGAACAGAGGCTCATATGTGGAAAAGCATATAAACAAAGAAACTTACCAGTAGTATATAAACTGAAAAAACGGAACTCCCTGGATTATGCAAAATATAATATATTTTTTCCAAAGCAAAAATAACATAGCTAAAAGGGTTTGGTGAAGAACAGGGATTCACAGAACTATATACAAATAAATACTATTTAAGATTGTATCGGTAGTAAATGAACTGAAAACATTGCATATCCAATGTGTCATATCTGTGTAATATGTTGGCAAATGTCATACATAAAGTAAAGCTTTTTTCCAGAGAAAAAACTAATCAGCCACAGAGTGCTTAATGAAAGCAATGCCTAAGATTTGAGAAGAAATCATACTGATACTAATAGAGAATTAACTCTAAACACAGCCAATAACTTTGAAAGAAATACCAATAATATTATTTAAAAATTAGTGCTAAATATAAACATCAATAGAAACATAGCAGTAGTAAATAAACTGAAAATATGGCATACCCCTACCCCAGTGTATCGTATTTCCATAATATTTTGGCGATGCCTTAATTGATGTAAAGTGGTTTTCCAAAGCAAAACTACAACAACTAGAAAATCTGCTGAAGAACAAGTGCAGAAAGAAATTAGAAAGCACTCTAGAAAATATATCCCAAACATGAATATAAACATAACAATAATATAAAGCTCTTCACCAAAGCAAAAGTAACACACAAAGCGGATTTGGATTAAGAACAGTGGAAAGAAACACTGATAATCATATTTATTAAAAATTAAAGATAAACAAAAGTCAAAAACATATACAGAAACAAAGCAAGAGTAGGTAACCTGAAAATATCACAAATCCTATTGTATCATATATGTGTAATAGTTTGGCAATAGCCTAAAGGTTTTATTCCAAAGCACAGCTAGAGAATCTGACGAAAAACCAATTTCAAACACAAGCATACCGACCATACAACAGACACAGGATTTTCCGATAAAGATCAGTGCAGCAAATTTTGAAATAAATTATACTAATTAATATAATATTATTTAAATATTAAGGTTAAATAAACAAATAAATAGAAGCTCGGCAATAATAAATAAACCAGTGGCTTGGATAATATAATTTTTTTTCTCGAAACAAATTAAAAACAGCTATGAGTATAATGAAGAACAGAACAGAAAGAAATTCTAATAATATCAAAAATATAAATATACCAATAATGCAAAGGTTTATGCAAAGCAAAATGACACCAAAGAGGGTTTAATGTAGAAGAGGGCAGACATTTAATAATAAAAATGTTATTTAAAAAATTAAATCTAAATTTAAATATATGTTTAAAAACATAATAGCAGCATATCCCATTGTATCAGATCTGTGTAATTTTTCGGCATTTTCAATCATCAAATTCCAAGTTGTATAAATTCTTCTAAATACCGAAAGTTTTTCTTACATGCATTCTTTAGCATCATGCTCTATGCAGTTTGTGTGCTTCTTAATCTTGTTCATCACTGTGGGTAGTAGTGCTCTAACAATCTTCATTAGAAACACTTTCATGGTTACAAAAGGATAACATGAAATATAACAAGAAGTGAGACAGATCAGAATATACTGTTCAAGAAAATTTATAACACACCCAGACAGCTCCATTCCATTAGCAAGCAACTAGAAAATCTTCAATACAATGGGCATGCGAATAGAGTATTACAACAATTTTGGTAGATTATATGAATCGGAGAAGGAGCAAGATGAGTAAAACAAGGCCATCCCAGCTCACAACTATAACCAGTATTTGGATCTTATTAGCTTATCCACTTTTTGCTACAAACTGTCTGGCTTGTATACATTCTGATTTTAATTGTCATGAGTTGATTTAGAAGACTTTGGTCATCAATTTGGACTCTAGGTTGCCAAATTATCTGTGACTTAATCTCGATATTGTATACTCCGAATGATCCCGTGGTAAAGGTGGTAGCAGAGATTATCATAGAGGCAAAGCAAGTCTATGAAAAAATTCTGCAATAGAGACTGCATGAGGTATTCCCATGGCCATCACCAGCTTCAGGAAAAGAATGGCACTCTTTAGGGCTCACTCAACGTACCTCTTTATCAGACAGAAGCTGTCAATGGGAAATTCAATATTATATAGCTTATGTATTATGGACAAAGCCTACAACTTTGATGTTCCATTTCTGTTAGGGCTGTATGTGAAGAGCTAGAAGACCTTTGACAGATCAAGAAATTTGCTTTATGAAAGCACTCACAGCGACAGACTCAGTTTTGGAATTACTATTAACAGAAGTCTATTTCAAAGTCGGTCCCTTTAATTGGCAATTACAAAAACCTCTGGGAAATCTCCATTGACTGCATCTTCGCCAATATGCTCACATTGCACAATTGGCAAAACCATTCACCCAATTTTATCAAGATTTGTGCAGATTATAAGTCTAGAGGTTTATATGCTACTAAATATCATAGCATATGCCTGTCAAGAATATCTAACAAGTCTGTCGTGGGCAAATGGGTCCATGTTAAATATTCTTGATGTAACATTGAATCCTTTGATTGGACTATGGTATACATTTTCCGTCTCATACTGCAACTTTATGGAAATGGATGGGGCATTTTTTAAGTTCTACATCTATACCCTCCTTTTTTGGTTACTAAAACATAGTGTTAAATTTCGATAAAAAAATGTTTTGATGTGGTGAAGTTAAATCCTCTTATGATGCCAATTTCTTACAATTTTAAACTTGCAAAGGACTAAAATATTAGCAGAATTATACTTATACTCTTTGGCAAGGGAAAGCATTCCTATTTTCTGCCCAGAGTCAATATCTATTGTAGCAACTCCTTAAAAAAGTGAACTGTAAAGCTCACTTCAAACCCTTTTAATGGTTTTTACAGGTTAGTGAGAGGTATTGAATACACTTACAGATGCAAAGAATTTTTGTTTGATGTTGCATGTAAAGCTGACCCAGATCTTGTATAAGGCTGCTATTGTATAAGGCTGCTACAATGGAGGTATTTGATTAGATATTTATAAAATTAGATTAGCTATGGACGGAGAGAGATAACATAATACGCAAAAGAGTAAACACTCTGAGTTCTATCACACTCTTTGTTATATTATGACTTTTAACAAAGAACGTAAGGCACTTTCCAGTAATAAGAAGAGTTCTGATCTTCTCGACTATATATAACTACAGAAACTACATCTGCCCTCCCCCGCGCTTTCTTGAGCATGAGCATATATCATCAGCATTCTCCCATCTACTTCCCTCCCCACCACTAAATGGGATATAAGACCATCTAGACTATATATGAGCGCCCCTGATTTATGAAGAGTCTTTAACATCCTTTATATATATGAGAATATAGCCTAGCGGCCCTCCTCCCCCAGCTATATATGGTAGGTCCTCCGCCCCACCCCCATGTTTGACTATATATAGTACGTCATCAGCACGAGATCCACCTTAGGCCTTCCCCCTCGTACATCGAGGGAGTCACAACT
Source organism: Taxus chinensis (assembly GCA_019776745.2). Taxonomy (NCBI): domain Eukaryota; kingdom Viridiplantae; phylum Streptophyta; class Pinopsida; order Cupressales; family Taxaceae; genus Taxus; species Taxus chinensis. The sequence continues at coordinate 614,724,800 of CM034152.1, read as the reverse complement.
CGACTATATATAGTCTATAGTTTTCGGCTTCTTTAGCATGAGCATAACGATAAACAATCTCATCAGCACAAGGTCCTCACTCCCTCCCTACCCTACATCAAGGGATTGCCGACACAACTATATACAACATATAGCCGTCAACGTCCTAAGCATGAGTAGACAGTCGCATCGCTACCATCCCCTTTATAGATAGATAGATAGATGAATAAAGAGATAGACATATAATGGGCCCAAGAAGAATATATATAGCCACCCTCCTCCCCTAGCTATATATATATGGACGGATGGTCAAGTGGTTCTCTATCGCTCACCCTTAAATACCCTTTCATCGATTAAGTGCCTAAAGGTTAATTCAATGCCAACTTTAAATGGTCACCCTCTCCTTATCATTGGTACCATGTAGTGAACAATAACAAAGTAACTCTCCACTCATTACCTTGTCCTTACTTCAATGGTATAATACATACATGCCTTTTGATTAGGGCATATAGGCCAATTCGATTAGGGCAAATCAGTCATAAGTCCTTAAGACTACAATCTCAATTCAATTATTCAATTTTAGGCAAAGCAGATAACAGCACTTGTTCATGATATCATAGATATGGAAGTAAACTTATGTTCATCACACCCAAAGGACTCTATTTTCATCAAAAAAATGTATTATGTCAGCTTAGTTGCCAACACCAAATCACGCCAACATCAAAAAAAATCCTAGATCATGTTAGATCGTAGTAGTTTCAAAGTCACTCCGTTGTGATGGAGAATTGGCTATGGGAATTCTGCACAGTCATATATTTGCACATGTAGATTGTGTCGAGAATTCACAATAGCAGTCCACTCCAATAGGAAAAGAGCAAGTCACAACAAAGTAGGAATATCATAATTGATTCTTTGCGAGAAAGTACCCTATGAGAGCACTTGATGTACAGTTTATAGGAAAATGTTTCAGCAATCATATCATTAAATGGCCTTTTGATCCGAATACCTAAAACTCCATTTGTTTGCCAATGGTGACAGAGATATGCAAATTATTCCTCAAACAAGATCAATTAAAAAATTTCAAGCATATTTAAGTCAATGCAACTATTGAAAATTCATGCAAAAAAGATGAGACTACCATCATTGGGCGAATTTTCGCAAAAAAAATATATGGTATTGATCGATAGATCAAAGTGTGATCGTCGCGAACTCAATTAACGGTAGATGATTTCCCTAAATTTATCTCCCTCGGCCTATTGATCAAGATCTCTCTTGTTTGTCAACTCATCCTCCCCCCTTGTAGCCCTCAATGATCTATTAATTGAGTGCCTTTATATAGCCATAGCCACGAATGACCTCCTTCTATTGGTTAAGTGGAAGTTATGGCTATGGTTATATAATTTTTAATGGAGGTTGGGTTGGTGGGCTCCCACAACTATTATCCTAAGCTCTGTTGGTCAAACAATATCCCTATATGTAGTACTTCGTCGAACAAGTGCCAATTAGACTATATTATACTATACTATAGAAAGTTTCCCTTCTCCCCCCGAGCATAACATGTAGATAGTCTCATCAGATGAGTGCTTTGCTATCACAATATATAGAGTCCATCGAAGGAGGACACTTGCCCCTCGTAGGCCCCATCCATACACTACATTATAGTACAGTGGAGGCAAGGGGAGGTGGTCAAGTCATCTCCTGTGATTCAAGAGCTATATAATGTATGATAGGTGGTAGGCCTTCAAGAAAGTGCAAAATGTGTGTATACATATAGTGGAACTCCCCCCAACTATATATTGTATATAAAGACATCACGCGAGTGCCCACTATGAATAGATTATATAGCCACCCTCCCCCTTGGCCTCCTTTGTTGATGCAAGGGAAACCAAATAGGCCCTCGCGTTGTTAGGTCGAGGGGGCTACTAAAGATAGGATGCCCCTCACCTTACCAATAGATATATAGGAGTGGGTGGGTGCCTCATATATAGATCACACAAAAAATGTCAAAAAAAATTATGCACTTAATCTTTAGGTCAAGAGCCTTTAGGCCCTCGACTAATGAAAGGAGGTCGATGAAGATGAGGAGGGAGATACCCTCGCCCTCCTACCCCTATGTAGAAGATAGGATGCCCCTCACCTTACCAATATATATAGGAGTGGGCGGGTGCCTCATATATAGATCACACAAAAAATGTCCAAAACAAATTATGCACTTATCCTTTAGGTCAAGGGCCATTAGGCCCTCGACTAATGGAAGGAGATCAATGAAGATGAGGAGGGAGAGACCCTCATCCTCCTACCCCTATGTAGAAGGGACAGGGTCTTCCCATCTTTTCTTGACCCTAGCCTTATACATGTAGATATAGCTCTATTTAGAGGAAGGAAGAGGGGCTTCCCCTCAACAAAGGCCCTCAATTGCACTAACCCTAGATGCAGGTGGACAAGCCATATTATGTTAATGGAGGCCCTGAAACTATTCAAAACATTGACACAAGTCCCTTCTTGCTCACCCCTAAAGTTATATATAGTCGGTTGTCGGGGGAGTGCCTAAAGGTTCTTCATTGGGGGAGAGAGCATATATATTAAATACCCTATAGGACCTAACGTTGATTGACCTCCTCGGAGGAACCGATCAACAAAAAGGTCGTAAAGCATTCAGTCAAGTGTTGCCCATTGAAAGGTAACGGCAATTCAACTCCATCCTGATGAGCAAGAATGAAGCTATCCGCTCCGGCGATTCTCTTAATCACAAAAGGCCTTTCCATAGTGAATCGAACTTTCCATGCATGCCTTTTGTTTCTCTTCTTTTGTCCCGTAGAAGGACCCAGTCATTGACTTCAAACTTTCTTTCCCTGGCCTTTTTGTCAAAAATTATTTTCACCTTCCTTTGATGCCCTGTCAACCTATCTGCAACTTGAGTTTGTACTTCCCTCAATTCAGTCAGGTAAAAAATTCTTTTATCAATAGCATCCGTGAAATTGGAATCCTCTAGGGTCCTTAGAAAGTTGTAAGGGCAGGTAGTTCCAAGGTAAGAGGCAGCTCCATGTCTCTACCGTACGAACAGCTGAAATGGGGACATGCCTATCGCCCTTTTTGGTGTGATCCTATTGGCCCATAATGCATCAAACAAATTTTTATGCCAAGTCCTTTGATTTTCCGTTACAAGCTTGCGCACGATAGTTACCAAGTTTTTATTACTAGATTCAGCTTGACCATTCCCTTGTGGATAGTAGTTTGAGGAATGAACCAGCTGAATCCCATAAGTGTAGCAGAATTCCACCAGCTCCTCAGAAGAAAGATTCGGAGCGTTGTCTGCTACAATTTTGTTGGGCACGCCAAACCTGACAATAATATTTTCTTTTATAAAATTGCACACCTCGGCGGAAGTGGCATTCTTCACAGGAATAGCTTCTACCCACTTACTGAAATAATCAGTAGCTGTTAGAATGTAATGGTGACCGGCACTGGAAGCCGGGTTAAGCATACCAATAAAATCCATTCCCCACTATTGGAAAGGTTCTTCAATCACAATGGGTTTTAGAGGTAATGCAGACAATTTCACACGCCCAACAAAATGTTGGCATGCTTGACACTTAGCTACCCAATCTGCAGTATCTTGAAAAAGGGTGGGCCAGTAATACCTTGCTCTGAGGATCTTGTGTGCAGTGACTCGGGCTGAGAAATGACCACCGCAAGCCATGTCATGAAACTGTTGTAGTAGCTGATCCTGTTGAGCTTTATCGACGCATCTGAGAAATACGCCATCAATTCCCTTCTTGTACAAACCATTATCCCAAAGAACAAAATCTTTGGATTTCAGTTTGATGGTTCGTTTCTCTTTTCTAGAAAGTTGATCTGGGCATTCTCCATACGTCAGAAAGTAAGCAATGTTACTGTACCACTCCTCTACCAGATCTATAAAAAGTACTGCAGGCAAATCTTCATCTATCTCATCTTGATCTGCTTCAGGCACTGATGTTTTCATCTCCGTCATTAATTCACACAGACCTCTTCCTCGAACCAGCTTTGTTGGTTTAATATCCAGGTCATATTCTTGAACCTTTGTCACCCATGTGCCTCTCAATAATCCTAACTCTTGCTGAGTAAGGATAGATTTAACTGCAGTATCTGGAACCAAAACCACAGTGTGCGAGGAAAGAATATAATACCTGAATGCTTTGCACGCCTTCACCACTGCATATGCGTGCTTTTCCATGGGAGTGTATTTCAACTCATAGGCTTTAAGAGGCGTACTCATGAAAGCAATAGGAGCTTCTGCGTCCTCTTGATTTTTCTGCATCAGTATTGCTGACATGGTGTGTTCAGAGGAATAACAGTAAAGAATAAATTCTTTACTGAAGTCGGGTGAAACCAAAACTGGAGCTTTCGACAGGCCTCTTTAATTTTCTCGAAAGCTTCCTTCCCTTCACTGCTCCATTTAAAATCTTGTGTCTTCTTCATCATATTCGAAATATGACGGGTTAGCTCAGCAAAGTCAGGAATGAATCTCCTGAGAAAATTAACTTTTCCAAAGAAAGAGTGAACTCCTTTTTTGGATGTGGGCAAAGGCAATGTCTGAATGGATTTGACACGCTCTGGATCTATCTTTGTTCCTTCTTTGGAAACAATGTGCCCTAGCAGCTTTCCTTCGGTTACGGCAAAGATAGATTTCTTGGGATTCAAAGAAATACCATGCTTGCGGCACTGTATGAAAACCTCTTCCAAGTTTGAAATGTGTGCGCTTCTATCTTTGGAAAAGACTGTCAGATCATCCAGATACACCACTATGCTTATATCTTTGAGATGAGCAAAGGCTAGATCCATAGCTCTTTGAAATGTAGCACCAGCATTAATCAGGCCGAACGGCATTTTCTGGTATGCGAAGGTTCCCCAAGGTGTGATGAACGTCGTTTTGTATTGATCTTCCTCGGCCACCTTGACTTGATTGTAGCCTGAGAAGCCATCAAGCATGGAGAGCATCTCAGATCCAGTGACCACCTGCAGGGTGTGATCCATGATGGGTATGGGGTAGTTGTCTTTCAGTGAAGCTTGATTAAGGTTGCGGAAATCCACACACAACCTAATCTCACCGCTCTTCTTTCTTACAGGGACTATGTTGGCCAACCATTCCGAATGATGTATGGGATAGATGATCTTTGCGTCTAACAACTTCCAGATTTCTGCAAAGATGGTTCCCGAAATGGTAGGGTTGTGCCGCCGCAGCTTCTGCTTGAAAGGCTTCTGTTCTGGTTTAAGTGGGATGTAGTGTTGAACTTCCGCAGGCTGATATGTTTTTAGATCCTGGTAAGACCAGGCAAAAACATCCATATATTTCTTAAGAAGCTCAGTAAAAGCTTCTCTTTCGGCCTCTGAAGCAACACTTACCCAGATTTACTAATTTGGGATCATTGCCAGCTCCCAAATTTAGTAATTGTGTGTCGGAGGAAGAACCTTCCCCACTTTCTTCATTTTTCTTAAGCATCTGATCATGCTTATCAAACATTTCCTCAAGAGATACCAAGCCTTTGGGAATTTTATTTCCCTTTAGCTGGATAATCTCCTGACTTCCTGAGACGTCCACATCCATTTCTCCGACAGTAGTCTGCCTAGGAGGTGAATTGCTTCCCTCATAGTAGATTTCTTCAAAGTTGTCCTTCTGTTGGAGAAACGCAGCAATCTGCGTGTCATCGTTGAAAACCTGCCATTGCTGGACGTTGTCAGGAACCTTTGGGTGAAAGACCATCTCCACCTTGTAGTCTCCCTGTCTAAAGAATGCAGGAGGCTGATCCGGATTCAACAAGGCTGCAGTTACTGCAAGCGAATCAGCTCTTGAATTTTGTTCTCTCGGAATGTAAGATACCGAGAAAGCTAAAAAATCCAGGATAGCAGAGTAGACCCGATCTCTATAGTGCCGCAGTTTGTCTTTTTTGACTTGGTAGAGGCCTCTTATCTGCTTCACGATCAGCTCAGCATCTCCCTTTGCGTGTAATAATTTGATTCCCATTGTTCTTGCCTGCTCCATGCCTAACAACAACGCTTCATACTCAGCTGTATTGTTAGTATTTTCGAACATCAATTTGAAGGAGTGTGCATGCACCTTCCCTTCAGGAGAGATAAGAACAACGCCTGCGCCGGGATCCAAATGAACAGCAGCTGCCATCAAATTCCAGAGTCCAAATCTTGTTATTAAGTTGATGCGGTTCTTGAATCACCGGTTGAACATCTTCTTTATCCATTTCTAGATAATAGACTCCGTGATCCGATTCCTGAAACAAGATCTGAGATCTAGGATCCTCAGACTTTGATACTGTGTACTTAGATTTCTTCTCAGGTTCCAGCTTTTAATTTACTCCTTTGATTGGTATGTGCGCACAAGACCAATCCATCTTGACTTCTCCACCCAGCTCTTTGCAGAAATTTCTACTCAACAGCATGCCATAAGAGACTGGAATGTCTGCTACAAGGATAGTCATTTTCAGTCTTTTATCTGGAAAAGAAGCAAGTACTGCCTGCGCATCTTTGATTTGCCCCACAAGAGGGACTTGCCTTTCCATTGAATAACATCTTCCGATGGTTTTTGTCAATGTGAGACCCAAGGCATCAGCAACTTTGGCAGGCATGACATTATCAGAAGCTCCAGAATCCAAAATGCAATTGCTCAATTTATGTCCGTTGATGAGCAAAGATACATAGAATGGCTCAATCCTTTCTAATGTAGCAGGAGAAGAGGTAGAAGGAGAAGAACTTGCCGCCGCATTATTTGAAGGGGGAGTATTCTTTGGGCTTGACAAGATACCCCGTGAAGTATTATTTGTTGGGCTGGGACCATTACTTTGCACATATTTGACCAATCTATTCAGCTGATCAGGAAATGCTCTCAAATACTCAGCTTCTGACATTTGGACCTTGTTCCTCTTGATGTGATCAATTATGTCGAAAGCTTGACTTGCTTCAGCAGGATGTGCGTTGGCTCTTTGCTGTGAATTGAAAGAATTTGAATATTTATCCTTAGGCGCTAATGAAGAAGGAAGAGTGCTACCTCTTTTCAAGATAGTAACATCTGGGCCAGGATCTTCTCTTTCTCTTCGGCCGCTTGTGGATGCTTCGGCATTTTGGCGTGTCTGAGACCTTGTAAACACCGCAAAAGTGTGACCATCAGAATCTTCAAAAGATTCATAATAGCCATCGTCAGATTCGTAGTCCAGGTAACCAATATTGGAGTCGCCAGCGGGATCTATAAAGTCTTCATCATCGAATGATTCATCAATGCCGAGATCCTCTTCATTAGTTTCCAAGTTATTCCTTGGAGCAGCTTCTATTGCCAACCGCTGTGGTGCAGCAGCAAGTCTGTTTCGGTTTTGATTTTGATTTTGACCATTAAAGGTCCGGGTAGGAGCTATTCTTGAGGGGGTTGCATTCCCTGCTTGAGAGATCTGCTTCTTGATCTGCAGCATGTCATTAGCCAATTTCTGCAACAAAGGATCCGAAGTACTAGAAGAAGCACCATCACCTTTGTGAGATGGTTGTTTGAGTTTTCCAGCCATGATCAAGTCGTCCTCAACCTCCACGGCAGCATTTTGTGCTTCAAGCAGATTTACAGGTCTTGCCCTTCTTAGCTGATATCCAACTTCAGGCAATAGAGCGTTTATAAAAAACGTCTTTTGATTTTCGTCGCTCAATGCGGCAGAAGTGGGGATTTTATATAAAATCCTTTGGAACCTTGCAATAAAGTCCCGCATGTTCTCGTTTGGCTCTTTCTTCAACTACGTCAGTTGAGTGATCAACGTACTAGCATCCTCTGCAGGCTTGAATCTTTTCAGGAATTGCTCACGCATAGTCGCCCAGTTGGTTATGGTGCCAGGAGCTAGCCGATAGAACCATTCTCCCGCCAAGTCATGTAGAGTCTCAATGAAGAGCCTGACTGAGACATCTTCATGCTCTACTGCAAGCACACCACAGGATATGAAGAAGGCCGCCAAATGATCATCCGGGTTTTGCTTTCCATCTCCAAAGAATTTTGGAAAATTCTTTCTGGATCCCTTTGGCAGTTCATGCATAGGTGGAGCCAAGTTCAGAGGTCCAAAAGCTGCTCCCCATGGAACAGGTACAATCTGGTGCGCCATGTTGACTTGAGCACGTCTCCTCCTTGTGTAGACTTGATAGACTTGATGGATAATTCCAGCCGCCGGATTATGCTGAATACGATCCGGATCTGGATGGATGTGCACTCTCCTTCCTGGTGAGAGACTAGATCTGCGGCTTCTAACTTGAGGAGGATGATTGAAATTGAATTGCTCCTGCAGTCGGAAGAAATGATCAGTCCTTCCTTGCGCCTTCACGGATCGGGTGAATGGACGTTCAGCCAGGTTGAGATTTGTATGGAAAACACTCTGATCTTCAATAGATAAACCTTGATCTGCAAAGATAGTTGTTTCCCCAGCGGAGTCACCAAAAACTGTTGGCTAGATTTTCTGCATAGCATCAAACCTAGGCAGTCATGAGATAAATCTCCCTCATTTAACCGGTGAGGCTCCCGTGTCAGATTTGTCAATAAAAATGTGTTATTATCTATCAGGGGTTTTACTTTAACCACTTAGTTCATGAACCATAACTAAGAAGTTCTGCAGCAAGTAAGCAGCTGTTCAAGAAAGGAAAGTTATAGAAGAAGGAAGTAAAGGAAATACAGAGAAGAAATGGGGAAGATGTGCATCCCAATTAGTAGATAGCAGAGCTAATTGCATGCACATAGAAGAAACTTAATAGATATGAACACACAGAATTATAAAACAAAGGCAGCTCTAGATCCAGATCTAAAATAACACAAAGTTTATTAAGAGATCTAAGATTAAAAGCAAGAAACACAGTACACCGTGACACAAAGTTCTCCGGAAACCTGCTCCTTTGTATTCCTTTGCTCCAAGTTGCTCTCAAGGGTTCAACACAAAGTCTAGAACACAAGATTGCTGCTTACAAATTCTGATCGATCATTAACCCGGAGGTTCTTCTCCTACTTATAGAATGTAGGAGGGAAAGTACAAATGGAAAACTCAAACTGAACTGAAACATAAACAACAAGTAAAGATGACATTTGGCAATCATCCTCAACTATCTTCTCCTTAAGTGACACATGTATCACTTAACTAATAGAATGGTTCCACATGACTTTAAGTAATGGTTGCAAAACCAATAACTTAGAAGTTTTACAATTTCATCCGGAACATAGAAAATAGAAGAAGAAAGAAATAGAAGAAGTCATGCCAGCTGTAACATTTATGTCTTCTTCTTGTTCTGATATCGGATATACTTGTCGAACATGTAATTCAGCATCCTTCCATCTGTTTTAGCCACTGCTTCTTTCTCTGTCCTGAACTGCAGCAACCCTTCATTCAACACTTTGATGCACGCTTCCACATCTTCCAAGCTCGGCCCAAACCTTGCAATGTCCGCCTGCAGCGCCACCAGTCTACTGATAGAATTCATCGTGAAAGGCTTGGTAGCTTTATCAATTCTCTTTTGTACCATCAGAAGAGAACCTTCCAGGGAATTAGGCACCTTAGTTGAGACGATCCGCACGTATGAAGTGACATTCCCGTCCACTATCTCCTCAGTGAAAGAAATGACACTGTCTGGTAAATCTGATGTCCTACTCTCAAGTGCCTGCATCCTCTTCAGCAAAACTCTGCAGATTTCCAAACGGAAAGATACTGCAAACTCTAGCTGCTTCCCCTTCTCGACTGATCCGTCCGGTACAATCTGTTCCGCAATCAATACATCTCCCGGCAGCTTGTTGATCTCGGCCAAAATACTCAGGTTACTCTCTGCAACTGTATTCATGCCTTCTATGTTTGCCATCAGTTGCTTTAGTTGATTTGCTGCATCATCCATAACCTTTAGGCGGGTTGGCACTTCCCCAAGTTGTACAGAAGCTTGACGAATAATCAAATCCTTCCATTCATCAATAGCCTTTACTTGATTGCTTGCGTCCTCCATTTCCTGCATAAGATGATCACTCACCTGCTCTGAAATGGGCTGAATGGAAGGTTTAGCAACCTTGGCTATGATCTCACATAATTGAGATACTTGCTTCTGTAGCTCTTCTTTCTCCGCCTTTTCACTGTCAAGCCTAAGGAATAAAGCATCCATCAATGTCTGCGTGTCCTGCTTCAATCCTTCAGTGGTGGCTTGACCGAGGGGTACTTTGGTCACTGTCACATCTTCCGCCGTGAGCTCCTCCTCTATCTTTCCTTCTGCCGGAATTGATATCTCAGCAAACTTCTCTCCCGAATCCTTGATGATCAACCTAGAAGTTGCTTTGGCAACTTTAGGCCTTCTGTCTCTTCCACCCAGATTCTGGAGTAGCTGCAAGTCGTGCTCCTCTAAGTTCATCTCCATTCTCGCTTCTGGAACCAACTGCGAAGCCAACCATTCCGAGAAGTTACTTCTCGGAGAGAATGAGAAGTCGCTGAGTGTACTACCATCTTCCGCTCTGCATCCTCTCCATCAGAAAGTGCCACAGTGTTATGGCTGCCATCTTCTGAGTCATCCAAGGACAAAGCCCTTTCGAATTCCGCCATCTGCAGCTTCAACGTATCCTCTGGAACAGGCGCTGAACGAAGTGGCTGAGGGGAGAAGATGAATGTCGCTGGATTCAGTGGAGGCATGGAAGCATCCTGCTGCTGCGGTGCAATAGTTGGTGAAGTACTGGGTACTGGAGAAACCGGAGTTAAAGTCATGGTCGTAGAAGTGATCCTCTCCTTGGATTGAGATCTTCTATGCACTTTCAACTTCTCGACTTTCCTGCTGCTTTCTCCTCCGTGCTTTCACTTGAGGGAATCTCCTGCGCCGAAGTTGCCCGTGACTTGATTCATCAATGCTTCATCAAGGCAATATCCCTTCGTCAGCAACCAGTTTGAAGTATTCACCAACACAGCTCCCGACCTTTCTTCAATTGTGTTGCAGCCTCCTATGTTATTCTGCAGTATGGCTTTATCTCCTCCCATTTGATGGTAAGTGTCAAGTACCACATTCCCATCATCTTTAAGATCCGCAGGTATCCGCGCTAGTCCAAAGTCGAACACTTGCTTTGCTGATAGCCTGCTGAAATCTCTCTTTCTAACCTCGTACTCACTTTTGCACTTCATCCAGAAATCTTCTAATGAAGGCACATGTGCGTACTCCTGGGAGATTGTCTTCCTGGCTACTCCAAATGGATCGAAGTTCAGCCGTGCAGGGAAGAACTCTTGCTCATACTCGGATAACATTTGCGCTTCCATCCCCCGAGCTCTATGAATGCTAATGCAGCTGTAATATCCCACAGTGATTGGGAAGAAGCCCGTAGACTTGTGCCGCTTTGACTGAAGGTCGTGTAACTCCACAAGTTGCCTGCTCAGCTCCATGGCGATCAATCTATCATTCGGATACCTGGGCATCTTTATTGGTTCTCCAGAAAAGCCCGTAACCCTGAGGTATGTGAAATCTGCAAATTGAATGAATAGACTGCCAATCTTGGACACAGCTTCCCACGCTTCCTTGCTTACCCTGTTGGCCTTCAAGTCTTTGTCTAGCCTGCAGATGAAATCATAGAAGAAGTCATCGTTGATCACTTTGAAGTCTTTCTCGCATGCAGGTGCAGTAAGCTGCGGGTAGCACTCGAAAATGGGGTCCTTGGAAAGAACACCACATCTATCCAGCTTGGAAAAGACGCCTTGTGAAGCTGCAGCATACACCAAGTATGAAGTCATCTTGAAGCTGAAAGTACGCTTCACGTTCCGGAGTTGCTCACCGATGTTGTTGCTAATAATTTCCGACCAATTGATTATAGAATCAACCTTGTTGATTTCAATGGTCCTGATGAAAGCATACATCCATGTACGGAAAGTGTAAGCATTCGCTTCGCCATTCATCCTGCATAGCAATTTGACGACATCATCTACCTCCTGCACCAAATTGGACCGTGGAAGAGTTCTCGGGAACTTTGAAGGAGATCTAGGCTTCTTCATGTATCGGCTATTCATTATGCTCACGCAATCAGCTCTATGCTTCTCCCATCTACTGTCAGCATCCTGAATGCTAATGGAAGTCACCACCTTTCGCACTGGAATCTTCAAACAATAATTGATGAACTCTGCGTCCAAACGAATTATTGTCTTTCCCGAAGCATCACGCACTGATCTGGATGAAGGATGATAAGATCTAGCACACTCCATCACAAACTCTGGCAATTGGGCTGTACATGGAAAAGCTGCAGCTCGGATAATTCCACTGCTTTTAACCGCACGCATGAGTGAAGTCTTTCCCGCTCTGGATCTATCAATCAAATCGGCAAGAGGTTCCAGGCCTAGATCTGTGTCTCCTATGTCTGCAAGTTTGGAAGCGAATGCATGACTCCATCGTGCTTTCTTTTTCATCTCCCTTCGCCATGGCTTTGTCTATCTTCGTCTGAATAATTCTTTTTCTTCTTACTTGGCCGGATTTCTTCAAAATTGGTGCAGATCTGGACAATTCTTCAGATTCGGAGGATATATGCAATGTATTGGACATTGATAAAAGCTCCTTTTCCTTTGTAAAGCACCTGTAATGAATTCCTGCAATTTATTCAGACAAAAATGGCCACCGGAGCATGAATAGTGAATTTTAATTGTAAAAATCTGCACTTTTCAAGCCTGCTGCCCCAAAAATTGGTGTTTAATTTGCACATAAAGAGAGCATGAATCCTTTCAACAACACCTGAGCACCTGTAACACCTATGCAAACAATTATGCAGACAAAGATCAACCTCCTTCAAAGCATGCGCCAAATCTGGAAGCTTTTAGCCTTGTTGTCACCTTGTCTGAGCAAAATCCTTCTTCTAATGGGGGCGCACTTTTCCACTTGGCTGCAATTCTTTACCTGTGAATTGAATAATTCACCCATATGGCTGCCCATGCTTATATAACCTTCACAATTCTATAATTAATAATTGCCCTAACAATTAAAGGCAATTAATTAATTAAAAATCATGCTTTTCTCTTTTAAAAATAGCATGTTTAAGGACAGCCATCCAATAAATTAAATTAATCCAATTTAATCCTTCACACATCACTTCACTTAAGCTTCACAGTGTGCTTTGACCATAGCCACTGAAAATAGAAATTAATTTAATGTTTTAATGCCTTTAAAAACATTAAATAACTCCTAAATGGGGCGCACTTTTTGAGAGGAAGGGGGCAGCCACTAAATAAATTAAATTTAATGCATTTAATCCTTTCTTTTATTTCCTCTTTGACTTGTTGACTTCCTCCAAGCTTGGGCGCACTTTTTGAGAGGATAGATTAATTAAAATAATCACTTTAAGTCTTCCATCATCTCACCAAAGGGGGCGCACTTTTTTGCACATATAATTCTATTTTTAAGAATTTTTCCACAATGGGATTCTTTACCCTGCAAGGCAGGCACCAAAATCCCATGATCCACTTAAGTGATTTGACTTTGACAATGGGATTATTTACCCTGCAAGGCAGGCACTAAAATCCCATGATTTCACTTAAGTCACTTTCCTTTTATTTTATCATGGGAATTTTTACCCTGCAAGGCAGGTAATAAATTCCCGCCTGCCTGCGGCCTCTAACTTTCCCACTGCAGCTTAAGTGAATTTTATAACACGGGAAAAAGTACCCTGCTAGGCAGGTATAAAATTCCCACCCTGCCTGCGGCTTCTATTTTTCCCATTGCAGCTTAAATCCTTTGTTTTCCAAAAATGCGCCCATCCCCGTAGGGGCTTTTCCGTGCACGACTTCATTTTTTCCCAGTGATCCAGACCTCCGATGGCGACTTCCTCCGGGCATAATGTGCGTATATGTTTTCCAGCTGCTCCAGACCAAAAATCGGGCTTACCCGGCAAAGGAATTGTTCTAGAGAAATTTCACAGAAAACGAAACGGGACAACACAAAAACACGAAAAATTGCCAAAAGTTACAAATAAAGCCCAAAACTTATTCCAAGTTAAAACCCTTCTGGTACATAAGAGTAATGACATATTCGATCATAACAGAGTTAAAACGGAGCGCAAATAGCCTCATACGGGGCTCAAAATAATTAAATACAAATTTCCCGCAGACAAATCCCGACGACAGAATATAACAACTTTGGGCATCTGGGTATTTGGCGAAAAAGGCTAATATGGCTCTTTGGGATTATCTTGACGCAATACAAGAACTTTCAGGCAATAAAAACACAAAACGACCCATTATTTTAAAAGTACAAAAAAATTTCGGATAGGGTAGTCACAGATTTCAGGGTGAAATCTGGGTGACACCATATACATACACAACTTTGGACGAGGGCCTTATAAGTGACATGCCAAAGGCAGATTTGCACTATCCATCTCATTTCCTAATTTATCAATTACTTGACTTTGTCTGCAAGTAGCTTCATGCTTCTGCATCAGCAATAGTAGGATGCATGAATACCTTATGGTGCGATAGTAGATTTGAGGATGCACAATCCACTCACGTATGGTTGAGTCTTGGCAATTCCATTCAAGAGTTACAATGGTCATTCAAGGTACAGTAACGAAGTTTTGGCAGCTAGACGCTTGCTGTGTTTTTATATTAACAAATCAGATTGTCGCTGCTGTCATAAAAGGCAATTTTTTTATTGATGTGCCAGAAATATCCAGATTTATCTAAAGTATTTTTCAGGGATATTACACTTGTGGAAGGCGATGAATCCAACAACATTTTAAGGAATCATTGTAATCCAGTTATGGTCAAATGCTGCACTTATTAAGAAATTTTTCTACTAGGTAAAAAATTTCCTGTCTTCTCTGATCTGTGCTGTACATAATGAAATTATTTTCTTAGAACTACCCTAGGTCGCATATTAATCCAGACAAAATGCCTGGACAAAATAGACATAAACTGCAATAGTTATACCTATTCATTATCTTTGCAAGAGCAAAAAAAAATATGTAGATGTTACAATGACTTAGTTGCAATAATCCCTAGAACAGTGGGTATTCTAATCCTATTGTACACAATCGCTCATTTCCAGATGCATTAATGTAGATCTTTTGTATCAAAATTAAGCGGCTAAAGACATAGAAAGTCATCTTCCTATCAAAAAATATAACAGATCTCAAACTCTGTGATCTCTCTTCTTTCTCATTCAATAAAGCCATTCTCCTATTTCTGCGCCACTCTAAGTTCATTTCTCCTCATCATACTCCAAAATGTGTCAGGAGATATATCTGATACAACATTGAATACATAAGGCCATCTGATGCCTGAGCGGCATATGCACGAGCATACTTTCATAAGCACTCTTACCTGTACAAGATTCTTATATGACGTATCCTTCTACAAGAGGAGGTAATGCATCCAACACCATTGGCTGAGCTATATAAATATTTGAACGGGCATGCTGATGAAAAAGCATATGCTTTCAAAAGCTTAGGTTGCTATGGATCGCTTGTGATTGGTATCCTTTTACCAAGCACATAGCCACCAATTCATTAGTGAATAGTTTTCTAACTTGTTTACATGCCACACAGTTGTTTGTTCTGTAGAAAGTAAGATATGAATCAGAAAAATCTTTAATTCACATGAAAGATATAATTCGATCACTTACCTAATTGAAAATCTTATTGAATTCCTTATAGTCAAGACCTGGAGGTGCATTCTGTAAGGTCATGAGCATGTACCTTTGCATCAAAGATACCTACCAAAAATTTAAATTTCATAGAAAGCAAAGCAGAGGAGTGACACACTTGATAGTTAAATACTTGCATGCTCTATCTCTAAAAGAGGGAGAATTTTACCTGTCATAGGAGGAATTTACGAAAATGAGCATGACCATTGAGCAAGTTCTAGTGCATGTATTCCAAAGTGACCATATATCAGCTGGCTGATCTAAGAGATTCATTTGACATAGAGATCGCATATGTAAATAGTGCCCGCAAAATGCTCAAAAATCATTCACAATGCTTAAGAATTAATGTTTAAATGGCAGAAACTAGACTCCAATAAACACTTCAAAAGAGAAACAGCCAGTCCAACTACTGCAACTCCAACAGTATTATAGGAAAATTCAAAACAATATGATGAAGTGAAGAAAACCATGGAAACGAAAGAAGAGAGACCTGACGATCATGTACATGATATTGAAAGTGTGCAGATAGATTAAGGAAAGATACCCAAAGACACCAAAATCCATGACAAAAAAGGACCCCGCTGAACTGACCCATAACACACATTTTTTAACCCAACACTCAGTTGTGATTATCATATTGTTTAACGATACAAGCATTCAGACCCATCTTAACAGCCGTGGCAATACAACGACATGACTATAACATTAACAACCATGGTCTATCTTTAAGTATTCCTGAATAAATGCAATTATAGAACTGCTACGCCAATCCCTAGATGTCACGATCAAGGTTGAAATAAAATTGGGTCTGCCCACATATATGACAGATTCACCGATGCAAATGAAAAAAAAACTAGATGAGCACTTGTGACAAACAGAAACACATTTTTTTAAGAGTTCTGGAGGACCTCAAAAAAATGCTTTCAATCCCTTCCATGACAAAAGTTGATGTGACAAGTAAGGTTAACAAGACTTCAGAGTTAAGACCAATTGTAGAATAGGAAGAGCTCAAACCAATAGAAGAAATAAATGCAAGTTCATAAGCAAGCAAATTCATTTATGAAAATGCTGAGCCAATCTCTGGAAGCTGTTTCAGGGTTGACATAAATACTGTTACCTACATATATGACCGATACATCAAAGAAAGTGAAAAAAAAGCATCAAGATGAGTGGTGGTGACAAATGGATACTCAATTTTTCTCAGAGATTAATACTGACCCTATAAAAATTGCATGCAAGCCCTTAGATGGCGTAAAACTCAATGTGACTAGTAAGATAAGCAAGTCATAAGACCCATTGTAGACTCGGAAGAGTACAAAATATATTGAAGAAATTCTTTCCTACAAGTTACCTAAGGAATCAATAGGTTGGGAATACCTTCAATAGAATTAGAGTGAGCTTGTAGATGCCTTTACTATTCACCCAAGGGTTGCAGATAAGGAAGATTTACTAATATTGCCTATACATTGGAAGACTGCAAACGACAATAGATAAGGAGCTTGAGAAATTGTCAGATATACCTGAAGAAGTATAACAACTGGATAGATAAGACTTCAAGGAATAACGATACCTAAATCTATCTTAAAAGTATGAAAGAGTGCAGGAAAAACTTAGTTATCCCCAAACAAGTAAAAATAAAAGATGAAATGTTTCAGGTACTGTTGAATACCAGGTGGCAGGACATATATCAATGATGAATGTTAGAAGCTAAGTTAGAAAAGAAAACTTCAATAGGAATAGATCCAATGATCTAGCATGCTTGAGAAAGAGTTGGAGGTTTCCATAGTGTCAATTTGATAGCAGGATATTAGATTTCCACAAGCCAATGAAAAACTCTCATATGAGCACCATCTGAGAAGGTTGTGGATATTTTACTCTCCATGTTAGTTTATGGTCTGTCCAATTTTCAGTGTTGCTTTAGAATGATAGGTATTTCAAGGAGGTTAAATTACATCCAGCTTGTTATAAATGATAGCCAAAGCTACATATATGGTAAGAGGATACAAATTTTTGCAATTAATCTCTCAGCAGCTATCAAGAAAAGAAAGAAAGAAATCATATCAATGTCCACAAATGACCAAATCAGGTCAATGGGAGTCAATTGTACAATAAGATACAATAGTTAATCAGGAGTGTTGAAAGGACTCCAACAGCCAAAAAAATAATATAAAAGTAAAAACTATATCTAAATCTACGAAGAAATAGAACCCAGAGGTTATTTTGGTCAGCCCTTGTTTTGAAATCTAGCCTCTAGGAAACTAATATCTGTTAATAGTAGATACAGAGCTCTGGATGTTGGGAATTCCAATTTATCCATACAAAACATTTAATAATCCCCAAATCCTTTTATTTTTTCACAAAATTTCTAGAGCGATATAAAAAAGAAATTAAATATTATCAGACTTAGCATGGATGACAGTCGAAGTGCAACGTATTTGGCAAGTGGCTACTCAACTTCTAACCAGATATGCAAGAATAAAGGAAGGACAAAAGAAATTATATTGATGTCCACAAATGACCCAAATAAGTGAATGGAACAGAATTGAACAAAAAATTACAATAAAGAATTGGCAGTGCTGAAAGGACTCTTAACAAGCAATCATAAAATATCTAAAACTAAAAACTAGGCTGCTAGGAAACCGAAATGGGTATGGGTACAAAACACGGAGACTCCAATTTTCAAATAACTCTTGGGTAGTAAACAGCACGAAACATCCATACTATATATATATATATATATTAAAAAAACGTGATACTCATTTTTAGTCCATTAAAGATTAAGCACTTAAAATATGTTAGAAAGTGTGCACTTTTATAGTTTCTAGAAAGTGTCTTTAGCAAGTTACAGTAGGTAGATTAGGGTTAGGATTTTTAATTTTTTGTATTCAGTGTGTTTTTTGTGTTTTTAAAGTGCATGTACGGCCATAAATGGGATGGAAACATCCCAAGTATGTGTTGTTTCCAGCATGTACCTGTTGTATATGGCATTTCAGAGCCGTTTCCCCTGTGTTTCCTTACCCATACCTGTTTCTAGTACTCACATATCTAGTACAGGACCCTCAAGGGCATTTCCTGCTAACACATACTAAAAACCAGGTCTGAATATAGGAAGCAGAGGAACCTAAAGGTTATTTTTGTTCAGCCCTTATCTTTACTTCCAGTTTATGGAAAAATATTATCTGCATGCAACAAAGCTCTGGATTACGAAGGGTTGTTTACATGATGCCCATAACTAATCTCCAAATTTGAAGAAGCCTGTGCATGATTTTGGTTCCTAGCACCATGGCTTCCGTGTTTATGGAGAGAGAGATATGGAAGACCAGACAAATTTAACCTCTCATTTGAGCCGATTTGAGCTATTGTTATGATCCATGATGATTCCCAATCAAGTAGCATAGAGGGTATTCTTAGTGTTCACGGAGTCCTGTTCGAGGCTTGATACGGTAACATGATTTAATGGATAAGTCCAGTCTAGTTGTGGCTCCACAAGATGAGCAGTTACTAGATAATCATAAAAAATTAAGCATAATGATATCTAGTTTTTTGCAGTGTGTTCTACCAACCCTATTGAGTATTATGATTAGCCTCGACGGGTAATCTTATGCCCTCCCTACTGATATGTGTTCTGTTCATGACAAGCTAAGGGAAAATTTTGTATCATTCTGTATAATATTTAGGCAATGCCCTGGATGATTGAAAAAAAATTGTCTCATTACAAAATAAAACTGCAGCGGCATGTCTAATGAAGAACAGAGGCTCATATTTGTAAAAGTACTGAAATACATACTGATACTAATTCTAAACAAAGAAACTTACCACTAGTAAATAAACTGAAAAAACAGAATTTCTTGGATTATGCAAAGGATTTTTTCCAAAGCAAAAATAACATAGCTAAAAGGGTTTGGTGAAAAACAGTGATTCACAGAATTATATACAAATAAATACTATTTGAGATTGTATCGGTAGTAAATGAACTGAAAACATTGCATATCGAATGTATCATATCTATGTAATATGTTGGCAAATGTCATACATAAAGTAAAGCTTTTTCCCAAAGAAAAAACTTATCAGCCACAGAGTGCTTAATGAAAGCAATGACTAAGATTTGGGAAGAAATCATACTGATACTAATAGAGAAGTAACTCTAAACACAGCCAATTACTTTGAATGAAATACCAATAATATTATTTAAAAATTAGTGCTAAATAGAAACATAGCAGTAGAAAATAAACTGAAAATATGGCATACCCCTACCCCAGTGTATCATATTTGCATAATATTTTGGCGATTGCCTTAATTAATTAATGTAAAGTGTTTTTTCCGAAGCATAACTACAACAACTAGAAAATTTGCTAAAGAACATGTGCATAAATAAATTGGAAAGCATTCTAGAAAATATATTTGAAACATAAATATAAACATAACAATAATATAAAGCTCTTCACCAAAGTAAAGGTAACACGCAAAGTGGGTTCGGATTAAGAACAGTGGTAAGGAACACTGGTAATAATCTGCTATTAAAAATTAATGATAAACAAAACTATATACAGAAACCGAGCAATTGTGGATTAACCTTAAAATATCACAAATCCTATTGTATCATATATGTGTAATAGTTTGGCAATAGCCTAAAGGTTTTATTCCAAAGCACACCTAGAGAATCTGACGAAAAACGAATTTCAAACACAAGCATACCCGATCATACAACAGACAGGATTTTATGATAAAGAGCAGTGCTTCAAATTTTGAAATAAATTATACTAATTAATATAATATTATTTAAATATTATTGTTAAATTAAACACATAAATAGAAACTCGGCAATAATAAATAAACCAGTGGCTCGTATAGAATTTTTTTTCTCGAAACAGCTATGAGTATAATGAAGAACGGGACTGAAAGAAATTCTACTAATATCAAAAATATAAATATACCAATATAATGCAAAGGTTTAAGCAAAGTAAAATGACACCAATAGAGGGTTTAATGTATGAAGAGGGCAGAGAACTAATAATAAAAATGCTATTTAAAAAATGAGAGTTATATTTAAATATACGTTTAAAAACATAATAGCAGCATATTCCATTGGATCAGATCTGTGTAATTTTTCGGCAATGCTTACATAGTGTAAGGCTTTCTCCTAGAGATAAAAATAAATAAATAAACCTTCAAGAATATGGTGAGAAACTCTCATCGCTCTTAAATAAAATCATTACAAAACAGAAATCGTATTTTCAATTGTCAAACAACAGAATATACTAACCTGTTACTGCTTCATCGGCCTTCTGAAGCTCCTTTCAGACCTTTCTGATATCAAAGAATTAAGAATTAAGAGCTTAAATCCGTTCGATGAAATAAATAACAGATTTGTGAAATGAAGGCTCTGCAAAATAAAATGCACAAAATTAAGGTATGCAGGGTAATTGACAGCTTCTAAATACGAACCAGAATATACTAACATGTTACTGCTTCCTTGGCCTTCTTAAACTCCTTTCAGACCTTTCTGATATCAAATCATTCAGAATTAAGAGCTTAAATCCATTCAATGCCATGAATAACATTGATTTGCGAAATGAAGACTACGAAATAAAATGCACAAAACTAAGCTGTGCAGAGTAATTGAAGCTTCTGAATACGAACTAGCGTATTTTACCGTTTGTCCGGGCCCCCCACAATTGTATATGCTTTATTGTACTTATCTGGGAAAAATGATTCGAAAACGCATGAAAAGGGGAAAATCGTGCATATAAAACTACTCGTGGCGGCAGAAAAAACGTATTGGCGGTTTCACCTTTGCCTATACTGCTTTTTCTTATATTTTTCAAATATTGGTCTTAGGTCGGTGACGAGGGATACAATTTTAACGGCATTTTGGCTAATGGATAAGTATCCTCCCTAAATTATATTAGAAGCAATTCCATGATGTATTTGGTGGTAATTAAATTAGCAATCTTATTTGTATGGTGGAAATGCTTAAGGGGATGGAGTGAAGAACGAAAAAATGAGGAAGCAAAATAGAGGGAAATGATGAGGGGTTGTCAAGAAGGGGTTCGATGGAGGGGTAGGATATTGTGTTGCAATGTATCGTCTCTATCTTACAACTATTATTCACGGCGGTGTAATATGCGTTTAAGAAGGATAAACTAAAAAATTCCAAATGAACCAATGTTTTGTTCATCTATATTTTTTTGGTTTAATGAAATAGGAAGAGGAGATATAAAGTTTTTTCTTCAGCTTCCAAAATCTACACCTAACAAATCCACATCAAGTACAACAATGAATGAAGAAAACAAAGATTAACATCCGATAGAACTAACAAAGCTTGCAACAAGAAATAATGTAGAGAATATCATGATTTTTTTTTATAAATAATTTGATGGGAGGCTCGACCATTTGTAAATTTTATTTTTACACCAAAAATCCACTATTTTATAAATGCATCTCCACCTCCTTAACACCGATCTATATGTTCACTTGGCGGTGAAGCATTGTTCTAGATGGCATTACTATCGAACCCCAACACTAAAAATTAGTTAGATATAATTAAAAACTTTCTTTGTAAAATCAAATAGATGTTTGTTATTTTGGGCGCAATGCATTGATTTGTTGACCATTTGATGGCTTGTGATGTGCCCAAACATCCTAGTGCATTGGGTCAGATATAACAAAGTTGGATAATTTTAAAAATCCTTGTCAAGTAAAGCAAAGAAGAGGCTTGTACTCGCCAGGTATAAAACTGAGGAATTCTAATATACTAAAACTTTCTCTTCAGCAGTTTCATTATCCTTTCATGTTGTCTAATTGTTCAATTGGGGCAACTAAAGGTCAGGAATTTAAGTCACATGGATGAAAAAGATTGTTTAAATAGAGGCGGGAGCTCGACTATTTTTAAATTTTATTTTTTACACCAAATCAACAACATGGAAAAAATCTCCTTAACATCACAAAAATCTGTGTGAAGTCTCCCCAGATGATCCAGGGGATCCTCACCGAGAAACACCAATCTATGATCTTCTCAAAATCAATTACATTAATTTCCATGGCGTGGAGAAAAATTAAACGATTCCATCGATATCTCGTTTGCAGGAAACAGAGCTCGTTTGTAAAAGTTATGGCCTGCTAAAATTTTAGGGCAACTGGCAAAAAATTAGGGGACTGTGCACATGTTGGACGCACATGCGCTCATCAAATAGACAAATTGAAATACAACATGTGGACACACTTGATTATGGAGGGGTGTCTTGGCCTCCTTCTCGTATTATAATTATATGAGCCTTTGTATATATATGCCTCTAATTGTGTTTGCATGAAGCATGTGGGACTAATTTGTTAGGGCAACTAAAATATACAACCAGCCACATATGCTAAATCCCAATTTCCACGCATAAACTATACTAAATCTCAATTTCCACGCATAAACCTTATCTCTCCCACCACCTCCTTTTAGCCTTCCACATACCAAATCAACCAAACACCAATTTTAGTGCTACTGCTAAAAAACAAGGAAGACGGTCAAGGCTCTCTAGCCATAATAAGTGTGCCTAAAACAAGTGTTTTTAACTGCTCAATTTCCACGCATAAACCTTATCTCTCCCGCCACCTCCTTTAGCCTCCACTTACATTCAACCATTTTTACTGCTCACTTCATTGATAGCAAGAAATATGGGATAAATATCCATGGGAAGGAGGCAGTAGGGGAGGGGATTTGAACCTTTATACTCTTGGGGAAAACTTGAGCGCTTTGACCGCTACACCAATGCCTTTGCAAACAATATTAAAGGGGCGTTATGGTATTTTAAATACTGTTGGGACTGTGTGAAATATTGTTTTGCTCATAACTTGAGCTAGAGAAGGAATTTTCAGGTGATGTAACAAGTGACTCTTGTTATTTTTGGCATAGGAACATGATGAGAATATCAAATTTTTGTAGAAATATTTGTAAATATTTATTTTCAAGGTTTTAATAGATTGGTATCATGCAACCAGAGACGTAGGCCACAAGCGTCGAACTTCGTTATCAATTCTTGTGTCAATTTGCTGGGGATTCATCTCTGTATTTTCTGATTTTACACAGTAGTTTCATTTTTATTTCCTTTATTAAAAATAAAAAGGTTTATAATAGTCAATTTTTATATCAAAAATTGATACAAAGCAAAGTTAAGTGTGTGCACAATTGCTAGTTATAATTGTGTTTTAGATCATTGGTATCAAAGCTGGTTTTGACTTATTTTTGGTTTAGATTAATGGTTTTTGGATTGCAAGTTATGTGTTGGATGTTAACAAGGTCTCGATCTAAGAAGGGTGAAGGAGAGTTAGTTGAAGGAGATCCCAAAATTGGTACTAGAAAGTCTTGAAGTCCTATAATGGCGGATCAAGAGGAAGAAAACTTTAGTCAATTGTTCCTACAGATGAAGGAAATGTTGGAGGAAATGTACCGAGATAGACAAAGACAAAAAGGAACTAGAGAAGGTAAAAAATAAGATAGCTCTAGTTCTAATATTCCTAAAAGGGAACCTCTAAATCCTAATTTTCCTTCATTAAAGTTAGATATCAAGTTTGAATGGCCAATGTATACTGGAGAGCTAAATGCGTAGAAGTTGGATAACTGGGCCAAGCAGATAGAAGTATATTGTAGGGTTCAAAGAATTGTTGATGATGAAGCAAAGATTCATTTGCAACTCTTCGGTTGGGTGGCACAACACTCATTTGGTGGGAGAGTAAGCTTCAAGAAGGGGGAAGAACCAAGGTATAACAATCACTTCTTGGTTTGAAATTTGTTCAAAACTAGGAAACAATTTTATCCTCTTAGCTATAAGCAACAAGCTATGATGGATTGGCAAACATTAAGACAAACTAAGGGACCAAAGTCTTCAGAATACACACAAGAATTTAGGAAAAGGGCTCTAATTCTAGGAATTTCCCTAACACAAAAGAAACATTTCTTAAACATATTGGTGGACTACATAGTTATCTAAGGCATGTGATACTTGTTTTAGGTCCTACTAATCTTCATGTAGTATGTATTCAATCAACCCATTTGGAAGCACGAGGGAAAATGACAAAGGAGTCCTCTTTCTCTTCTTTTAAACAAAAGAACAAGCAATCTGAAGCAAAAGGTTTGAAAGAACAAGGAAAAGGAAAGGGTAAGCAAAAGACAACTCTACTGTTAAGAGGAAGATGAAAAACCATTTTGTACTCATTGTAAAAAAACCATGATGAGTCTAAATGTTGGAAAATTACATCCTGAAAATGAAACCTGAATGAATGGTTAAGAAAGGAAAGAAAAGAAAACAACACTACAGTTCATGATCTTGGGTCAGGTTCAGGTGATAAAACAAAGATAACAACTATAAGTTTTCAAGGTAAATCAACTCTTTCAATTTCCAACAATAGTACTTCAATGTGGATCTTCTTCTAGTAAAACAAACTATAATAAGGGATAAGAAAAAGGAAACGCGCCTTTCAACATTAGAGTATTTTAAAGCATGACAAACATTGATACTCTTTGATAGTGGATCTCTAAGAGCTAATCTAAATTTCTAAGGAGGTGTTAAGAAATTAAGGACTAAAACTAATCCACATCCTAAGCCTTATTCCTTTGGGTGAGGGGGTGTTGTGATGATGGGAAACTGCCAGAGTTAACTAAAACTTGTACTTTCCGGTTTCCATTACACAGCAAGTTTATAGATGAGGTTGAATTGGATGTAGTTCTTTTGGTATTTGTGGGGGGTGTTTTTTTGGGAAGGGAAGTCCTTACTTGTATGATGGTAAAGCAATTTCTAAGGGAAGAAAAAATATTTGCTTGTAAAAGGATTGATTGAGTTTATTGTCTAGAGCTAGTCGTGAAAAGAATAATCTTACCTGGTGAATCAGGTCAAATGAAAAGGCTTTAAACTCAAGAAAAACAGTTGTGCTCATGGTGGTCAAAGCCAAAGAGAAAGAACATGAGATGGCTTTTAAGGATTGTGATCTGAAACATAAGAATGAATTGGTAAAAATTGTTTCTGATTTTGATGATGTTTTTCAGGATCCACAAGGTCTACCCTCCCAAAAGAGGGGTTCAACATGAGATACAATTGCTTCAGGATGCACCTCTTCCCAATATCGGAATGTACAGGTTGTCAGTAGTAGAGAATGAAGAAATCAAGAGATAGGTAATGGAAATTTTGGCTCAAGGTATAATTCGTCCAAGTACATCCCCATGTGGTTCACCAATTATTTTGGTTCCTAAGAAGGATGGCACTTGAAGAATGTGTGTCGATTTTCGTGCTTTAAACAAGATTGCAATAAAGAATCGGTACCCTCTTCCTAGAATAGATGATTTACTAGATCAATTAAAGAATGCAATTTATTTTCAGTAAGTTAGATTTAAGAAGTGGTTATCACCAAGTAAGAATTGCAGAAGGTGATGTTGACCAAAATAAGCTCACACTTATTTTTTGGTCAACTAACACCATTTTCCTTTTTTAGTGCTTCAATCTAAATTTTCATATATTTTAAGCACTTAAGGATTCCTAAAAGCATCTTCATCAGGTGGGAAATTTCTTCCCCTTTCCAAAAATGTAAAGAAGTCCTTCTAACTCTTCCAGGCCTTGGAAGGATTTTTTGCCAAAAGCGGGCCAGTGGGCCTGGGGAAGACTTTTCGCCAATGGAAAGATTGCAAAGCAGCGAGAGATATGTTGGCATTTTGCACAAGCTACAATTGCGGGTCCGTAAGCTCAGGGATGATTTCTTTTGCTAAGTGGAAAATGCGGGCCAGTGGGCCCAGGGATGACAAATAGAAAATGTGCAATTTCGGGGCCGTGGAGGACATTTTGCCCAAATGGAAATTTGGGTCGGCAAGTCAGCGATGCATTTTGGAACTTTTGCAACTTTTCACAAAAGGGTGTGGTTTACAATTACGAGGCGGTAAGCCCACGGAAGATCCTTGCGCCAAATGAAGAAAAATGCCTAAGGCCCACAAAGGGACATGTGGTCATGTTTCAAGTCAAAGTGGGAAGGTGGGTCGCCAAAGGAACTTTGGAAATGTTTGGTTTTTGTTTTGAAAAGACATAAACCAAACCTTTGTGGTTAAAGTAAGCCACACCTTTGTCGACACCCAGAGAAGCCACGTGTCAGGACTTTGTCAATTACAGGGAAGCAACCCGTCGAGGAAACTTTTGGAAATTTTGTAACTTTTGCAAATGGCATAATTTCAATTTTGGGCCCACGGAGGCTTTTGGGAAAAAGTGAAATTTGAATCGGCGGGGATGGGGGGAGGGTTTTATAATTTCCATGTGTTCGTAAAAAGCACCAAGTGAATTTCGGGGCTGCATATCCGTTTTGCAAAAACTAGTGTTTTGCCATTTTTTGCACAGATTCGATTCAAATATTCGAATGGGCAACTTTTGATCAGTTTGCTTTTCGAATTTGAAAACAATTGGTACCATTGAAGGTCTCTTGATCCTCCTACGCCATGGAAGACTGAAATTTTAATTTTGATAGGTTAGGTGGGTGGAAAATTAGGAAAACATATTTAGTGCCATGAATGTATCATCTGATTACTTCAACAACCGATCAGATTTGATTCTTTGATCCGCCATTCTTCCTTTTCAACACGCAAACAACTGGAGAACAAAAACTTGATAGATTGTGGGTGGATTTGCAGGGAATTCATTGGCTAATGGTTGAGCTTCCAAATCAGATTTCCCGCCTCCGTTCTTCTTCTATCTTGCTTGATATATAAAACCAAGAGTTTGGCTCATTTTAAAGGGTATGGATCTTTTTGGTTGCTATCTCCATTCTTCGCTTTTGAAACTGGATTTGGGGATTGCACCTCCCATTCAAAACCGTAATTGCCAATCTGGCCTCTTGCCATTTTAATGAGTGTTTGGTTTGTATCAAATCTTGAGAGCAATAGTACAAGTCTTGTGATGATTCTTCAACCTCTCTGCAATTCGGTTTCTCCTCTCTATCTCTAATTGTAGTCCTAAGTTATTTGTGCCCTAGGAATGTGTTGCATTTTTATGGTTGTGTTCATTGCCAAGCAAGTGTTCATCATTCCTTGGGCATCACCTCTCATAGATGAGTTTTATTTCTTGTTGTTGTTCCATTAACACTATCACCCATTGCGCAAGTTTATAAAGTTATATAGGTTTTTGGATAAATCCTCTGCAAATGAAGTGTGCACCTAAACAGGACGTATATAGGAACCGTCCTTACCCAGGAGAGCTCTCTCCATTTCAATAGTCCCACACTTTGAGAGATCTTCCTGTTATTCAAAATCACACTAAGATTCAATCCATCAAGTTGTAGCATTCAGAGGTGTTGTATTCTGCTCGAATAGGTGTGTTTTAAAAAACTGATTTTAAACGAAACAGGGATTGTTTTTAAATGGTTAGTGATGCCTTTTGTTTGTGCAGGCATAACAACATTCATGAGAATCAGAAGGAGATTTTATAGACCATTTCATGGATGATTTCAGTTTATTGTTACTTAGAGGCTATTCTTGTATTCAGTAAGTCATGGAATGACAGTTTAAAACATACATAAAGTTTTTAGATTGCATTAAAGAGAGAAAAATTGTTATTTGAAGATGTCAAATGTTGAATTTGGCTTGAAAAACATCTTTAATTTGTGGTTTTAAAACTGGGGTTCATGTGTAAAGAAATCGGAGATAATGAGAATGATACTTGCAAAGCAAAGAGGGTTATTGTTAAAATGGCCCCTGGACACTACTAATGTGACGGGGGAAGTAAGAATTTTTTTTCTAGGTGGCAGTTCAGTACTGGGAGAAAATGTATTGTATAAATGATCATTTATTGCATCTCTTTTGCATTGATTGGACAAGTGTTCAAAAACATTGTCTTTCAGTATGGGGGAAACACAAATAGAAAGCCTTCTTGGACACACTGAATGAAAAGAAAATAATTACCGCTCAGATTGGCAACTTTAGATGCAGGCATCATTTAAAATTGAGGAAAAATGCTAGTGAGTATGCAATGGGGGAAGTTTTGATGCCAGAACAATTGATGGACCAGTGTGTTACCATCAGAAACCTTTACAAACTGTGGTAGCCAAACTAATCCAACTTATGATAAGAGTTGTATCTTGGTTAAGTGTTAAAAAGTGAAGGAAGGAGGAGGAAGCATGGAAGCATCATTTAATGGGAGGAAAATGAAACAAAATACTACTGACCATCAACCTTTCAGTGCTTACAAACACAAACCAAATTGACTAGCAGTCTAGGACATTTCGGTGTAGGGATTTTTGCAAAATTTCGTTCTTTGTAATCAAGTATTAAAAAGTATTGCAAAACAAGAGATTGCCGACATGTTGTCTAGACCACCAGTGGTAATAGTAGCATCTATTCTATTGCATCATATTTATTTGGCTCGTGTCTAGTTACAAGGATAATATGTAATGATGGTGATTTTAGAGAAGTGTCTGAGGATCTAGTAAGAGTGGGAATACAAGTAGGAAAGGAAAAATATTATCATTTTGCAAGAAAGGATTGTATATCATTCTAGGAAACTTGATATTCCAAAAAATATGAATGTGTGCATATGATTAGGGAAGGACATACTTCTCTTTCGGGGCATTTTGGTGTTAGTGAGACAATTGCAAATTTACAGAAATATTTTGATTTGGCCTAGAATTCATTGAAACATGTAAACAGGTATATTAGGATGTGTTCTATTTGTGCCAAGCACGATTGGCCAAAGGCGAAGACAGGTAACAGGAAATAGGACTTTACACTTCTCTCCTGTTCCAGGCTGAACAAGGCCTCGGAATACACAGAAAGAATTTTAGGAAAGGGCTCGACACATATCTAGGAAGTTCCCTAAACACAAAGAAAACATTTCCTTAAACATATTGGTGGCCTACTATTTTATCTAAGGCATGTTGATACTTGTTTTTAGGTCCTACTAATCTTCATGTTAGGTTGTCTTCATCAACCCATTTGGAAGCACGAGGAAAATGACAAGAGTCCTCTTTCTCTCGTTAAAAAACCAAAAGAACAAGCAATCTGAAGGCAAAAGGTTTGAGAAACAAGGAAAGGAAATTGTAAGAACGACAAAACTCTAACTTTTCAGAGGTAAGATGAAAAAAAACCATTTTTGTACTCAATGTAAAAAGAACCATGATTGAGTCCCAATGTTGGAAATTCATCCTGACATGAAAACCGAAATGAATGGTTAAAACGGAAAGGAAAAGAAAACAAAACACTACAGGTCAATTATCTTGGGTCAGGTTTTTCGGTGATAAAACAAAGATAACAACGATAAAGTTTGCGGTAAATCAACTCTTTCCCTTTCCAACAATAGTACTTTCAAAATGTTTCAGCTTCTCTGTACACAAACTATAGATAATGATAGAAAAGGACGGCGCTTTTCCACATTAAGGTAATTTGTAAAGCAACCAAAATTGATACTCTTTTTGATAGTGGTATCTCGAGCTCATCTAATTTCTGAAGGGCGGTTGTTAAAAAGTAAGGGACGAAAAACTAAGCCATCAGCCTAGCCGTATCTTTGGGTTAGGTTGTGTGAGTGCTGTGAAACTGCCTTAAACTAAAAACTTGTAACTTTCAGGTGGCCATTACCACAAGTTTAATAATGGTGGAATGGATGTAGGTCTTTGGGATTTTGTGGTGGTGGTTTGGGAGTCTTACTTGTATGATTGAAAGCAATCTTCTTAGGGAAGAAAATAATATTTGCTTGTAAAGGAGGGCATGAGGGTATTGTTAGAGCTCGGGCGTGAAAAGAATAATCTAAATCCTTGGTGACTGCAGGTCAAATTTAAACAGGCCTTAAACTCAGAAAAACATTGTGCTCATGGTGGGTCAAAAGCCACAGAGAAAGAAACATGAATGGCTTTTAGGATTGTGATCTGACCATAAGAGGAATTGGTAAAAATTGTTTCTGATTTTTGATGATGTTTTTTTCAGGAATCCACAGGTCTACCCCCACAAAAGAGGTGGTTCAACATGATATACAATTGGCTTCCAGGATGCCCCGCTTCCCAATATCGGAATGTCAGGTTTGTCAGTAGTAAAGAATGAAGAATCAAGAGATAGGTATGGAAATTGTGGCTCAAGGTATAATTCGTCCAAGTACATCCCCATGTGGTTCACAAGTATTTTTGGTTCCTAAGAGGATGGACTGAAGAATTGTGTCTATTTCGTGGCTTTGTTTATTTAAACAAGATTGCAATAAAGAACGGTACCCTCTTCCTTAGAATAGATGATTTTACTAGATCCCTTCAAGAATGCAATTTATTTTCAGTAAGTTAGATTTAAGAAGTGGTTATCAACCAAGTAAGAATTGCAAAAGGTGATGTTACCAAATAAGCTCACACTTCGTTTTTGGTCAACTAACACCCTTTCCTTTTTAGTGCTTCAATCTAAATTTTCTATAGTTTTTAAGCATGAAGGATTCTAAAAGCATATCATCAGGTGTGGGAAAATTCTTCCCTTTCCAAACCATGTAAAGAAGTCCTTCAACTCTTCCAGGCCTTGGAAGGTTTTTTGCCAAAAGCGGGCCAGTGGGCCTGGGGAAGCTTTTCGCCAATGGAAAGATTGAAAAGCAGCGAGAGATATGTTGGCATTTGCACAAGCTCAATGCGGGTCCGTAAGCTCAGGATGATTTTTTTGCTAAGTGGAAAAATGCGGGCCAGTGGGCCAGGGTTGCAAATAGAAAATGTGCAAATTTCGGGCCGGGAGGACATTTTTGCCAAATGGAAATTTGGGTCGGCAGTCAGCGATTTGCATTTGGAACTTTTGCAACTTTCACAAAAAGGTGATGTGGTTTACAATTACGAGGCGGTTAACCCACGGAAGATTCCTTGCGCCAAATGAAAGGAAAAGAAAAATGCCTAAGGCCCACAAGGGAAATGTGGTCATGTTTTAAAGTCAAAGTGGGGAAGGTGGGTCGACAAAAGGAATTGGGAAATGTTTGGTTTTGTTTGAAAAGACATACCAAACCTTTGTGGTTAAAGTAAGCCACCACCTTGTCGGACACCCAGAGAAGCCAACGTGTGGACTTTGTCAATTACAGGGAAGCAACCCGTCGAGGAAACTTTTTCGGAAATTTGTAACTTTTGCAAATGGCCCCATACTTTCAATTTTGGGCCCACGGAGGCTTTGGGAAAAAAGTGCTAAATTGACATCGGCGGGGCTGTGGGAGGTTTTTTATATTTTCCTTTTTTCGTATTTATTATAAAAAGCACCAAGGTGAATTTCGGGGCTTGATATCAGTTTGCAAAATAGTGTTTTGCCATTTTTTTTGCACAGATTCGATCAATCTTCAAATGGGCATCTCTTTTGATCCAAGTGCTCGAAATTTGACAAAATTGGTTCCCATTGGAAAGGTCTTGACCTCCTTACGCCATGGCAGCCTGAAATTTAATTTTGATAGGTTAGTGGGGTGGAATTGAAATAGGAAACATATTATGCCATGAATGTATCATCTGATTCTCAACAAACCAGATAGATTGATTTGATCCGCCATTCTTCCTTCTTCAACACGCCAAACAACATGGAGAACAAAAAACGTGATAGATTGTGGGGGATTGAAGCATAACCCCTGGCTAATGGTGAGCTTCCAAATAGTTTTCCCGCCTCCTTTTCTTCTTCTCTCTTGCTTGTCTATAAACCAAGAGTTGGCTCATTTTAAAGGTTGGATATTTTGTTTTGAATCCTCCACTCTTTTTTTGAAACTGGATTTGTGGAGCTTGAACCTCCCATTCAAACTGTAATTGCAATCTTGCCTCTTGGCCATTTTAATGAGCTGTATCAAATCTTTAGAGCAATAGTACAAGTCTGTGGATGATTTCAACCCTCTCTTGCATTCGTTTTCTCCTCTCTAATCTCTCATTGTAGTCCTAGTTATTTGTGCATAGTAATTGTGTTGCATTTTTTATGGTTTGTGTTCATTGCCAAGCAAGTGTTCATCATTCCTTTGGTGCATCACCTCTCATAGATTAGGTTTTATTTCTTGTATTCCCTTAACCCTATCTCCTTGGCAAGTTATAGTAGGTTTTTGGATAAATCCTCTGCAAATTGAATGTGTGCACCTAAACAGACGAATAGGAACCGTCCTTCACCCAGAGAGCTCTCTCCATTTCAAAGTCCCACACTTTGAGAGATTCTCCATGTTATTCAATCACACTAAGAGTCTCAATCCATCAAGTTGTAGACATTCAGAGGTGTTGTGATTCTGCTCTAATAGGTGATGTTTTGAAAACTGATTTTAAAACGAAACAGGGATTGTTTAAATGGTTAGTGATGCCTTTTGGTTTGTGCAATGCACTAACAACATTCATGAGAATCATGAATGATATATTTAGACCATTCATTGATGATTTCGTTATTGTCTACTTAGATGATATTCTTGTATTCAGTAAGTCATGGAATGAACATGTTAAACACATCCATAAAGTTTTAGATGCATTAAAGAGAGAAAAATTGTATTTGAAGATGTCAAATGTGAATTTGGGAAACAATCTTTAATTTACTTGGGTTATGTTGTAAGAAATGGAGAATTGAGAATTGATCCTGCAAAAAAAGAGGTTATTGTAAAATGGCCTAGACCCACTAATGTGACGGAAGTTAGAATTTTTCTAGGTGCAGTTCAGTACTGGAGAAAATGTATTGCTAACTTATCATTTATTGCATCTCTTTTGCATGATTTGACAAGTGTTAAACATGTCTTTCAGTGGGGAGGAAAACAATAGAAAGCCTTTGACACACTGAAAGAGAAAATAATTACCGCTCCGATCTTGGCACTTTTAGATTTGCAGCATTCATTTAAAATTGAGACAAATGCTAGTGAGTATGCAATGGGGGAAGTTTGGATGCAGAACAAGGACCAGTGTGTTACATTCAGAAAACATTTACAACTGTGGTAGAAAACTCTCCCAAACTTATGATAAAGAGTGTCTGCTTGGTTCAAAGTGGTTAAAAGTGGAAAATATGTAATGGGAAAAGAAACAATAATACATACTACCATCAACCTCTTCGTTGCTTACACACACAAACCAAATGGCAGCCGTCTAGACATTCAGGTGTATGGGATTTTTGCAACACTTTCGTCTTGTTAATAAGTATTAAAAAAGGTATTCAAACAGGTTTGCCGACATTTGGTTAGCACCAGTGTAGTAGAGCATCTATCTTTGCTATCATATTAGTGCTCGTGTTAGTTAAAAGGAATAATATGTAATCGATGTTGATTTTAGAGAAGTGTATGAGGATCTAGTAGTGGGAAACCCCGTAGGAGAAAATATTATCATTTGCAAGAAGGATGTTATATCCTTTCTAGTAAACTTTGTATTCCAAAAAAAGGACGTGTGCTATGATTAAGGGAGGAGACATACTTCTCTTATTTCGGGGGCATTTTGGTGTTAGTGAGACAATGCACATTTACAGAAATATTTTTATTGGCCTAGAATTCATGAACATGTAAACAGAGGTTATATTAAGAGGATGTGTTCTTGGTGCCACAAGCAAGCCAAAGTAACAGGAAATTAGGAGACTTTTACACTCTTCCTGTTCCAACAAGGCATTCGGAAGTGTTTCCATGGCTTTTATACGAGGCATTGCCCCATCCCCACACCAAAAGAAACACGTTTTAATTATATTTGTAGTGGCCAATTTAGCAATAGTGTGTGTTGGTTCTGACAAGGCTAAAACATTTTTTCAGAGAATTCAACATGTTTATCAGATGTCCGTGAATAATTGGAGAAAATTTGAGCTCAGTACAAAGCCAGACATGATAAACATAGAACTGATCACAAGTTCAAATTTGGTGATTCAGTTTGGCTTCACATCAACAAGGAAAGGTTGACAAGTGAAGGTAAAAAATTGAAACCGATACGGTATGGTTTGTTCCAAATATTGGAAAAATTGTTAATAATGATTTCTAGTTAGATTTACATCCTTATACGCAAATCTACTCAGTTGTAAATGTTGAGAATTTAAGATTGTATGAACCGCCTATGATCATTGTCCATGATGATGCTAACATAATGCCCTTCATTGATGATTTTTCTCCTAAGTATCTTGATGAGTTGCAGGAAGACATCATTTTGGATAGGAAGATTAGAACTTCGCGAAGGGGTGATATTGAGTATCTTCGTGTTGGGTTCAAAGCATGCATCTAAACAAGTCTAAATGGATGGAATCTGGAAAGGTGAGGGAGAAATACCCTCACCTATTCACCAATTAGGTTGACTTTTGGTGTCCACAAGTTTCTTAGTGGGGAGGAATGATCCAAGGGATCCTCACTAAGAAACACTGATCTATGATCTTCTCAAAATCAATTACAGTAAGTTCCATGGCATGGAGAAAAATTAAATGATTCTGTCTATATCTCTTTTGTAGGAAATGGAGCTCGTTTGCAAAAGTTATGGCCCACTAAAATTTTAGGGCAACTAGAAAAAAATTAAGGGACTGTGCACATGTTCGATGCATGTGTGCTCGCCAAGTGGACAAATTGAAATACAACACGTTGACACCTGATTATGAAGGGGTATCTTGGCCTCATTCTCATATTATCATTATAGGAGCCCTTTGTACATAGATGCCTCTAATTGTGTTTGCATGAAGCATGTGGGACTAATTTGTTAGGGCAACTAAAATATACAACCAGCAACATATGCTAAAAAACCAAACACAATGCATAAACTATACTAAATCCCAATTTCCACGCATATGTTAGGAAATAAGAGATAAAATATGTAGAATAATCCCTCACGAATCGTAACAGTAGAAACTAATATGTAGAAATTATTACAGATCTGAAATAAAAGTACAGAATAAATAACACAACACAGAGAGACAAGATTTAATGTGGTTCACCCAATTTGGGCTACATCCACCAAGAATCACTTGCTCAGAGTTTATTACAAGCCTCCACTCTCTCAATACAATACCCAGATCCATTTGGAGCTATGCTCAACAAAATCTATAGAATTCACACCTGAATTCAAAACACATCTGCAATACATTTGCTTGTCTATCTATCATATGCATAAGACCATATAAATAGACAACTGCTTAAGTAGTTTTACAAAACCATGGGTATCAAACAATGGGCAAAAAACAAAACCGTCCCATAAACATATGGGTAGCTGAAGAGGCAGTTTTACAAAACAATGAGAACCAAAAAACCATGGGCCCAAAAATAGCCCATAACGGTTACCCATTACCCATGGGTTGATAAACCGTCGTAAAAATACCCGAGTGTAACACATAGAAGGTGTATCACACTCTAACATGAAAATAGGCTCCACAAACATAACAATCTCCCACTTGGAGACCGATTTCCACTAAGAAAGCTTCTCAACCCTTCACTGTCATCCGCGAAGGCCAACCAAAGCTGAACATAGCTTTAGTTTATCCCTTGTGACCACCTTGGTCATCATGTCTGCAAGATTCCGACTGGTATGAATATTATCCAACTTCAACTTATCTTCCTCCAAAGTTGTCCTGATGAAGTGATATCTCAACTGTATATGCTTCATCCTGGAGTGGAAAGTAGAGTTCTTAGCTAGGTGTATAGCACTCTGACTATCACTATGCAGCTTACATTCCTCCTACTTATGCCCCAACTCCTCAAGAAATTGTTGTAACCAAATCATCTCTTTTCTTGCCTCTGTGGCAGCAACATACTCAGCCTCCATGGTTGACAAAGCCACTAGCTTCTGTAGTCATGAAATCTAGCTCACTGTTGTCCCACCTACAGTATAAATATAACATGTCGTGCTCCTCCTGCTCTCTACATCTCCAGCCATGTCTGAATCTACATAACCACGTAAAGTGGTGTCTGATCCACTATAGCACTAAACTATCCCCATGGTCCCTCTCAAATACCGAAGGATCCACTTTATTGCTTGCCAATGCTCTTTACCTAGATCACTCATAAATCTACTCACAGCTCCCACTGCATGCGCAATATCAGGCCTAGTGCACACCATAGCATACATCAAACTGCCAACTGCTAATGAGTAAGGTACCTTGGATATCTGGTTTCTTTCCTGCTCTGTCTTGGGACACTGCTCCCTTTGATAACTTAAAATGGTTAGCCAAAGGAGTCCCAACCGGTTTAGCATCCTGCATATTAAACCTCTCCAAGACTTTCTTAATGTACTCTTCCTGAGATAAAGTCAACTTCTGTTCCTTCCTATCCCCATATATCCTCATACCAAGGATTTGTGTGGCTTCCCCCAAAGCCTTCATAGCAAAGGATTCACTTAGCTGTTTCTTAAGTACGTTTATTTCTTGCATGTTTTTACCTGCAACCAACATGTCATCAACATACAAACATAGGATAATATAACTTCCATCCTCAAATTTCTTTGTATACACACAATGGTCAGAATGACATCTAATATAACCTTGCTCCATCATGAAGCTATCAAACTTCTTATACCATTGACGTGGAGCTTGGTTCAAGCCATAGAAGTTCTTCTTCATTTTACACACCATTTCCTCTTTACCTTTGACCTCATAGCCCTCTGGTTGCTGCATATAGAGTTCCTCCTCCAAATCACCA
Source organism: Taxus chinensis (assembly GCA_019776745.2). Lineage (NCBI taxonomy): Eukaryota > Viridiplantae > Streptophyta > Pinopsida > Cupressales > Taxaceae > Taxus > Taxus chinensis. Next base: position 614,687,664 of record CM034152.1, on the reverse strand, counting down.
TGGAGAAATGCAGTCTTTACATCTAACTGTTCTAAGTGCAAGTCTTCTGCTGCCACTATTCCAAGAACAATTCTAATAGAAGTCAGTTTTACTACAGGAGAAAATATCTCATCAAAATCTATACCTTGTTTCTATGCAAACCCCTTGACCACTAACCGGGCCTTATATCTTTTCTTTCCTCCTTTGTCCTTAACTCTGTACACCCACTTGTTTTGCAATGCTCTTTTTCCTTCCGGTAGCTTCACCAAATCCCAACTCTAGTTCTCCATGAGAGACTTATGCTCCTCATCCATGGCTTGCTCCCACTTCTTACTGGCATCTACCTACATTGCTTTATCAAAGCTCTCTGGCTCTCCACTATCAATGAGTAATAAATAATAAAAAGAAAGAGAAAAACGTTCAAGTTCTTTTCTTACCCTAGAAGACCTCCTCACTATAGGAGTTTGGGGTTCCTGTTGAAAAGGTTCCTAAACTGATTCATGGGTCACTTTCCCATCCGGAATATCCTCTACCACTGCATATTCTTTCTTGGATTCTTCCCTGTTTTCCTACAACTATTGCTTATACATGATTTTATCATTAAATACCACATCCCTAGACCGAATGATTATCTTGTCCTTAATACTCCAACATTTAAACCCAAAGTCATCACCACCATAACCAATGAAAGTACATTTTTCTGATTTAGCCTCTAGCTTGGTCCTATCATCCTTGTCTATATGAACAAACGCCTCACATCCAAAGACTCTAAGAAATTAATAATCAACTTTCTTACCATACCATGCCTGCTCATGTATGCCTCCATCCAAGGCACTTGAGGGTCCTTTGTTTATCAAGTACACAGTTGTGCTCACTGCTTTTGCCCAAAAAGAAAGAGGCAGTTCTGCATGTAACCTCATACTCCTAGCACATTCCATTATTGTTTTGTTCATCCTTTCTGATACCCCATTCTGCTGTGGAGTTCCTGGAACCGTCTTTTGCTTACAGATTCCATTCTTAGAACAATAATCATTAAATTCATTGCTGCAATACTCCCCTCCATTATCTGACCTGAGACATTTTAGCTTAAGACCTGTTTCATTCTCTACCAAGGCTTTCCATTTAACAAAAGTGTCAAATACATCAGATTTGTTTTTAATACAATAAACCCAAACTTTCCTTATTGCATCATCAATAAAAGTAACATACTAACTTGAACCCCTAAGAGATGATACCTGAGCCGGTCCCCACACATCAGAATATACCAGCTCTAACTTACTCTCTTTCTTCATAGGTCCAACCTTGAGAAACCTTATTCGTTTCTATTTTCCATATATGTAATTCTCACAGAAATCCAAACTTGTTTCTGTATATCTAGGAAAATTCTTCTTTATGATGTTCATGCCCTTATGGCTCATATGACCGAGTCTATAGTGCCATAATGTTGTATCTGCATCTGAAGCCACAAGATTACAATCATTAGTACTATTAGTGGTTAAATACAAGGTTTCAACCTTCTTACCTCTTGCCACCACAAGAGAACCCTTGGTAACCTTCCAAGAGTTAGTTGTAAATATCACAGTACAACCATCACTTCCCAATTGCCCCGCCGATATCAAATTTCTCCTTAATGTAGGCACATGTCTGACATCCTTCAATAGCCATGTATTCCCATTCAGCATCTTAACCTGAACAGAACCTTTTCCAACTATACTGCAAGGCTCATCATCACCAAGAAAAACATGCCCAAAATCTCCTTGAACATAATCAACAAAATAATGCCTATGTGGAGTAGCATGAAAAGAAGCCCCTGAATCTAAAACCCAAGATTCAGTAATATTATGCAAAGAAAGAAGCAAAGCATTCTAACATACATTACCCAATGCCACATTTGCCTCCTTGTTTTCTTCCTGTTGTTTCTTATTGTCTGGAAGCTCCCAACAATCCTTCTTTGCATGCCCATACTTTCCACAGTTCCAACATACAATCTTGCTCTTGGATTTTGACCTTGCCCGATCTTTCGATTTTCCACAGTTTCCTTTATTCTTCTGTCTCCCTCTAGTTTCCATTGTCAAAGCATTCCCTGAAGTAGAAGATTCCCCAGAGCTTTTTCTTCGCATTTCCTCACTTAAAATCACCCCTACAACATCCTCAAACTTCAACTTCGAGTTAGTTGGAACCGAGTTGCTTACCGCCATTACCAGGCTATTCCAACTTTCAGGTAAAGAGCACAGAATTAATAAAGCCCTAACTTCTTCATCAAATTCTATTGTAATGGAAGCTAGCATATTCACAACTGTATTGAAATCATTTAAATGATCTACTACTAAACTATTCTCAGACATCTTCATATTAAACAACTTTTTCATTAAAAATATCTTGTTAGAGGTAGAGGGTTTTTCATACAACTTCCCTAATGCATCCATTAGATCTTTTGTAGTCTTTTCCTTTTAAATATTAAATAATACCGAATATGCAAGACATAGTCGGATCATTCTAAGTGCCTTCTGATCCAGCAAATCCCATTCTGCATCTGTCATACTCGAGGGTTTGTTCACCTTCTCAGACAACGGAGTATAAAGATCCTTTTGATAAAGGTAATCTTCAATCTGCATCTTCCAAAGACTAAAATTCTGCCCATTAAATTTATCAACCCTAGATCTTTCATCATCTACCATAGCTCCCACTCAAGATAAAACTTTCCCTACGATTCAACACTTCAGCAAACCAAACCAGGCTCTGATACCAATTGTTAGTAAATAAGAGATAAAATATGTGGAATAATCCCTTACAGAATCACAACAGTAGAAACTAATATGCAAAAAATATTACAGATATCAAATAAAAGTGTAAGATAAATAACACAACACAGAGAGACAAGATTTAACGTGGTTCACCCAATTTGGGCTACATCCATCAAGAATCACTTGCTCGAATTTTATTACAAGCCTCCACTCTCTCAATACAATACCTAGATCCATTTAGAGCTATGCTCAACAAACTCTACAGAATTCACACCCGAATTCAAAACACATCTGCAATACATTTGCTTGTCTATCTATCATATACATAAGACCATATAAATAGAAAACTGCTTAAGTAGTTTTACAAAACCATGGGTATCAAACAATGGGCAAAAAACAAAACCATCCCATAAACCTAAGGGGTAGTTGAAGAGGCGGTTTTACAAAACAATGAGTACCGAAAAACCATGGGCCCAAAAATAGCCCATAACGGTTACCCATTACCCACGGGTTAATAAACCACCGATGAAAATTTGCTTCGAGGGCTTCGCCCCCGAACCCCCCTGACCCACTCACCGGAGAGTGGGACCGCCATAAAATACCGGACTGTAACACATAGAAGGTGTACCACACTCTAACATGAAAATAGGCTCCACAAACATAACAACATAAACCTTATCTCTCCCACCTCCTTTTAGCCTTCCATGTACCAAATTCAACCAAACACCCAATTTTAGTGCTAAAAACAAGGAAGACTGGTCAATGGCTCTCATAGCCAATAATAAACGCCTAAAACAAGTGTTTTTAACCGCTCACTTCATACATATGCAAGAAATATGGGATAAATCCATGGGAGGTGGCATATGGAGGGGATTTGAACCTCTATCCTCTCTTGTGTAAAACTTGAGTGCTCACCAATGCCTTTGCAAACAATATAAAAGGGGTGTTCTTGTATTTAAAATACAGTCGAGACCGTGTGAAATATTGTTTTGCTCATTACGTGTACTAGAGAAGGAATTTTAAGGTGATGTAAAAAGTGACTCTTGTTATTTTTCGCAGAGGAAATTGATGAGAAGATCATATTCTTCTAGAAATCTTTGTAAATATTTATTTTCAATATTTTAATAGATCGGTCCCATTCAACTGGACCCAGAGACATAGGCCACAAGCGCCGAACTCCGTTATCAATTATTGTGTCAATTTGCTGGTGATTCATCTCTGTATTTTCTAATTTTATACAATACTTTCAGTTTTATTTCCTTTATTAAAAATACAAAAGGTTATTATAGTCAATTTTTATATTGAAAATCAATACAAAGCAAAGTTAAGTGTGTGCACAATTGCTAGTTAAAATTGATTTTTAGATCACCAGATGTGGTGATGGGGACGTTCTCTCTAATTGTTTATGCCAAAAAACCATAGTCAGAGGTGTTTTCCTAGTGGTCCAAGGTCTCAAGTTTGAGCGCTTCCGGTACACCGAATCAATGAAACCCAGAATAAAATTGATGACCATGGAAAAAGTAGCAAGCTCAAAGTTACTGATATGTCCCACAAATGCATATGTAATAACATTCAAACCAAATGTTGCAAATCGACTGAAGATTGCAGCGCTTGTAATTATCCACAAGGCCTTTGATTCTATAGTGAAGTGTAAGGCATTCTTGTTTTCCTTGCCTAACATGTAAATACAATCTAGCGCCAGTAATTCCATCATTATTCAATCGATTACACGTGTCTAAATTTGTTTTGACCAATTTTGCCACAAGTCTCAAATGGCCATATATGGTTGCCAAATGTATTGGTGGAATGGTGTGTAAGAGGCAGGGAGACATTGGAGCAATTTATTGTGTCATAATTCGAGATACTGCCACTGGTAGATTTCAATGCATGCCCTGAAACCTCAATCTCCACCATCCACATGTTCAACAGTGTCAGAATCAGAAGGCCTTATCAAGCCGGTACGTTCGATTCTTGATGGATTTCGATAGCAGACAATATAAATATAGTCAGGTCAGTGGTTCAAATTTTTTAACAAGTTCGACTACATAGAACGCCTTCAACATAAAAATGGCTTTCATCATATTAGAGTATTGTTGCAACTTCTACTTCATGGACCATGATTGATATCTATCTTTAACATGAAGTGACCACACCACTTTGCACACTTTTTGATGCCACAATCTCAGAGTCATGGCTTACTCTTTACAGTTTGAGGGTACTCTTATACAAATGTCATGAAACTTATATGTTTCATTCTTTTCAGAAGAACTGTTGTTTGGATGAAGCCAAAGAGATTTAGTGGTCGAGAGGAAACTTCACAAAATATGGATATTGTGGGAATATTAGTTGAAAAAATTAAGGAGTGTTATTGCTTCTCAAGATTTTGACAAACAAGCCCTTTTTGAAGCACATTACAAAACTTACAACGATCTCCAAAAAATGCAATGAAAGGCTATAAAGGGGGGTTTACAGTTTGGAAACCCTCTGAGCATTGGTGACCTTCTATTCCACTAGCAGGCCTTCAACTGATTCGAGCAAAAATCCTTGAACTTGGTAAATATCATCATGGTCGTGTTTTGTTTGGAACGCTATGTGTCGATGCACTCAGGATACTAGCCGTTATGATCGACGGCTTCGACAAATGCCTACTTCAACGTCCATCGCGAAGAACATTTATCCACCATTGATGGTTCAATGCTTGTCAGAGCCAATGGGTGTCACTCAACTTTGGAATATGCATTTCGGCATAATTACTAATTAAACGCACAAGAATACATATAATGTATATATTGGCAAGTGACTATGATAGATCATAGCTATATGATGCATGCATGCAGGAACGGGAAGAGTCTCAAGGACCGACCAGTTACACTACTCTCCATTAATTCAAAACAGTACCTATGGGCTTAACAAAAAACATCATAGTATGGTGATCACAATCAGTTTTCAAGGTTTTGTTTCATTTATTATACACCGCAGGAATTTCCATTGTATTTATTCCACACGTTTCAAAATGAACAATGGTTTATTCTTCACCACAAGAATTCATGCTACATTTATTCCATGCCTTTCAAAATGATCGACTTCTCTAAAGAATTCCTACTTCAACGTCCATCACCAAGAACTTTTGTCTACCATTGATGGTTTGACGATTGTCAGAGCCTAGGGGTGCCACTCAACTTTGGCATACACTTTTTGGCATAATTATAAATTAAACACACAAGACTACATATAATGTAGATATAGGCAGATGACTGTGACAACTCGTAGTTATATGATGCATGCATGTGGGAATGGGAATGGTCTCAAGGATGGACCAGTTACACTACTCTCCATTAACTCAAAACAATACCTCTAGGCTTGACAAACAACTTCACCATATGGTGATCACGATCAGTTTTCTAGGTTTTGTTTCATTTATTCTATACCACAGGCATTTTTGTTGTATTTATTCCACGTGTTTCAAAATGAATGATGTTTTATTCTTCATCATAGGCATTCCTGCTGCATTTATTCCATGCATTTTCAAAATGATCAACGGCTCCAATGAATGCCTACTTCAATGTTCATCACCAAGAACGTGTGTCCACCATTGATGGTTTGATGGTTGTCAAAGCCAAGGGGTGTCACCCAACTTTGGCATACGCCTTTCGACTTAATTACTAATTAAATAATATTAAAATAAAATTGATAGCAATTATTTATTTAAAAATACACAATAATTTTATATGTATACATTGTTAATTATGAATTTACTCTTTTAGATATTTTTCACAGAAGTGATAGAAAGTTACTTAAGATGGCATGTCATACCATATGGTGGATATGATGAATAGATATAACCAAAATCAAAAAAAGGGTAGCCTATCAAATTTAACCAAAAGTTATTGATCGTAGTCAACCTTTGCATTCCCTACGTACGTTGTCTAGTTATTAAAAATCATCTTTACAAGTATATAAAAGTATATACCTGTATCACACTCCTCCCGTGAAGACAATTACAAGATAAAGTAATTATTCATAGGGTAACTTCTAGCTCACCTACACGTGTCAACTAATATTCCACCTCGGCAACTCCGACCTGTACGACACCAACCCTATTTATATTCACATTCACTTTCACCATTTTCCATAATATTGGAGGCCAAACCTGACCAATGCCAATGGTAATCAACCACAATTTCACATTCCACCATGGTTTTAATTTTTTAGCTCAAGTTATTAAATCAGGCTGGTTGAAACATGACGTGGTGTGATTCTGTGAAAAATCAATTGTTCATTGGGCATGTGGAGGGGTATCATCACAAATGTCTCTATTAATGGAGAGTGATAAAGAATAATCACTATCAGCAGGCGTTCCTCTGTCAATCACTTCCAAACCTTCAATCATGGTGTCATCTTTCCAAAACCCTCCCCTATTTATATATGTAACTTGTTGTTTCATCTCAATTCAGTCATATTTACTGTTTTAATTGCAGGGATCAAAATTTCACTCTTTTAATAGCTATTGGTATAAGCTTTTTATTGTTCTATACAGAGGATAATTTTACAAGCTTGAATATACAATCCTTTGTTGTCCATCGGGACTAAGCCACAAACTGTGTTATTATTCCATATGCATACAATTAGCTCTCTCTTCTGATAAAAATGAGCCTCAATTCCATGGGGGTTCGAACATCCAAAAGCAAGGGGTGGAGGCCCTTCTTTTCTCCTATTCTAATAATGTAGAGGCAATGTTAAAGTTGATCTAGTATGAGACTGTTGTCCAAGATTGTGATAAGGCACGCCACAGAGCTCTTGTTAATAGCCATCCTAAAATCAACACCATTATGGGTTAAATCAGATGTGCGCATGAAGATAAATCTATTTACAAATTGATTGATCTGGCTTTGTATATATGTATATATATATATATATATATATTTGTAGAGGGTTCAAAGGTCTTTGAGAGGAAACTTACTGCATGTTGTTGTTTTCTTTTATTGTATGCAAAAGTGCACTTGAAAATGTAAACTGATCAGAGTTGGAGACCTACTTGTTGCATACGGTTAAATAGTGTGATATCTCGAGAGGCAACCCATGTCTTCTGTACGCTGCCGTAATCATTTTCTGATGAGAATTGGTCTTGCTCTTCCAACTGTCACAGCCCACCCACTATCTTTGTTACATTGACAAAGACATGCGTCATATTTTACTCCATCAGACCTAATAGAAGTCCTTCCGCCATCACCTTGATGTGGAGAACTTTCCACCATTTAGATTTTAACGCATGCACGAACTTCAAATCTGTGCCATAAATTTTGAACTCGGGTGTTTAGAGGCAGGAGGATGGATCTCATATAGAAATGCCTTCAGCGTAATGATAAATCTCCCTTTTTTAACTTAAAATAAAAGGAGGGGAAGGATCAATAAACAAACTTTAAATTATATTAGAAGCAATTTCATGATATATTTAGAACGGGGTTTGGAGTGAATAACCTACTAGAAAATAGGTGTTAAACAAGTTTTAGACATGAACATAATGCATTTGTGTATAAGCTAGAACACATAACATATATTATTTAGGTAGGAGTAATCTCAACCAGGGAATAGATGTGGGACATGAAAGGATTTAATTCCCACATTTTTAGTAAGTTGTTGAATAGGTGTGGGGACATGCGTGTATCTAATTCTTGTGTTTTTATTTAAAAATCCATATTTCGATTGACAAATAAAATCCACCTTTCGCTCATATGGCTAACCATTAGAGTGGCTCGATTATTAATGATTGTTTAAGCATCACCTATTCCCCTACAAATACTCAAGCTTGAAACTGAAAATATATGTTTATTGGGTTTTCCTCATTTTTTACATTTTTGTCCCTTTAAATACAATTTGTATTCATGTGCATAATGTGTGTGAGATAGAGACAAAAAATGGGTCACATAATGTGTTTTTTATTTCTAACCTTCAATTCATGTCTTCGCCTTCCTCTAACATTCCTTTTAAGTGTCCTTACTACCTGATCCCAAGGGAGTAATGCCAATTGTTTGGTTGTAATCTCAACAGAATCTCCCTCCCAATTACAAGCATCTTTCTGTCCATAAGCATATTGCATCGACCTTCACATTTCCAAGTGTACTTCACTTACATTGTCCACACCTGGAAACACTACATGCCTCACAGATATAGACAAACCCTATTTGTTGCCCTGATAAAGCTATAGAGAAACACTAATTGTAATTATGTATGAAACCCCTACCTTAGGGTTTTAGGTCCATACCATGTATCCTTGTCTCTAAATTAACCCTTGAAACACATAAGTGAATTCCCCTAACATTTATATGTGTTATGGATACATGCCAAGTATAAGAGCTGAAATTACAAACAATAACTATTGACATCAACACTACTAATTGACCACTCTTTTCTTTTTAGATATCTCTAAAATATGTTTCTTTGACCCCTTGCACACCATATGCACTTTTTTGTTTTAAAAAATGACACACTAAATGTCGTGCAGTCAAAAAACCTTTACACCATAATTATGTATAATGACAAAATAACACAATTCTCTTGTTAGATAACATCTTACTGTAGCTAGTACAACCATTCACTAGAGGGACTCAATTATCAATGAGTGTTCTTGCATCGCCTTCTTAGCTATAATTTCTCGAGCTTAAAACTACAAAAACGTGCCTACAAAGTGCTACAAGAAGTAAGTATTGTGGTTGGGTTTTGAACTTGGACCCTAGTGAACTCTCAATTTTTTGAATTTTGGCCCCTTTAAGCTCACATTGCACTCACACGAATAAATTACATGATATTATGACGATTAAGTGGATCACATATAATAGATATTATTTGGGTAGGAACAACATGCTTCATGGAATAGGTGTGGGGCATGTAGGTATTTAATTTCCCAGCTTTTAATTTACAACAATCCATTCATGTCTACATCTTACCTATTCAATTAATTTTTATCTGGTTGAAAACCTTGATGCTATGAAATAAAAAACAAGCTTGATTAACAGATAAAAGATACCTTTCACTAATATGTCTAATTTCTCCTCAGACTCAATTAACAATGTTTGTTTTCCCACTATATATTTTCCTACACTTACTTGATCTTACAACTTGAAAGGGGGGCACAAATCACTACCTGAAGTATCCATTCATATTGAGTTTCAAACCCTAAAACTTTCCGAGTTTCCCCGAATTTCATTGTGTCCTCTTTGTGAGATTGAAATGCTTAAGTGGAGAACAAATTAAAAATATTATTTGGCTTGGAACAATACGATCTGTGGAATATGTGTGGGGCATGCAATCTAAATCCATAATATACCTTTAACTTATATTCGTTTCGGTAACATTTTCCAACCACCACTTGCGTTTTGAGATATCTCCATTAACAGTTTCATTAACATCTTCCACAACACGTGTTTTATCCATCTTATGACTAACAAACATGTCGTGTACTTCTTAGATGATAGATTTTCACATTGACTCCTCAATTCCTCTTTCCTTTCCCATGCACTTCTCCACCTTTAAATGCCTTCTTCTATACCCCTCTTCATTACCCATTGTTTTTCTTCATCTAGTTTCACTTCTTCACTAGATCCGTTTCGATGTTTACATCGTACATTTCACATACAATTGCTAGTTTAATTATCACTTCTTTGATTAGGACATTTTCCAAACAAACTTAGGAGTTCTAAATTGTTTTTCTCATATTTTTCGGCTACACGAACTAATCTTGTTATTTCATCTTGCAGGTAGATTTTATGACTCTTCAACCAACTTCATACACTGTCAAAGAATATATTTCGAAACATATACACGACACACACCGCTTTCTTCCAACCTTTTGCTACTTACGTCAGTTGTGAATTTAGGGTCACCGAACGTTTGAAATCCCTTGGAGTCACTTTTTTAATCATTTTGTCATTGTTTAAACACCTTGCATTGTTATCTACCACTTTTGGGTGAATCTAGTTGTCATTTTCTTTGTTCTTTTTTGTGAAACTAGTTGTTAATCGCAACCTCCCCTTATGTATGCTCTTCTCTCACGCTTGTCAAAGCGACCTTGAGAACTAGAAATGTGGCGATGTGTTCTTTTATCATTCTCTTTTTTTGCTTGCGTTTAATAATCAGAAACTACTAACCTCTGTTATGTAGGACCATATGATTTGAAATTTAGTCTACTAACTTTGTTTGCAGGATCCATTTCCATATTATTTTCTGTCTCTAGCTATATTTTCAATCGTTATTTTATTTCATCGCATTATTAATATTTGTTTGGTCATTAGTTGTGTATGCTCTTTTCCTGCACCTTTGAGCAATCTGGAAAATAAAAAATAGCCACGATCACTTTTAAAACACTTTGTTTGCAGAATAACTACTAATTTATTTTCTACAGGACCACGTCTCTGGAATATTGTAAAAAATCACAAAAACAAAACAAAAATCCCATAAAAGTTCCACCATTCAAAGGAAACTATTGAAACCAAAACATTGATGTTAATCACATCATCATTTTGTTTTTACACGTAGTAGAGGTAGATTTCATCACCACCGATGCTACACCAATGACGTGGACTTCACTACCATGCACCACCAACATTTGCATTTGCATTGCACTTTGAGACCTAGTCTCATCACAGCGTTTGGTATCCACCTCACCCCTAGTCCCCACTTACATGTGATGATGTAATGTGGAACATGCGATTCATGCCTAAATAGTTATAATAACGAAGCCTGGGCATCGTCCTTGTAAATATTTGGGGAGTTATAAGGACACCATACACATTCATACCCCCATCACCTTCCACCTTTTCCTAACACCTACCTCGGACGTGGTGATTCACTCTAAAGCATGCAAGTAAGAATTGGCGAGTCTTTTTTGAGTGATAAGATCCTACATCCACCATCCCACGACATATTGTATGATTGCATGAAATAATTATTATTCTCAAAGGATCTACCTCTTGAGCCAACACAATTTAATACACATGATTGCTTGTTGTTTATAAACAAAGTAGTTTAGCATCATTATTATCATAAAACTTGGTTAATATCAATGTGTTCATTGTAAATTTCAAAGCCTTGTCATGTTCAATGAAACCATTTCTCAATAGATTCAATACCAAACAAAACTCAGAATCAATCAAACAACAAAGATCAAAATGTTACATTGATTTCATTAGCTTACTTCAGCCAACAAAAAATCCTTCATAGCTTGTTTTAAGCTATATCAAACCAATATTGATTGACTTGTGTTCACTCCTTATCTCATCAATTGTCAAAACATCCTTCATAGCTTGTTTCAAGCTATATCAAATTGATATTGAGTGACTTGTGTTCACTCATTATCTCATCAATTTGCAAAACATACTTTATAGCTTATTTCAAGCTATATCAAACTGACATTGAGTAACTTGTTTGAGTTCACTCTTTATTTCATCCACTGTCAATTTTATCTAAAACACATCTAACACAAATCCCTTCGTAGCTCATTTTGAGTTATATCACAACTGTGTTGAGTAAACTTGTTTGAGTTACTCTCCCTATCAACAATCAATAACTTATTCAATCTAAATCTACACAACGCAACACAAATCCCCTAATAGCTCATTTTGAGTTATATCACAATCATATTGAGTTAACTTGCTTGAGTTACTCTCCCTATCAGCAATCAAGATCTTATTTAAGCCAAATCCAACACCATTTTGTGCTAGAACACACCTATCTCATCATGGTATTCACACTTAGCCATGGAAACCCCCAAAACCTTGAAAATGATGATGAAGAAGTCATGCAACCAAAACTCACCACCGAAGAGCAAGAACAAGTAAATAGGATGATAGATAAAAACAATAATGAATACCTACTATGCATCCTAGCAATGGGGGAAAAACTACCCCCTAACTTCGAGACTGAAAATCTAAACAAACTTATCAAGAATGGTGAATCGAGTCACCACAATGAAATACCAAACAACCCAAATAGCTCTTCAACCAATGAGTTATTTACAAAAATCCAAGAGTTAACAAGGAAACTTGCGGAAGCAACTGCTAGAGCTGAAAGGTTAAAAAGACTCCAATCCAGAACCACATACTCACGAAATCCTTGATAACCCATTCCTCTACTCTCCATTCACACAATAATGGAAATATATGAAAGACACCATTTAGGGACTACAAAATCAATCAAAATAATTCAACTTTGAAGAACTATGCCCCTACCCATTTGATACGGAAATGTTATGCTTACCCTTTCCATCATCCTTCAAAACTCTAAAATTTGATAAATACAAAGGCAAGGGTGACCCCCATGAACATATCAAAGAATTTTAAATGTAATATTAGGAAGTAGTTTATCATGACACATATCTTTTACAATTATTTCCTAAAAGTTTAGGAGGACAGTCCTTAGACTGGTTCCTCCATCTTCCCAAAGGGTCAATCACGACATTCACAGACTTATCGGAAAAATTCGTTAAACATTTTTCCTTCAACCTAGACTCAGAAGTAACCATGCTCGACCTTTGGAACACCAAGCAAAGGTCTGATGAGAACTTTACATATTTTTTACAACAATGGCAAGGAATTGCACACATTATTTCCTTACTCAATACCAGAGAGATAATTAGTCAACATTTTATCCCAAACCTCATTGCATATTTATCCTTCCACATGCAAATGCACTATCTAATTAATTTCGAGGAATTCATTGAAAAGGGAACATAGATCAAGAAATCCCTCATTTCTAAGGGCTTACTTAAAACACCCTTTAGGGACCATCCGCTTAGAAAACCCCTCAAAACTAGGACAAATCCAAATTCTTTAATTAGAACTGCAACATAGTCAACAATGGCGTTACTGATTCTCGTCATATTCGAAACATTCAAAACAATCCACCCAACACAATTAAATCCAACAAACAATTGATTTTCATCCCTAGAAATGAGGCTCCTCTCGTGACAGGCGAAGACAGTTTACTCCACTTGGTGAAAGCATATCTAGTGTCTTTCTGTCACTTAGCAAATGAAAACATGATCTCATACCCCATCGTCAAACCCTTCAAAGAAGGGAAACCCAAACTGAATTAGTATAAATACAATGAATATTGTGATTATCATCGCATAAAAGGACACTCTACAGATCGATGCATGCAACTCCGTCATTATGTCCAAGAATTCATCAAACGCAGAGACATAAAATTTACAAATACTTCCGAGACAAAGACCCCCAACAAAAAACTCAACATGTTCAAAAAACCCCTTCCCTAGCCATGATGATAATTCAAAGGACAAGAGCTAATCATCAAATAATTTTTAGTATGACTCGGTCATCTCAACCATAGACTACGACCAAGATCTAGTTGTTACGATAAAGATCAAAACCGACTGTGCAATCACCACTAGACAGAAAAAAGTGTGGATCCCAATTACAAAACAATATGTTACTTCACCTCTCACATCATCTCCTAATCCACCATCTAACTCCACGACCACTTCCACTTCACAACATACATCGTCATTCAACATTGTCAAACAATTGGAAAAGACCACAACATAAATTTCCATCATGGAATTACTTATGTCTTCTCCTGCACTACACCACATCCTTACACAAACATTAAATGACACTCGTGTCCCAGAGGACATCAACTCACAAAAATTCCATGCTTTAATCGTACATATTTCGATACTTGATCATATTTTATCATTCGGTCCCACTGACCTTCTTAACCCCAACATTGCTAACAATCATTCTTTATACGTCGAGGGCTATATAACTCATCGTAAGATCAAGCGTGTACTAGTATACAATGGATCCAAATTGAATATTTACTCCATGAAAATCTTACGTTGCATATGTTATACTAAAAATGATATACAAAATGACATCATAACCATTCATGGGTATGATAATAGTGAAAGAAATTCTGAAGGCACAATCGTATTACCTCTCGAGGTTGGACTAGTCACTTTAGACACACTATGTCATGTAGTGGACGTAGAAGTTGCATATAATATTCTCGTTGGTCGACCATGGATTCATGCCATGAAAGTCATCCCATCGACGTTCCACCAATGTATTAAATTCCCCCACTTGGACAAGGAATTTAAATTACGTGTTGATTCCCAACCCTTCAAATATTATAGATTCCTTGAAGGGTGGTATAAACATGATCACTATTGTCTATCGGTAGATAAATACACTCCACCTTGTGTAATCCCTACCAAAATATGTGTCGATCTAGATACGCTTCCCAAACATAATCTAAAACCATCATCTTCTAATCAATCATCGTCTACTAATCCACCTTCCACCAACCAATCTTCTTCTTCTAACAACAATGCCCCTTCCACTAAACAATCCTCTTTCTCACCTAGTTGATCATCACCTTCTAATCAACCAACATCTCCCAATCCATTCTTTTCTGCTAGTGTACCTTCATCATCTAAAACTAATCCCCCTTCCACTCACTAATCATCTTCTTCATCTAACTAACCTTCCTCTTCCAATAACGCCTCTTATGTTAAGATATCATCCCCCCTTGATTAATCAAGCGTCATCTTCTAATCCACTTCCCTCTTCTTATAACCTATTCTCTCCATATTTCAAAACTACCAAATTACCTTCCCCACCACACGAGGTACCTTCTGATCCCCCATCACATACATTCAAAATCATTGAAAAAGGATGCGGTGAATACCAAATCCAAAACGTTGTGAGCTCTTATAACATCAACAAATCCCCACAAACTTATGGAAAACCAAATGCTCTACATCTTAGAGTCCATCCTACTTACAAATTGGGTCAGTTGGTGTGGAATATATTTAGTTATATAAACAACGAGCATATTCCAAGTTCTTCAGGATCTTGGTTATATGACGACGAACTTGCTTCTTGCTATGAGTCCCCTCAATTCACTAAAGCTCATCGCATGATGAGAAACATGTGATGGAAGGGTAGAGGACTCGGTCCAAATCAATAGGGTCATTTAGATTCAATCACTTGTACTAAACATCACAATAAACATGACCTTGGTTTCAAGATACTTGATGCAACTCCTGTATTAATCTCAAGTGATAATGACGACACCAACTTTAATAGTGACGTCAGGTCTACACACATCCTTTATGAAGACCTTGCTGAAACAAATCTCTACTTTGAACATTTATCCATTAATGTCATAGATTTTGATATTCTTCATCCAACTCTCATAGACCATGACCAACTACATCACGTAGCCATAGACATGTTTCAAAACGACGAAGCTATCAAAGAGTTTCTTGGAACTCGTGATCAAATTCCCCTTTCCGACCATAAAAAAGGATTTGAGATCAACTTGGATGAATTTGCCTATTTCAGTGAAGAAATAGAAAATTATGATCCTTTACCTTTGGAAACCTTAGATAAGAAGGGAACACAAATAATTTCCCATAGTCAAAATCTCGTCGCCACCTTATCAAAAAAACATATCAATAAAAAGTCTCAACATCACAAACAAAAACCCTATGTCGATTCCCCTGAATCACCTAACACCGATGACTTACATTAACCACTAGCATAATTTTCTGAAAAGGATACATCTAAAATGTTGGTTGAAGAAACCAAAGATTTAAACATCTTTACTCCCGAGTAGCCAAAAATTTTACAACTCGACACCAGTATGTCCGACCAGGAATGCGTAGAGTTCACAACACTCCTCATTTAATTCTAAGATATTTTTGCATGGATCTATAAGGAAATGTCATGTTTAGATCCATCTCTCATAGTACATCACCTTGTGGTGCATCCGGATGCAAAGTCTGTAAAACAAAAACTACGTAAAATGCATCCCAAGGTAGCATTGCTTCTCAAAGGTGAACTCCAGAAACTCTTAGAGGCATACTTCAGAAGACCTATTGATTACTCTAAATGGATTTCCAACATAGTTCTTGTAGCCAAGAAAACTCTTGGCATTAGGGTATGCACAAATTTCTATGATATCAACAAAGCTTATCTAGAGGATGACTTTTCCTTGCTAAACATAGACATGATAGTCAACTCTAGGCAGGCCATGAAATGCTCTCCCTAATGGATGGATTTTCTGGCTACAATCAAATACATATTACTTAAGAGGATCAACACAATACGACATTTACTACACCATGGAGCACCTTCTGCTATAAGGTCATGCCTTTCGGCTTGAAAAATGCAGGTGCCACATATCAATGAGCCATGATAGTTATATTTAACAATATGTTACATGATATCATGAAAGATTATGTTGATGACATATTAGCAAAATCTAAAACATGAATAGGACATCCAGGTGTGTTGAGACACATCTTGAACAATTTGCGTGAGTATAAAGTTCACCTTAATCCAAAGAAATATTTATTCGGGGTGACCTTCGGAAAATTGTTACAATTTATCATCTCACGAAGAGGTATAGAAGTTGATCCTGCAAAGGTCAAGGCCATCATGGAAATTTCTCCTCCCCAAAATCTCAAACAATTACGTAGTCTCCAGGGAAAAATCCAATCCATTTGACGCTTCATATAATAGTTAGCCGATAAGTGTCATCACTTTAATCAATTACTTAAGAAAGATGCACAGTTCCACTAGAACCAAGATTGCCAAGATTCTTTTGCTAAACTCAAAGAATACCTTTCCAACCCACTTGTCCTTATGTCACCAGTCACGAATAAACCCTTGTTGTTGTATACCTCTACCACTAAACATGCCCTAGGAGCTTTGCTAACACAACACAACGACCAAAAAAAAGAACATGTTGTTTATTACCTTAGTCGAACACTTATTGAGCATGAAATATGATATTCCCAAATTGAAAAAGTATATTTGGCAGTCACTTTCGCATTACATAAGCTACGTCATTACTTGCTTAATCACACAACTAAATTAATCGCTAAGGTTGATCCCCTCAAGTATCTCTTGTCTTGACCTATTCTCACAGGAAGAATGTCTAGTTGGGTCATCCTACTTAGTGAATTTGACGTCGAGTTTGTTCCTTAGAAATCAATTAAAGGACAAGCCCTCGTAGACCAACTTGCTGAGGCACCTCATCCTAGAACAAAACCGCTTCATTTTACATTTCCTGACGAATATCTTTTGTACATAGATATCGTGCCAACCTAGACTCTATTCTTTGATGGAACTTGTAATCTCCATCGATCAGGAGCTGGTATTTTTCTTATCACACCTAGTGGACATGTCAACCCCAAGTCATTTCAATTAGCATTCCCGTGTACCAATAATATCGCAGAGTATGAAGCTCTCATATCAGGATTAAAACTAGCTATATCTTGGAACCTTAAAGAGTTGGTTGTATTTGGTGACTCTTTACTTATCATTAAATAGGTTACTGATGAATACGAGGTCAAGGACAAAAATCTTATTCCATATAAGTACATGGTAGATAAGCCTTAGAATCTATTTTCGATTGATTAGTTTTGATCAAATCCCTAGAATTTGTAAAAATTTGCAGATGCCATGGAAACTATTGGATCTTTGTTAGAAATCACATCTAATCAACCCCAAAACACATTTTTCTCGTAGAACATTTCTTAATTCATGTTTATGATCTTCATGAAAACACTATGGTATGTAAAATCGTGGGTCCAAATAACCCTTGGTACCATGATATTTACACCTTCATACCATGATGAAATGTTTCTTACCTACATGAAACCAATTCATAAACGTGTTTTAGCACATCATGCCTCTCGTTACACCATTTTAGAAAAAACTCTCTATAGACAAGGTTACGATGACACCCTGCTTTAATGTCTTAATCAGGAGCAGGCCTATAGCATTCAAACTGAAGTCCACTCTAGTATTTATGGAGCGCACACAAATGGTATGACGGTGTCGGGTATTATTGGCCCACCATGGAGAATGACAAATTGTCTTTTTGTCAAACGATGTCAAGCTTGTCAAAAACATGAAAACCTTATCCACACACCTTCTCAAACATTACAATCAATCACCACACCATGACCCTGTTAAATTTTGAGGATTCTAATAAATACGAATTTAATCAACTTCCATATTACATAATGTTACAATAAATATTTAAATAAAGATTACGTCATGACATAATTAAATAAAGAAATACTTATAGGAAATAAATAACACAGGTGACACAATATTTATAGTGGAAAACCCCAAATAGGGTAAAAACCACTTTGAAAATAACCTTTTACTTCAGAGAACTTATTTTACATCCAGTAAGATCACCTCCTCCTTTAAAACCCTATTTACCGAAGGTAAAACCAAATCACTTGATTTGCAGACCTTTGATATATTTCCTAAATATATCAAATGAGGACCTAAAGTCCTTTTTATATAAGGTGATCGGGTATGTCTCCCGACCCACCTTTTCAACCTAAAATGGTTGACACATACACCTAGGTTTATAATATTTAATATTAGAAATATAATCATTTCATGATATTAAATATTTAACCTAAAGTATATACCTAGGTTAGCATATTTAATAATAGAAATATAAATATTTCTTATTATTAAATATTGCATTGGTACCTATATATTAGTGATGGACCCATATACATTAAGGGTTGGCCAGACCACTTAATCATTATGTTCCAACACTCCCCTTAATGTTAAGTGGGATAAACATAACATATGCCAATAGATTACCTGCCCGTACAACATTTACAATCCTTAAACTATAAAGGTTTTAGGCTATCATATGATTGGTTGAAGGAATTATAACACCTTCATCATACTCAAATTACCTTTTAGTACAAAAGGATTTGGAATCCCAAAGATTATCCCATGATCAGTGGCTAAGTATGATTTGTGAGTTTTACATGTTCTCACATGGTTCTCATAAAAGGTTCTTGAACCCCAAGCATATAGGATCCTTTTACAACCAAGGACCTCCTTAATAATATTCTTGTATCGGATGTTTACCAGTAAACTCAATAACATTAAAGAGTTTACTGAAAACTACCTTTAAGATCTTTCTACACTTCTTTCTAAAAACGAAGCTGAGGAGGTATACATGCCCGAATGTATTTTTTTACACTTGTTCGAAAGGTCTTTTTACAAAAACTATGAGTTCCATTAGGAGGTGACATTATCATGCACACTCCCCCTCAATGGTAACTCTGACAATCCAAGCTTTTCATGAAAGTGACAAAATTTGCAGCACTCAGGGACTTTGTGAAGATGTCAACAACTTGCTCTTCAGTCAACATGAACTTGAGATTTATCTCATCACTTTGCACCTTCTCACGGGTGAAGCATATATGTATCTCAATGTTATTTGTCCTCTGATGTTATCAAACATTATAATCAATCACCCACACCATGACCCTTCTCTTAATGGGGGCTTGATCTTATCGGTAAAATCAAACCAACGTCGTCCAATGGAGATAAGTTCATTATTGTCGTTACCGATTACTTCACTAAATGGGTAGAAGTTATGCATCTAACCTATGTTACCGAAAGCCAAATCTCAAAGTTATTTTTTAACAATATCATCTGTCGATTTGGTATTATGTCCTCTATTGTCACAGATAACGGGAAATCATTTAAAAACATAGGATGTTGAAAGACCTTGCCAAACGTTTCTGCATCAAACTTAAGTGGTCTACTCCATACTACCCCCAAGGTAATGGACAAGCAGAAGCAACCAATAAGACTTTAAAATCCATCATGGAAAAAAATGTCAATACACATGGACACAATTGGCACACCTCAAATTTACCCCACTCTTTGGGCTAACCACACACCTACAGGAGCCACCCAGTTTTCTCTTGTTTATGGTTGCGAAGCCATTTTTCCTGTTGAGTTTGAACTCGCATCCTTGAGAATATCCCTTCGAGATGTAATTAATGAAGATGAATATCGACAATCACGATTTAATGAGATTGATTTTCCTAGCTGAAAAATGATTTAATGCCCTCAATCATATTCAAGTCTATTAAAACCAGTTACAACGTAGTTATCATAAAAAAATTAAGACCCAGAGAGTTGAGGTTGGTGATCTCATTCTCAAAGAAAATGAAAAGAATACTACCAAAGAGTGAGAAAAACAAGGAAAATTTTGAACCTAGTTGTCTAGGACACTATGTAATTTATAGCTAAATTTGGCTCTGGAGCCTATAAATTGGCCATTGAAGATGGTCAGGAACTTGATGAACCAATGAATGTAATACATTTAAAGAAATTATATTATTGATGCACTCTTTATTCTAGGAGACAACCAATTACACATTGTTCCTTCTATCGTACTCATCTTTGAATAATTTAAAACCATTCACCCCATCGGTAATATTTTCACTATCCAAATCACATATGCATATACACCATCATGATACAAGTGTTTAATATAGATCATATTAAGTTTTGTGAGTATCATACTTCTTATAATGTCTCCCACTTTCAGTTGCTTTCACCTATGGTCATACCTAGAAGCTTACTGATGGTAATATATCCCCTTTAAATAATTTCTCTCTTTCACAACAAAGCACTAAACTTCTTTACCTGGTTCATTTGATCGCCCATCTTAGTCTTCAGCGTTGAACCCTCGCGTCTTACTAGTCATGTGGGGATGAGATTAAGGGTAGACGTTCCTTCCCAAATAAAAAGCACTATTGTATAATTCAATAAATCAAATAACTTATGAATAATCCACTATCACACATTTCATCCTTCATAGTCTTTGGTGATGAGCCCACACTTCTTACTGGTAGTGTTCGACTGAGAATGGAGGGAGGTGCCCTTACTCATCTGTGTCTTGTCTTTGGTAATAAACTCCTACCTCTTATTGGTGGCATGGGGAAAACATAGAGGGTCATTCATAAATCATAAAACATAAAAATGTTACAAAAAACATTTCAAAAATTCAAAAAAAAAAAACCTCAATTTTTTTACTCACTTATTGTTTGTCTTCAATGGTGAACCCTTTCTTCCTACTAGTAGCATGGGGCAAGGCATAGGGAGTTGTTGCAAAAATACAAAAATTTATAAATCAAAAAAGTGCTTACAATTAAAAAATACCCAAGAAGCGTAATTTAGATGCCTAAGTGAAGAGAGAACTATCCCTTCATCTCATATCTTACCAATCAGTAGGCCACGTAACTGTCTAAGTCTAGTAAGTGACCTATAAAGCGAAAGTCATTTTGAAACTGGTTTAATAACCTTAAGAAGAATTGAGTCACAATTTCCCAAATGGATTATTGTTAACTCTTCTCTCTATATTCCTTATCTACATCCCATGTCCTTGATTCTTGGTGATGAGCCCTCGCATCTTACTAGTTGTGTGGAGTCGAGACTAGAGTTGAACTTCTTTTCATCTTATCATCACCAACATATCCTACCAATGGAGTGAGAATTTTTGTATTATTCAAAGTATGAGTTACCATGAGGAACACGGCTACATATAGACAATACCCTAGTTTATCACCTCTAATAAGTAGTTTGCATTCTAGTCCATAAAATCCCAAAAATCCCCAAAAACAGTATAAAAATCCAAAAAAATCCAAAATCTCAAAAATACAAAAAACATTTAGAAAATCACAAAAATCCAAAAACATTAGAAAATCTCGAAAATACAAAAACATTTAAAAACTCTTCAAAATCCCAAAAACATAGAAAAAAAATCACAAAATTCTAAAAATTTACAAAACCATAACAAACCCGTCAACCCCCCCCCCCAAAAAACTTAATAATCAACACAACTCGTCCTTTGAACTATTATCCCCAACAAATGTTCCAACCACCTTATGACTATCAAATTCAAAACACTTCCCCTCACGTGAATCCTCGTTTGGGGGAAAATCCGGATCTCATTGTTTTCTTGTTTGAGGAAAATGATCCAATCCATTTTGCAGCCTTGTGTTTGTGCTGCACATCTAATCAATCATCATTGTGGAATACACATTAGGGAAAAATTTTAATGGATTTTTGTATTGCATTACTAGTTACAAAGTTTTATTCTTTGTTATCTTGTATCTTGATATATTACAGGGGGCATCTTGATTTCATGTAGCCTAGTGTTTCCTCTACTATTATACTTATGTTATGTGATTTCATATCATACCGGGGCATCATACCTTCTTGATGGCCTATATCTATTCTCTCTTACACTTGCATATCATACCGGGGCATCATATCTTTTTGATGGCCCATGTCTATGCTCTCATGCATATTACAGTCTAGTCATGGACTGATATTTTATATCATAATGCATCATGTTATGTGCTATATTAAAATTAAGATGCTTTCGTCACATGAGTATATTCTTGCATGATAAAAATATTACTTCGTACCCCATCCATTCACCCATATTAATACATTCCCTAGTTTGGGAATCCTGCTTGATCACCAGTGCAGTTTATGAATCCTACTTGAGGATATTTCTCATGTAGCATTCACTATCCAACAACTTCTCATCCCCCACCATGGTCACCGTGTATTTGATCCATTCATCCTCGCTCCTCATTTCTACTCATCTGCCACTTATCCCCACATTACCCTTCTCATCATTTTTGTCCCCTTTCACCACTTTGTGTTCTTCCTTTTCACTCTTGGGTAAGTGCACCAAGTTGGGGGACAATTAAGTGGACATCAAATCCTGAATTTTACATTAAAAACAACAAAACATCAAATTTAGTCTTCCGCGGACTTGAACCATGCCAAAAAGTAAAAAATATGTCATAAAAATGGTACCATTGTGTAGGGGAGACTATTAGCTTTGTAGAAATATAGATTTTAAAGTGAATAGAAGAGGATAAATATCATTTTATAATTTTTTACTAATAGTAGGTCTTTAAGACACTTTTTCCTGTGAATGTTTATGTCTACGTTTAAGACTACAAAATTTGTTTCACTTATCAAAATGTGATAAAACTTATACCATCCCAACCATGGTGAAATTATATACATGTTAAAAAAAAAATTTATTTGATTTCAATATTTTTTGATGAAGTTATGGCAGGCAAACGGAAAGTGCTCTGTTTTCTTTATGTTTTCATACCACTTTCACGGAAAAAATCATAAAAAATAAAATATTACTCAAAAAAATACAAAATAAAATCCATCCCAAGATAGATAGTGTCATATAACTTCTCACCAAAGGAATAAAATATATATCAATTTTTGGTCATCCAAATTGTGGGCAAACGGACTATAATCTTATCGGCGTTTTTAAAAAAAAAACCAAGTCATTGAATTTTGAGTGTTTAATACAGCTAATCTTGTCCATTTTTTACAAAAATTAGTATTTTAGAAACTAGATTCCAGATTCTACAATTCATATTAATATAATTTTGTCTAATTTTGAGTGTATGTATTGCTAATAATCCCTACAAGTTGATATTATGTTGTTATTTGCAATATGATGTCCACAGATGACCCTATATTTGTCCATCAACTTCCTGCACTTACCCTCTTGCACTTTCAGCTTGACAATCTTATTTAATCACCCCTTCCATGTGGGGCTCTCGGTTGAGGTATACCCTCTTCTTAAGATCTTCCCGATATAGAAATTTCTCCACCATCTCCTCTCTCATCAGACAACAATCACCACCGCACACATCTTTCTGCTCCATCTCTTCCACTTATCATTCTTGCCTCATCACTCTCACCATGTGGGCATCCCAATTAAGGATTCCCCTAACACTCTCCATCCTACACCACGTATGTTCCTCCATCCATTCATGTTACACTCCTTTGTTTCCTTCCTTCCTTGCTATCACCTCCTCTCACCTCTTCTTCCACTATGGAATACACCACTCACTCTTTTATCATCCTTCCTCGTATCCATCTTCTGCTTGGTAATCTTACTTATGCACTTTTGCAGTATGGAAAATTAACTTGAGGGCTCCCATTCAGTCCATTTCGTCATACCCTCTTCCCATCAACTCTATCAATCACTTACTTCTTTTCATCATTCTTCTTCTTCTTTAGCTTAGTGATGCTACTTAACCATCCCCGTTGTATGACAATCTTATTGAAGAGTCCCTCTTAAGGTTGATCTACCATATGGCCTTCACCCATCCCATCATATTTCCCCCAAAAGAAAATCAACACGTCACCTTATTCGCACCCGACTTTCCGAGGTCATGTCGAGACAGCCAATGTAGAATAGAAATGGGTTTGATGTGTGGTAATGATGAACAAGATAACGAGGCAACCTTATGTCTTCAACATACAATATTGG
This sequence comes from Taxus chinensis, assembly GCA_019776745.2. Lineage (NCBI taxonomy): Eukaryota > Viridiplantae > Streptophyta > Pinopsida > Cupressales > Taxaceae > Taxus > Taxus chinensis. The sequence goes on along the minus strand of CM034152.1, from coordinate 614,662,750 downwards.
GATCTGCGAGTCTAAGGTGAAGAATGACATCCTAAGTTGAAGTGGTGTGATGGATTGGTCTGATAGAATAGCTACTCATAGGCTCTAGTAAATATTTATCTCTGTTGAGATTCTTTTTACTAGTTGTGGAACACGTGGAAATGGACCTGTGGATGCATTGTATAGATTTCTAGACAAGGTCATGAAAGTGAGAATGAGAGGCATAATGAAACCACTGGGAATGTGGGAGATTTTCCGATCTAGTCTAGAAAGTCCTTGCCTGATCAACAACTATGTTCGATACTGAAAATTTTGTAATGATGTCAAGTGGAAGTGGTGATGATCTAAATACTGATGCACACAAACTAGTGTTGATGTTTAATTGGTTAGCAGGTCCATTTGGTTATGGGCCCTGGGTATCAAAACCATAAACTTGTGGAGGTTTTGGTCCTTATATGGACATCCTTGTAATCAAACCTTGTTTCCAAGATCAATCCAATAATCATAGGCTTGATTAGTTGCAACGTTTAATGTGTTTAATTTCTCTATCTTCTCGAAATATGTAGCATAGGTGTGCGTAAAACTAACAAGAGTAAACCTATATCAATGTCGGTCAACAACTCTTGCCCATTGGGTTGTGGGATGAATTGATCACAACTGAACATCTTCTCTTGTTGTGGACATTTGATGGTCATGCAGAATTAATTGAATTGATTTTGATAAAACAAACTAACTATAAAAGGAAATTTAATCTATGTTTTTGGTATTTTCACAGTATATCCGAACAAACAAATGAAAGAAAACTAATCTAATTAAAGTAAATATTTTTTATCTTTTCTAATTTTTAAGCAATGCTTCTAATCTAATAAACAAAATTAAATACAAGTAATCATCTTGTTATAGCTAATTACTTGTGCGAGAATGTGAATCTAGATCTAAAAAAACTAATCTAATTTAATCAAAACCCTACAAATTACCTCAGAGGTGGAGAACAAATCATAACCCTAAAAGAGTTATTGTTCCCCACTACTTCCCTGGTAATGTCAAAGAGCAAGCTTTCTAATGATTTGTTCTATTTGTAATTGCGTAATCAACTAAAATGAAAAATATTTCTACTCTATTTGATGTGTATTTGAAATGAATAACTTAGAATTGATAATTTGACAAATGAAACAACCAAACAAGTAATTCCAACCTGGATAAGCAAGAGCTTTAGAAAATATGGTTGTATCTGTATCTGGTCCCCTTAGTTTGTTCCTTTCTTTCTCTATATGTCCATATGAGACCACAAAATTGGGAATACAAAGGCAACAACAAGAGAAAGTGCTTGAGAAATGGTAGGTCGAAGGAAATCTGGTTATAATGCAGGTGGAAGAGAGATAACACAAGTGAACAGAGCTTGGCTATGTAATTTCTAGTAGGATTTTTGCAGCCATACTATGCAAGATACACAAAATTCTCAGGCCATTTTCTTGAATACAAGCATGGAATATATAGGAATTGGCTAGGACATGCCCTCATAGAAAAGGAAGCCTTGGGGTGTTAAATCGTTAGGTGAAGAGGTAGTTCAAACTAATTAAATATATTTAAAAATAGAAGAGGGAAGGAATACCGAGCAATCAAGACTATTTTTAGGCAATTTGGTTCATAAACATGCCCTAGAAGTTAAGATAAGTGAAACCACGCGTGTTAAAATCATGCATGAAGAAATTTGGAAAAAGCACACAGGACCACTACCTAGAATGGGCGGCGGTCCTTGCACTAAAGGTGAAAACATGCACAGAATGAAGCGGGAAGCTGTAAGAAAGCATGGAAAAGCTAATTAAGGATCTCTAAGCTACAAATATACACTACAAATGGGTCTAGGATCTCAACACCTTCTGAAAGGACATGAATCATCATTTGGGACTTTTGTAACTTGTTTTTCGACAATGTAGAACATGAAATTTTGGGTGCATATATATTTCCCCCTCAGATAAGTGTCTTATCCATGAGGAGGCATAGAATGTAGAGTCTGAGTATGGCTTTCCCAAAATGGGGGGTTAGAAGCTATACCTAACATGCCCATGTGTTGAAATGTCACCGTTCAAACTCCCTCTACCTGCAAGACTGAAGAGAAGAATCAAGTGCAGATAGATAAAATATCAAAAAGCAAACACTAAATTAAAACAACAAGAGGACTTAGCGTTTGTGCAGGGACATAGACATATACCTACGCCAATGCTCTAGCCCTGTGAACATATGCACTCAAAATGAAATTATAAAAACACACACACACACACACAGATATATATATATATAAATAAACTCATTTACACATATAGAATTGGTCAAATTCATTTGTGCATATCGACTTGGTGATTTTTGAGCTCTGGGCGTTGACCGTTTTCGTTGAAAGAATAGTCAAAATGTTTGTTGCTAAGATCGTGATCATTCCTCTACAAGTGGGAGATCGACCAACACGGTCTCAGGTTAGTTTTCCACATTTGTGTGTTTTTAAACCTTAAATGTGGAAACGTCAAAATCTTTTCCTAGGGGGGATTATTTTTGAAATTTCTTGTTTTAAATGAGTCTCTAGGGGGGGGCACCTTCATAGAAGACTTTTATTACGTTGAAAATGGTCCTTTTTTGCATTTTTGAGCATTTTTAGGGAAACAAAGCCATACGACGATCGGTTCAGGACCGTCGCCCTGAGCAGGGTGGTAGTCACAGAAACACTGCCTTATATTGGGTGGTGGTTCTGAACAGAATGGCCAAAATTCCATGATAACTTATTTTTTTTATTGTTAATAATTTGCTATGTTTTTTATGAGCTTTTCTTTCAAAATATTTCACTAAATTGCTATTTTTTTGTGTTTTTGTGGATAGAGACGAAGGAAGAGTATATTCATTGGAATCACGATAGGGAGTGTGACTGTATCCCAATGGTATTGGATCAACTGACTTAGGATGAGACTGATACTCTTCAAGAGAGAGGGCATATGGAGGATTGCACATGTGCCCCATGTTACTCCTGCCAGTCACATACTATGTGACATGCTCTCTTATTGGGATGCAGACCAAAATACCTTATAGTTTCCAGGTGGTAGGGGTGAGTGAACGATCACCTTAGAGGATGTGTACCATTTTCTTGGGGTTCCGATAATTGGCAGACGGTTGAATCTTGGAGACATTAGGATCCAGAGCCACGATGACTCTATGGGCCACCTATATGGGGGATTTTGTGGTATCCTTTGGTTCGAAGAAGGGGATTAAGGTCCGATCCATTCCTACTGCTCCCATCCCTATTATCTGCAAGGCCATCATGGGTATCTTGGCCTCGTGTTGATCAAGGACAAGGGAGGTGAGACACTACTCTATTGATGGGTTCCCATCATTACACAAATTGAGGCACATGGCCATATCTATTCCTGGGGAGGAGATATACTTGGTAACACTTATCATGACCTATATCAGATTTTCAGATTACAGGGACAATATTTGAGCCACCCCACATTGGTTATGAGATGGGTGTATGAGAGGATCATCCCCTATGAGAGGGGAGTGCTAGTATAGGATTCGGGGGATGTTAGGGCCACCAGGTGGACATGGATGATAGTCCTCAGAGTGCACATCAGCCAATGGCTTCTTTAAATTCAGACAGACATGGTGGGTACCCCATACCAGGACATGACAGGGTTATGGGGACAGGAGGGGACCACAGTGGCGGCTTGATCCACTACTGGTTAGTTAGTTGACCGGATGGGGAAGCTTGAGATTCACCCATTTGGCCAAGTTCCTCAGCAGTTCAGCCTCCCTTACATTAATATGCTTTCCCCTGGTGGCACCTGTGTATAGGAACTGTGAAGGAGGCCCAAAAGGGGCCTCGTGGAGATCCAGGTTGGACAGTGGTGGTTCTAGGAGTGCCTATCATAGTTAGGTGAGTTGTTCATGCCCGACGGGAAGCTCGTGCCACTCCTGCACCCTTACTCCAGATTGGGGCTACACGTTCACTCATAACAGAGAGGAGGATGAGCCCATAGACATAGACTCTGACTCTGAGGAGTATATAGGGGATGAGACCGGAGAGGAGACTGATGGAGAGGATGATGATGAGGTTGGGTGGTGAGGCTAGTAGGGGCAGCTCACATGGAGGAGGAGAGTGATCCCAAGTGGCATGATACTCAGATGTTCTGAGAGTGGAGTGGGAGGAGGCAGCCATAGAGGAGGAGACACTTTCCTCCGAGGGACTAATTTTTCACGATGGAGAGGGGGATGACGAGTCCATGGTGGGACAACGTCTTTCCTTTGGTTTTGGGGAGGCCCCACAACCATCAGAACAAGCAACATCAGCCACTAATCCTACATGGATGTTTAGAGATCTGAGTATGTTGATCCTCTTCTCTTTGACCTTGTTAGTCAGAAATGTTAGTTGGTATTTCTTTTTGTTTTATTTTTGTAACTTTCTAGCTCGTCGTTTCTTCTTGGTTTCTCTGCTTGCAGCGACTACACAGGAGTGATGAGAGCTTATTCGATAGGTGTGCATGGACACCTTGCTGATCCCTTTGAGGAAGACCCAAGCTGAGTTGACCGAGGATATAGGACAACCACTTGCATCTGACAGACACACTGATGTGTTTGTGCCCATCTAGAGGGAAATGAAGGTTATGACTTATCTGTCATACTCAGGTGACTGCATATGAGATAACTAAGCATTTGATGAGGCAGATTCGATCTCATAGTGAGACCACAACCAGTGGCTACCACCATGAGCACTCCCACCATTCAGTACATTCTCGTCGCCATAGCCGTAGTAGGAGTCCTGGATGCAACCATGCACCATCTCAAGGATCCCACAGGGATTGATAGGTCGATGGGCCTTTTATTGCTTGGTTGCGATTTTATCAGGTATTATATGATTTTTTTATATTTCGGGTCTCATTGCGAGCATGTTTTGAGCACACCTAGCACATGATGGCATTGTATACAAACTTGATTTATTATGATATATAAAAACTCTTCTTTTTGGTTCGGTAATTCATTGTATCTGAGTTGAATTCCTCTTGGATCACTTCACATGTGTACTCTAGATATTTAGAACTTTTTTTTTTATATGCTTTTTAGAATGTATGCAGTGGATATGAATGCTAACAGAATGATCTCTATTTTTTTTTGTAATGCTGATATATGCATAATATAATCACATTGTAATGTTGAAATTTTAGTTTCTCCAAGCAAACTTTTGGTACTTTGTATTGCTTTGGAAAAATGCATGGCGAAAGAGTGATATGATAAGTGAATGAAATTTTCCTACTCCTAACTCCATGCAACCAGTAAGATGCGATGGCTTAACACCAAGAGCTAGAAAGGGAACAAATTATGGAAATTTGTTGAATGGTAATGATGAGAGAAAGACAAGGATTTGACAAAACCAAATTGAGACACTACAACCTCACTCTACTCAAGTTTTCTTCATAGTTTAGAATGTGAATTACTTTCCTTTTTATCTAGACTTAGATCCATAAGATGGCCACTTGGTTGAAAAAATCTGGTTTTGAGGTTCTAAAACTCTTTTTGGAATTTTGAACATCTAACTCACTTTGTTTTGATTTATGATTTCACAATATTTGAATGATCTATTTCTAACTTTCAAGTTTGTCAAAGAGACCCCCTACACCTTGCCTCACGCTATGAGTAGGAAGTATGGGTCCATTACCATGGACAAGTCATAGGTGAGTAAGGCCACTTCTCTCCTTTCCCAACCCTACATCACTAATAAGAGACACATGCTCAACACTCGAAGGTTGGTAGGGAAAAGAAATGTGTAAAATAAATTTTTTTGTGTGGATTTACAATTGACTTATTTATCTAGGAAAAATTTCTAGAACTGTTCTTATTTCCAAAGAGATGTTTATCAGGATAGATGTGACACCATGAGGCTTCTAGAATAGACTATAGGAAAAGACACCTAACCTAGAAGAATACTATAAGTGGAACCAAGTATGCATGCCTTGGTATGGTTACGGTCAAAGCTTTATCTTATCTTTCTTGGATTAATAAAATGTTTCAAAAATAGTTGATGACATCGTGAAGTATTTAAATAGACAAAATTTGAATGTTTTGCCAATATTTTTAGAAGTTTTTAGGAATTTCTATAAGAATAAGTCCCTTGATCAAAAATTTTACAAAATGAACTGGTAGATGAAAATGCAATGTGGATGTAGTAATGTACATATGGAAATGCTAACAAATCATGTGTAGTACCTCTTTAGGTGAAGATAGTTTACAAATTTGCTAAACTCCTCACCCTCTAGTGTACATAGGTGAAATAACCCATTTTTATAGTCGTCTATTACTCGATATGGACCCCAACCACCTAGACCCGAATTTCCTTCCTTTGCTGGTATTTTTGTCTATTCGGTCTATCAAGTCTTAGAGCCAAATCCCCCTCATAGATTTTGTGCTTGTATACTTTCTTGTTGTATTGTCGAGTCATCCGGTCAGTGTAAATGTTATGCCGATGTTGAGCATTGAGTCTAGCTTCATTAAGACCTTATAACTGAGAGATTTGCACCTCTTGATAGCCCTCTTCTCCTAGAATTCCTTACAGCGAGATACAAAGACTAGGTATTTCGACTTCAAGCGGTAAAACCGCTTCTGCACCAAAGACCAAAGAAAAGGGGGTTACTCCCGTCGACATTCTTACTGATGTCCAATAGGCCCACAAGGCCGAAAAAATCTTTAAGTGCCAATCTCGTTTGTTCTCCTTGACAGTCTTAAGGAGAATAGATTTTAACGTCTTGTTTATAGCCTCAACATGTCCATTGGACTGAGGGTAATAGAGAGAATCCGTATGGTGATTAATTTTGAACTTTTCACATAGTCCATGTACTTCCTCATTTTTGAAAGATGTGCCATTATCCAAGATAATGACTTGTGGGACCCTGTACCTACAAATGATTTGCTTCATAATGAATTTAGTGATTACACATCCAGGCACATGTGTAAGAGGCATGGCTTCTACCCACTTAGTAAAGTATTTTGTGGCCGTGATTATGAAGTTATGACCATATGTTGATGAGGGAGAGAAATTCCCTATCAAACCAAGGCCCTATGTGGAAAAGGGCCATGGTGTTGCAATTGGTTGCAGAACCTGTGCCGGTATGTGGATCTCATCGGCGAACTCTTGACATTTATGGAATTTGAGCATTAACTCTATCGCGTCATGTTCTAGCGTGGACTAGAAGTAGCCCATCTGATGTATCTTTCGAGCAGTGGCGTGGCTGCCAAAGTGACCTCCACATACTCCACTATGCGATTGATAAAGAATCTTCTCAGATTCTTCTTTGTCAATACATCTTAACAACATTCCATCAAAGGCTCTATGATAGAGCACATGTTCCAAGATAACATACTTATTGGTTATAACACTTAACCCTCTTGTTTGTTACGATATTTCCCTCTTCTTTCTTAGCACACCGGTTGTACAGACAATATATCAAATCTAAGCATATATGTAAATAAAAGCGGATATTCTACCATAAGAAATATACAAAACAAGAGACATAAATTAACACCAGATTTAGCGTGGTTCACCTAGTTTGGGCTACGTTCACCAAGAAACAAGCCAATATATTATCCAAAGCTTTGACAAGATATACAATGAAGATTTAAAATCTTCCACACCTCTCAGATGTATAGTACTTTCTTTCTTCAAGCTTTTGCTTCATCACCAAGAATTCTCTCTCTCACCAAATTTTGCAAGTTCTTTCTAATTCTTGTTAATCTCTTCCTTGCTTACTTCTAAACCCTAGCTTTTATGCTTATATAGTCATTTATAGACTTAGGGAACTTAGCCATGTAATTAAAATAAATAGAAATACTTTAATGCTAAAAAATAGATCTAATTCCTCGAGATTAATTAAAACATCCTCGCACAGGTAACCGATGCCGGTTAGACCTAACCACTACCGGTTCCTCCCTTACCTGACCAATGCCAGATCATACCTGACCGATGCTCCTAGGTCCGATGGGTGACCGATGACGGTTACTATATTTTACAGCAAGTTTCCATTGCATGCTAAACTAAAGTAATTGAGATCCACAACACAACAATCTCCCACTTGGAGATTAATTACTGTACCATACTTGTACAACGTCCTTCTTGGATCCTTCCTTAGCTTTGTTTCTTCCTCTTCAAGTCTCAAACTTGAAGACTAATAGAAGTGGATTGTAGCTCCAACTTCTCCTTTGCTAATGGCTTCGTTAGCATATCCGCAGGGTTCTTTCTCATATGAATCTTTTTCAGATTCAATTGTCCATCCTCCAATACCTTCCGTATGAAGTGATACCTCAACTGAATGTGTTTCATTCTCAAATGAAACATTGGGTTATTTTCCAAATGAATTGCACTCTGACTGTCACTGAACAATTTACAATCACCTTGCTCCTTTCCCAACTCTTCCATGAACCTACTCATCCATATCACCTCTTTGCTAGCCTCTGTAGCTACAACATACTCTACCTCTATAGTAGAAAAAGCCACAACCTTCTACAATCTTGAAATCTAGCTAACTGCCATTCCACCTACTGTGAAAATATATCCATTAGTGCTCCTCCTACCATCTAGACCTCCATCCATATCCGAATCAACATAGCCACATAATGAAATATCCATACCTCCATAGCATAACTGCATGCTAGATTTACCTTTCAAATACTTGAGTATCCATTGGACTACTTTCCAATGCTCTTTACCTGGATTGGCCATATATATACTCACCACTCCCACTACCTATGTAATGTCTAGTTTCGTACAAACCATAACATACATGAGACTCCCAACTGCTAAAGCATATGACACTCGTGTCATGTATTTGACCTCCTCATGTGATGATGGACACTGATCTTTACTCAATTTGAAGTGTCCAGCCATAGGTGTACTAACAGGTTTTGTGTTCTGCATGTTGAACCTTTCTAACACCTTGTAGATATAATCCTCCTGAGACAAATGAAATTTCTTGTTTTTCCTATCTCTATGTATTTGCATGCCAAGAATTCTTTTTGTAGCTCCTAAAACCTTCATAGAAAATGTGTGAGCTAGCTTTCCCTTAAGCTCACCAATGTCCTACATACTATATCTTGCAATAAGTATATCATCCACATACAGTAACAAAATAATATAGCTCCCATTTTCAAGATTCTTGAAATAAACACAATGGTTAGATTCACATCTCAAGTAACCATGCTCTTGCATAAAACTATCAAACCTCATGTACCATTTCCTTGGGGCTTGCTTGATCCCATAAAGGCTCTTTTTCAACCTACACACTAGTTTCTCCTTACCCTTGACTTCATACCCAAGTGGCTGCTGCATATAAATCTCTTCATCCAAATCACCATGAAGGAAATCCGTCTTCACATCTAGTTTCTCTAAATGAAAATCCTCTACTGCAACTAAGCTCAATATAGTACGAATAGAAGTCATCTTAACAACAGGAGAAAATATTTCACCAAAGTCAATACCTTCTTTCTTTGCAAATCCCTTTACTAGAAGCCTTGCCTTGTACCTTTTCTGTTCACCCACTTCTTCCTTGATCTTGTAAACCCACTTGTTTTGCAATGTTCTCTTACCTGCTGACAACTTAACCAAATCCCATGTCTGGTTCTGTTCCAAGGAGTCCATATCCTCATCCATGTCATGCTCCCACTGAACGTGAGTCTTATCCTGCATTGCTTCTTCAAAGCTCTCTGGTTCACCATTATCAGTCAATAATAAATAAAATAGAGAAGGTGTAAATATTTCTAGAAGTTTACTTACCCTTTGTGACCTTCTCACAGGATTTTGGGGTACCGGAGGCTCAATCTGGGCCTCCTAGAACATTCCTATCCAAATCTGATAGTGACTGATGTCGGTCACCCCTCTAACCGACGTCGGTTCTACTAACCGATGCTGGTTTGGATCCTCTGTAACCGATACCAGTTCCTTCTGACCAATGCCGGTCAGGGGTCAACTGACACTGTTACTGTGTAACCCTGTATGTGTAATTCTTTTAAATCTGAGAGTTCATTTTCATTCACAAACTTCTCAATTTTTCATCCTTGGGTACCAAAATTTAATCCCTGTACATTCTCTTTTCATTCCATTCAACATCACGACTCCTAACAATTTTAGAATTCTCTAAATCCCAAAAACGGAAACTAAAATCACCAGATCCATAACCAATGAAAGTGCATCTCTTGGATTTTGCATCCAACTTTTTCTTATTTTCCTTATCAACATGCACAAAAGCTTCTGAACCAAAAACTTTAAGAAAAGAAAGATCTACCTCTTTTCTGGTCCAAGCTTCCTCTGGTATTCCTCCATCTAGTGAACTTGAAGGACCACGGTTAATCAAATAAACCGATATATCAACTGCTTCTGCCCAAAACTGCAAGGGAAATCCAGAATGTATCCTCATACTTCTAGCATGTTCCATGATTGTCCTGTTCATTCTTTCTGCAACACCATTCTTTCTTGTGGTGTTCTTGGAACCGTTCTTTCTCTACGTATTCCATTCACTGAACAATAATCATTGAAATCCTTGCTACAGTATTCACCACCATTGTCAGATCTAAGGCACTTTAACTTAGAATTTGATTCATTCTCAACAAGGGCTTTCCATCTTTTAAAAGTCTCAAAAACATCATATTTACGTTTAATACAATAAACCCATACCTTTCTTGTAACATCATCAATGAAAGTAACATAATACTGGATCCTCCATGAGAAGCTACCTGAGCTGGTCCCCACACATCTGAGTGTACAAGCTCTAATTTTTACTCCTTCTTAGTTGCCCCAACTTTGAGAAATCTCACTCTCTTTTGCTTTCCAAAAATACAATGCTCACAGAAATCAAGATCTAAATCTTTCAAATCTGATAACTTACCCTTAGCCTTTAAGATCTGCATTCCTTTTTGACTCATATGACCCAACCGATTATGCCACATGCATGCATTTGAATCTGAAGTAGATAATGCAGAAAAGGAATCAGTAATACAGGTATAAATATAACGTTCCTACCTTCTTACCTCTTGCCACAACAAAAGCACCCTTGGTGACTTTCCAAGAGTCTCCTGTAAAAGTAACCATGCAACCAAATTCACCTAGTTGCCATGCAGAAATAAGATTCCTCCTGAGGCTTAGCACATGCCTCACATCTTTTAATACCCATGTATTTCCATTCTGTAATTTTAGATGAACTTCCCCTTTACCAGTAATACTGCAAGGTTCATCATCACCCAAATAAACATGCCCAAAATTACCCTGGACATAATTTCTAAAATAACCCTTATTAGGGGTTGCATGGAAAGAAGCTCCTGAATCTAAAACCCATGATTCAATTCTACTATCTAAAGAAATAATAAGAGCATCTTGCATTACCTCTGATGTAGCAAGATTTTCTTCTTTACCTTTGTCTGGTTGTTGGTTCTCTTTATCCTTTGACCAACAATCTTTCTTTGCATGTCCTTTCTTTCCACATTTCCAACAAGTAATTCCCTTACTTCTGGATTTAGATCTGCTATCCCTTGACTTTGATTTCCCATTACTCTTACTCTTGGATCTCTCCTTCTTCCTGCCCCTACTTTCTACATTCAAAACATTTCCAGATGATGTTTCCTTTGTACTCTTCCTATGAATTTCTTCATTCAAGATTATACTAACCACATCATCAAACTTCAAAATATTATTAATAGATGTTGTATTACTAACAACCATTACCAAGTTATCCCAACTATCAGGCAAAGAACATAAGAGTAAAAGTGCTTTTACTTCATCATCAAATGGTATTGCAACCGATTTTAACTGATTTACAATAGATCAGAAATCATTCAAATGACTAGATGCAGATCCACCTTCATGCATCTTAGAACTAAATAGTTTCTTCATCAAATAAACTTTATTTGAAGCACTAGGTTTTTCATATAAATTAGCAAGAGATTTCATTAACTCTACCGTAGAAGTTGCTTCTGTAATATTGGAAGCCACAAATGCTGCCAGGATCAATTTTATAGATCCCAAAGCCTTTCTGTCAAGAATATTCCATTCTTCATCAGTCATCTTCGTAGGTCTAGACTTCTCATCCAACGATAAATACAAATCTCTTTGATACAGATAATCCTCAATCTACATCTTCCATAATTGATAATTTTGGCCGTCAAATTTCTCTACCTTGTATTTATTTTCTTTTGCCATTGTTGTAGCTCCCACTCAATCAGAAAACCCTCTGTGAGTAAATCTGTCAACACACAAAACCCTCAAACAAAGCTCCGATACTAATTGTTGGGGTTAGCACACTGGTTGTACAGACAATATATCAGATCTAAGCATACATGCAAATAAAAGTGGATATTCTACCAGAAGAAATATACAAAACAAGAGACATAAATCAACACCAAATTTAACGTGGTTCACCCAATGTGGGCTACGTCCACCAAGAAACAAGCCAATCTATTATCCAAAGCTTTGACAAGATATACAATGAAAATTTACAATCTTCCACACCTCTCAGATGTATAGTACTTTCTTTCTTCAAGCTTTTGCTTCATCACCAAGAATTCTCTCTCTCACCAACTTTTGCAAGTTCTTTCTAATTCTTGTTAATATCTTACTTGCTTACTTTTAAACCCTAACTTTATGCTTATATAGTCGTTTATAGACTTAGGGCACTTAGCCATGCAATTACAATAAATAGAAATACTTTAATGCTAAAAATAGATCTAATTCACGAGAGTTAATTAAAACATCCTCGCACAGGTAACCGAATCAGGTTAGACCTAACCGTTGCTGGTTCCTCCCTTGCTTGACCGATGATGGTCATTCCTTGATTGTGTACCGGTCCTGGGTGACTGATGTCAGTTTCCCCTTGACCGATGAAGGTTACTGTATTTTCCAACAAGTTTCCATTGCATGCTAAACTGAAGTAATTGAGCTCCATAACTCAACACAAAGGCTCTACGATAGAGCACATGTTCCAATATGACATACTCAGTGGTTATAACATGTAACCATCTTATTTTTTGTGATGTTGCCCCTTCTGGATATGTATGGTCCACTATGAAGTTAATGATGTCAGTGTACCATGGGCACACAGAAATGGGAGGCTTGGTTTCAAAAAAATACACACTCATCAGGGAAGTCTAGATTTACTAGATCGACCTCCATCTAATGGGTTGTCAGCCAACCAATCCATGCAATGATTTTTCCTTTAACAGATTTCTAATTAACAAATGTTAACTCAAACTCACCCATCAAAGTTATGAAGCGTTTAAATTTCTTAGATAAGGACCCTTGTGTGAGAAATGTCTGCAGGTGATCTGATTTAACAATAACCCTTGTTTATTGGTTTAGCATGTAATGTCTTAAGCACTTTGTCACGAAGACTATAGCAAGGCATTCCTTCTCTTCTTGTGTGTAACTGTGTCTCATAATCAAGAAATGTTCAACTAATGAAATAGACTACACATTCTCATTTATCATCATCTTCTTGAGCTAACATGTAGGCTAATGAGACATTTGTAGCTCATGAATATAGGATTAAGGGGTGATCTGACCTAGGCAGCATGAGTGTGGGAGGAGACAACAAGAACCTGTTTAACCAACTCAAATAGCCTCATTGCATTCTTCCATCCAATTAATGTAGTAATCATTTTTTAATAAATTGTTGATTGGGTGAATAGACAAAGGTCAGATCAGGGATAAACCTTTGGATTGCACCAAGTTTTCCAAGAAAATATCTGATGCCAGACTCATCTGATGGTGGAGTCATTTCTAGTACAACTCATATTTTGGCTGGGTCTACATCAATCCCTCGTGAAGATATGATGTATCCCAAAATCTTGCCTCCCATTACACCAAATACGCATTTTTCTGGGATTCAACATGACATGTCGTATTTGATTAAGTGAGAAAGAATGATATGAAGCACCTCTGGGTGATCGTAGCATTTTCTGGCCTTAGCCAGAAGGTCATCCACATAGGATTCCACAATCTTATGGATAAGATCATGGAATATATAAGTCATCACTCGTTGGTATGTGGCACCAGCGTTCTTAAGTCTGAATGACATGACAACATAACAATATGTTCCCTAAGGAGTTATGAATGTAGTTTTGGTTTGATCCTCCTCAAAGATTCTGATTTGGTTATATCCAGAAAACCCATCCATGAGAGACAACAACTCATAACTAGTTGTTGCATCAAAAATAACATCAATGGATGGTAATGGGAAATCATCTTTGGGACAAGCCTTGTTGATATCCTGAAAGTCTATACAAATGTGGATTTTTCCATTCTTCTTGAGAACTGGGGATGATATTAGACACCCATTGTGAATAGTCAACTGGCTTGATGAACCCCACATGTAGGAGTTTCATCACTTCTTCTTTCACCATGAGGGCCACCTTTGGCTTCATGGGTCTTGACTTCTGTTTAATTGGCTTAGCATCTAGCTTAGTGACGAGGTTGTGAACTACAATGTGTGGCACAATTCCCGTCATTTCCTTGTAGCTAAATGAAATATTTTTTCATGCTCCTTGAGGATTCTGGTATGTATTTCTACTTCCTCTGGAGTTAGAGAGGATCCCAGTCTTCAATATTTTTGGTTCCTCCTCCATCCTGATGTTTATATCAATTGTTTCTTCAATTAAGGAGGTTTCCCTCTTTAAATTCAGGTGGGGCTAGAGGTAACTCTAAGTCTCCTTCCTCTTCTACTTCATAAACCTCAAGACCTTCCATAGAGGAAGATTCTATCATGGAATCTCCAAAGTAAGAGGAAGAGTGTGGGATGAGAGAAAAGATCGATCTTATGATGAGCGGGATGCAAGTCTATGTAGGCATTCAAAAATCCCTAGGATTGCTTCATCATTTTCAACAATCTAAAGTGATAAACTCATTCTCAGCTTCTACATAAGTCAAATTGGGGTTATTGGTATCTTGTGAACCAAAGGTTCGACATGAACTGAAACCATAAAGTTAGTGTCTTCTAACTTGTTGCTTGGGGTAAAATGAGAAGCAGAAGTTTCTATAGAGTCAGCAAGGAGGTTTTGCTCTCTGGGTATAGCTTCGATTGAAATGAAATCAAAACCTTTACTTAACTCGAGGAATGACAGTCTTGTAGAGCTGTAGATGCTCAGCCCTAGTCTCATATACTTCAGATACTTTATTTGTAACTAGTTGTGAATCACCCAACACCCTAATATTAAGAGCACCCATCCTTTTGGCTACAATGAGACCAAGAAGGAGAGCCTCATATTCTGCTCCATTATTAGTGCATTCAAAATTTAATTTAAAGGTGAAGGGCATGACCCTTCCCTGAGGGTTGGTAAGTATCACACCTGCCCCAGCACCAAAAGTGACACTTTGCTCCATCATAATTCAAGGTCCAACAATCATTTGGGAAGATTGAAGTTGGATTATTTGTTGTATTATCTTCCCTTGCTTCCGAGACCTCTACCATGCATACATCATCAGTTGGGAGAGAGCTAAGTCCTAGGGCATGTCCTATACCCATGGAATCAAATGGAAGAAGAAGTGGTAGGTCATTCTCCAATAACTCGACTATCCTTGTTGTCGTTCCTATTGACACTGTCTCAACAATTACAGTTTTGTCCTTTGTACGGCAAGAACTCCTTCAATCAAACCCATAGTTTCTAGCTCCATTGTAGGAACCAAATTTTCCTTTGGTGCTGAGCTTGTAGGTTTGTTTAACTGATTTAGCAGGAAGCTCAAACTCAAAGTGAACCCCTGGCCTCTTCTTTAAATTAGCTAGATGTATGTCGAAGGGTTTTGGATCACCTTGCGCCATGAAGACCTTCCCTAAATGTAGGAACCTTACTTCCTGAAACAAAGTGGAGGGAATCACCTTCATGCGATGAATCCAAGGATGAAAAAGGATCATATTATAGTTGGTTTCCCGATTTATAATATAAAACTGGTTAGAACCCTCTTAGGTCCAAGGGTGATTGACAACACTATAGTCCCAATTGACATTGCTTTGAGGCTGTCATAGCCTCTCAGCGTGTTTCATGTTGAGGAGCAATTGGTCTCTCCGTAACCTAATTTTTAAAGGAAAGAGAAGGGGACTATGTTGACCACTGCCCCATCATCAATCATCACACATTTTACATAGTTGTTGTAAATCCAAACTTGTAAAAACAAGGTTGGATCACCTCTACGAGCTATTTCAGCATCCATGGGCATCTTGCTGATGTCAAATATGAATCCAACATCTCTTTCAAGATGCCCTGGAGGATAAACATCAAAGTCTATATGGTTTATCTATGCTTCTGGAGGAGGGGTGACATTAATCAAATGCCCAAGACCTAGTGCTTCTAATAGAGCGACTCTATGAGCATAGGGGAATTCTTTAACATATCCAAGAAGGAAATGTGAGAGAAGGTTTTGGTCAGGTCATTGATCAAGTCATAAGCTCCTACTGGCTTTCCTAGTGTATCATGAATGTCATCTGATATAGTTGGGTAGATCAGGATAGGCTGCGAAGAATAATCTTTGGTTCTAGTGGCAATGTTAATCTAAGGTTCAGTGTCCAACTCTACCAATCCCACAATTTTTGTTTGTTGGAGACCATCCAAAGGAGGTGCCACCTATGATTTTGATGAAGTTGAGGCTTCATGATCATTGGTTCCTATTGCAATGCCTTTGTTTGAACCGTTGGGATCTATTCTACCGTATTTTGGGTGCATGGGGAGAGGATCACTAAATATTCTAAGTGGTGTGTTCTGTGGGGATACCGGTCCCATGTAAGTGTTTTGAGTTGGTGTGTTGGGTTTTCCAAAAACATGTCAACAAATAATTGTCTTTGATCCTCCGGAAAATGTTGTAGAAATTTGTTACAATCACAACATGTTCTTGCATCATGCCCACGAACCCTATGGAAACCGCAATACAAATCGGGATCATAATCTCAAGGCCTTTGGTTTACACCTTGTTGCGGTCTGAAATTATGATTATTGTTCAATTACTGATTGTTATAGTTAAAATTTGGGAACCCCTACCCTTTGTTTTGGAATTGGTTCAGATACCCGCCTGGGTATTGATTAGGGCCTTGGGTCTGCGCTTGTCTTAGTTACTGAGGTTGTTGTTGTTGTTGTTTAGGATGATTAAAATCTACATCATTGATTGAGGGTGAGAAGTTATTATTTCTCTGATTATTTCCATTGTTGTTGTTGTTGGTAGTATTTGTATTGGGAGAACTAACAACATTGGGTTTCTTGGGCTGATTGGTAACACCGTCAGTTGTAACCCCATGATTCTTATTAAGGACCTTTGGTCCCTGATTATTGTTCATGTTGTTGGAGTAACCGAGGTTATTTTGGTTAGGAATGACTAACCTCCCATTTGTTCCATAAGTCTTACGACCATTGTCAATGGTTGCTTGATCAATTCAGAGAGCACCCTCTAGCACCTCTTCGTAGCTCCTTAACGAGAACTTTTGGACTTCTTCCTTTGTCTCCTTATTGAGGAAGTGGAGGAACAAATCACAAATCTCCGTCTGATCCATGTTTGGAGCACTTGTAGAGGAATAGAGACATGTCACCACCTTTGAATGAAGTGGGCATCAGACTCATTGTGCTCTTGTTTGATATGAAGGAATTATCTGATTCTTGTCCTTAAAAGTTTGTTCATATCAAAATCCTTAATAAACTCTGACACAAGTTGTTTGAAGGAGTGTATTGAAGCCTCTGGTATCCTATAGTACCAATCGAGAGCGATGCCTTCTAGCATCTTAGGGAAAATCTTTGCAACAACCGCATCCCATAGGAGAAACTCTCGAATGGCCATTGTGTAAGCTTTGATGTGAGCATTAGGATCACCCTCCCCTTTGAACTTTGGAATATTGGGCAAGGGTCTTGGGAGCATGACATCCTAGATGGAGAAGTCTAGAGGATCCTTAAGATATTCAGAATAGGTCCCCATTGTGTATGTTTCAACCATTGAAGATCCTTTTTGGGGAGTGGAGGTTACATCAGTTGCTGAAATGGTACAACGTAAACATTTTTTGGGGCATATGGCATCCCCTGTGGCTGACCATATGGACCTGGGTAAGTGTACATATCCCCCTGTGGTGATTTAGAGTACATGTGTACGTAAGGGGGTTGACTACTTTGATATGGAGTTGAAGGCACAAAGCCAGGGAACGTTGCATTTCCAGCTGGTATGGCATTTGAGAATGCACTTCTAACTAGTGCTTGTTGTAGATATCCATATGTGGCGTGAGGGGGCATACCCAAGGTGCCCATCCTAGTTAGAAAATCTCTAGGGCTTGGAGCACCTGTATAAACCAGAGGAGTCTACGTAGTAGGTACTTGTCCATAATTCTACAGATAGTGAGAAACTCTTACTTGCCCTGCGTATGAATTTTGAGTGTTTTGGGAAAGCTCTAACTCTTTAAATTTGTCTACTAATGCCAAGATGACGTCACCCGTTGATGGGGTGGTGTTTTGTTTCAGTGCTTGTTGTTGAACTTTTGGAGGTTGTTGAGGAGTGTGGTATCCTGCTATGAATTGTTCACTATTCTGCCACCCCTCATTGGAAATGTTTTCCGTTGTTGGAGGGGTAGTGTTATTATTTTGGAGCATGACATCAACATGTCCTTACAACCTATCAAAATCCTGGTTCATATTCTGGAAGTGTTGTTTGCTCTTGGCGTATTGTGCTAAGTAATCCTCATCTAGAGGTGGAGTTGGTCCGATTGCATGCTAATGGGTTGTGGAAATAAACATGAGGAGATGAACTTGCCTCCCTAGTGAAAGTCATGTTGTTAGAACTTGATTGCTCAGGAGGATGTGTCTGTGTGATTTGGTCAAGCTCCTCGATACGTACAGAGGAACCAACATTGGTTCCCTAAAGAAGAGGATTTTGAGCCTGAGCCGTTGAACAGTTATCTGCCCATGTAGAGAGCGAAGGTGATTGTTGTTGTCTACCTGTTTGATAGTTGTACATATCGAAACCTTAGAGGGGTCGACCATATTCATCGTATCCTAACATATTTGGGGGGTATAAGAATACCTGCAGAATAAAGGGAGAGCAGAAGATGGATGAAGAAAGTGGAAACGTTTAGAGACTAGCTCTTCACGTCAGGTTCACCAATTTGTATGAAAGAAAATCAACACATGACCTTCTTCACACCTGACTTCCTGAGGTCATGCCGAGACAGACGATGTAGAATAGAAATGGATGTGAGTGTGGTAATGATGAACAAGCTAACAAGGCAACCTTATATCTTCAACACGTAATATCAGGATTTGAGTCTAAGGCAAAGAATGTCATCCTAAGTTGAAGTGGTGTGATGGATCGATATGATAGAATAGCTACTCGGAGGCTCCAGTCAATATCGAGCTCTACCAAGATTTTGTCTACTGGTTGTGGAACATGCGGAAAGTGACCTACGGGCGCCTCGTATAGATTTCCAGACAAGGTCATGGAAGTGAAGAACGAGAGGCGTAATGAAACCACAGGGACTATGGGTGATTTTCTGGTCTAGTCCAAAAAGCCTAGCTTGATCGGCTGCTATGTTCAATACTGAAAATTGTGCAATGATGTCAGGTGGAAGTGGTGATGATCTAAATACTGATGCACACAAACTAGTGTCAATGTTTAATTGGTCAGCAGGCCCATTGGGTTGTGGGACCTGGGGATCACAACCGAAAAACTCATGGAGGCTATGGTCCTTGTATGGTCATGCGCGTAATCAAACCCTGTTGCTAGGAGCAGTCCAATAATCATAGGCTTGATTAGCTGCAATGTTTAATGTATTTAATTGTTCTATCTTCTCAGAATACCTAGCAGGTGTGCGTAAAACTAACAAGCGTAAACTTGTATCAATGTCAGTCAACAACTCTGGCCCGTTGGGTTGTGGGACCAATGGATCACAACCAAACATATTTTCTTGTTGTGGACCTTTGATGGTCATGCAGAATGAATTGAATTGATTTTAATAAAAAAACTAACTATCAAAGGAAATTTAATCTATGTTTTTGGTATTTTCACAATATATTTGAACAAAACAATGGAAGCAAACTAATCTAATAAAAGTAAATATTTTTGATCTTTTCTAGTTTTTAAGCAATGCTTCTAATCTAATAAACAAAACTAAATACAAGTAATCAGCCGGTTGTAGCTAATTACTTGTGCAAGTATGTGAATCTAGATCTAAAACAACTAATCTAATTTAATCAAAACCCTTCAAACCCTACCTCAAAGGTGGAGAACAAATCATAACCCTAGAAGAGCTATTGTTCCCCACTACTTCCCTGGTAATGTCAAAGAGCAAGCTTTCTAATGATTTGCTCTATTTGTAATTGCTTAATCAATTGAAATGAACAATTTTGCTACTCTATTTGATATGTATTTGAAATGAATGACTCATAATTGATAATTTGACAAATAAAGCAAACAAACAAATAATTCCAACCTGGATAAGCAAGAGCTTTGGAAAATCTGGTTGTATTTGTATCTATCCCCTTAGTTTGTTCCTTTCTTTCTCTCTGTGTCCATATGAGTCCAAGGAATTGGGAATGCAAAGGCAACAACAGGTAAGGAGGCACTTGAGCAATGACAACTTGAAGGCAGTCTGGTTGCAATGCAGGTAGAAGAGAGATAACACAAGTGAACAGAGCTTGGCTATGCAATTTCCAGAAGGATTGTGGCAGTAATACTATGCAAGATACACAAAATTCTCAGGCCATTTGCTTTGAATACAAGCATGGAATATATAAGAATTGGATGGGATGTGCCTTCATGCACAAGGAAGCCTTGGAGTGCCAAATCATTGGGTGAAGAGGTAATTCAAACTAATTAAATCTATTTAAAAATAGAAGAGGGAAGGAAAACCAAGAAATCAAGACTATTTTTAGGCAATTTGGTTCACAAACACACCCTAAAAGTCAAGTTAAGTGAAGCATTGTCCCATGTTAAAATTACGCATGATGGATTCTGGAAAAAGTGCGCATGGACCGCCGCCCTTCAAGGCAGTCACGGGACGTTGGGTGGCAATTTCAAAACCACCACCCAGGCAGGGCGGCAGTCCTGACACTAAAGGCCAAAACATGCACAGAAATGAAGCGTGGAAGCTAGAAGAAAGCATGGAAAGGCTAAGTAAGGATGTCTAGGCTACAAATATACACTACGAATGGGTTTAGGAACTCGAACACCTTCTTGAAAGGACATGAATCATCATTGGGGACTTTTGTAACCATTTTTTTGACAATGTAGCACATGCAATTTTGGGTGCATATAGTAACCTTTAGTTTTCCTAGGGTTAGATTCCCCAATTATATAGAATTATGATTAATCCTTCATGGGAACATTTTGTATCTACATCATGTGTTTGGAAATCAATTTTATCCTTACATTTGAGAACTCGTCCAAAAACCTATCTTTTCACATCATATAATCATCCCTTGTGAAGGTTCATTCATGACAGTATAAAATCAAGGTGGGGATGTCATGGATGTACATGATTTGGTAAATAAATTTTTTCGATATGTTTTAAGATGTTTATGGGTGGGATAAGGAAAAAAAATCATACTGTTGAGATTAAATCCACCAATCTAGGATGAATAATTTACCCATAAAATTTACAAGTATCTTAATTAGATCAATGAAAATATTTTTCTAGATCCTTATATGAATGGGAGTTGGTTATAATAATATAGGGGTTTCAAAATTTTCACCTTTGTGTCATTGGGAAGTATCATGTTCTATATAAAAAAAAAACTAATTTATATCCTCATTCATTCCATTATAAAAGTAATTTCTAAATACTTGTGCATATGTTATTAAGAATCCTAGATGACTAGCTAAAGGTGATTGATTTAGTTCCATAATATTTTTTTGTTACAACTTGCACTTAGGATGTAAAAACATGTTTTATTTATATTATAAATAATTTCCATACAAATAACACTAGGGTGATGGATGTGGGATACAAAACTAGTTACTAAATGAGGCATTATGTGTTTAAATATTGTTCCTAATTCTAATTTGGTTATTACGTCCATTTTGGTAATGTCATCGATAAATAACATAGGGAATCTTATTCCTCGTATATACGAGAGAGTGTATCAAAAACCATATTTAATTTCCCATTTTAAGTTATCTCATAAGTTTGGTGAACCATTTCAATAAGAATTAAAGGATGGACCCATTTTTCTAGGAAGTATTTGAGGTTATGGCGATCTATTGAGATACATAAATGTTGGCCTACCAAGTATGACATCCACTTGTTCACTTATATTTATATGGTCGTAATTTCTTTAGCATTAATGGAAGGTATTAAATTATTCATAGAGAGGTCCTTTGTGGTGAATTAAAAGGAATGATGATGTAGATCACCAATTAACTCAACAAATCCACAAGGTTAGATTTATTTTACTATCACAAAACTTCCCTTAAGCTTACAGAATAGAGTAGTTTCTCAAGTCAAGAAACCCTTCAAATATGAAAATTTTGGATTTTTTATTTTTATTTCAATCCTCCTGATACCTTTGAAAAATCATAACAAAATTATACCTCTTTGATCATAAAATCTTGTAAGGTCACAATATCTTCTACCTAATCACCCAAACAATGAATTTGATCTATAACCCTTCATAACCCAAAAATAGGGTATGACAAGAATTAATGATCTATACCCTTCATAGGGTATGACAAGAATTAAGAGAGAATTTATAGTTTTATTTTATTATTACTACAATGAAACTTATAAGATCATGTAATGTTTACTTTTGTTCCTCTGAAAATGATTTATGATAGGTTGATATGTTTACCTCTTAATCACTGTACAATCTTGTTGACCTCAAAACTCCATGTCTGGTGTCTTAGTTTGGGATAGAATAGTTATTGGTTGATTATTATTTATTGTTTATTATTAAAGAGTCATCATGAAACTAAATAACTCAAAGATTTATTTCAAGCCTTGACACACCTCAAACACTACCCTTAATTTCTTGACAAAGGTTAATACTCATCAATAATCATCTATTATCATGCAAAGATTGTTTAAATAGATAAACCACAATTTGAATACTAGTTTTGAATCTTTAGACACCTTTATTCCTTCTCAAGTCATTATTCTCAACCTAACTTCTGAAACATCCTATTCAAACCCTATAAAAAACCATGCATTCATTTCCATTATACTTTTAAAGCAGCAAAATCTTAAGAACACAATAGACTTAGAACTATGCATGATTCGTGAGCAACTCACCAATATATTTACATTAGTGGTCTGATAAAATATATTTCTTGGATTACAAACCTTTTGATCCATTTTGAGGCCCCTTTACACATTCCTTAACCTATGAAACCTCCTCTAAAACCTAACTCATGTCCTTCAATTCGAATTTCATCTCCTTAAAGAGTGAAAGGGTAGTTACAAGTTAACTCAAAACCTCCCAACCATGGTTTATACTCACTAAAGATCGTGAAAACTTAACATAAGGTAAATGTACCTTACTTACCCCTCATAAGGTCTTAACTTAAATTTTCCAATAATAGTAGCTCTTTCTATTTTACAATAGAACCTTCCATGTAAACTTAGAAATTCAAATTTTCCAAGACTCCCCAAGAGGGAAAGTACATAAGAATTTTAAAATTCCCATGAAGGTAAAAAGGAGGCTAAGGAACAACTTAGAAACTCCTAAAATTCCTACTAATACCCCTAATAACCCAAAATGAAAATGAAAACCAAAGTTTACCATGCATATGATGATGCTCTTGTATCATTATCCCCAAGTGGGAATATTTTATCCTATGCAAATGCATTTATTCTTCCTCCTTTTCCAATTCATTTTCTTATGTTAAATTCTTCTTCCTTTTTTTTTTTATCTCACCTTCATTCTTCTTAGATTTCTCTTCTCTTCTCTTTACTTGCCTTGTCTCTAGCTTGTTTTTTTGTCTTATTCTAGTCTTTCTCTTCTTTCATATTCCTCTTTGTCTTCTTCTTCACATTTCACTTGTGTTTTCTCTTTACTTTATTTCTTCTTTTAATCCTCTACATTCATTTCTTCATCCACATATACATAAGAAAATATAAAATCCACCTTAGATTGCAAAAATAGAGAGAAACTAGACTCTTTCTTGTCTTCTTTCCTTATCAACTTGATTTCTTCATCCACTTGTTAATCAACCCATTCTAATATCTTTGTATCTTGTTTTAGATTATCATATGCTTACTTTTTGTCTCCTTCTTGAATATTCATCATGTTATCTTCTTCATTACAGGATTTGCCAAAATTTATTGAGCAGTTTTGATCTCGTCTTCTATACTCAACCAGATCCACGTGTATTTAATAGCTTTCCATGATCTTTTTATCACACTAATATTTGTATTTTCACCTTTGGATAGTTAAAATTGAACATGAGCTTGTTAACAAATTTCCTTTTCTTTTTTATCTTCAATTTGGATCTCTAGTTCTTTAATCAAGGCATTGTTTCTTGCCTTCATATCTTCATCTTGTGTACCTAAATTCAAACATAAAAGGAAACCATTAAATTGAAAAAATTTAGGCCATTTATCCTCTTGAGAATCTCTTTTGAAGATCTCTTTTCCATCTTCTTCAAATTGTCCTTCTTCTTCACTAGTTTCTTCTTCATCTTCACCATGCACCAATCCCACTTTTGGATAACATAGGCTGACTTTCATGCATATTTTATTCCTTCTTTTCTCTCTTTTCAATTCCTTCATTTTATTCCTTCTTCTTTCTACAATCCATTACATATTCCATTGCACTATCTTGTTCATATTCCACCCCAAAACTTTGTTTTCTTCTTTTCTTCTATTTATTATCCACACGAAATATTATTTTAACTCTCTAATCTTTGTCATCATTTTTTCATGAGTCTTTATAATCTTTATTTTACTCTCTTTCATCCTTTTTTAGTAGTATCCTATCAAGAAACCTCTCATTTCATTCTCTATTTCTCTTAACTTACTATTTTCTTCTCTTTTCAAGAGCTATATTGTGATCATCCATCTCTACAATTGGATGTTCTCTCGTGTTCTAATTATCACATCTGATATTTAGATCTCATCTTCTCATGTAATTTTCATCTACAAGTGATAATCATGAGCTTCCATCTCGGCTGTCACCTTGTACTCAAAACCCTAATTGTGAAGATTCGGCTATATCTTTAAATCGGCTTAGCTAAAAGAATTTTGAATGGTGTTGCAAAATTCAGTCCAAGAGAAAGATCCTCTCCAAATCTTACTTAAAGAATGATTTCTCTTTTCTTATTCTGATAAATTATCGTATGAACACCTTCCTTAGGAAGAATCTCTTCATAAATCTTCGATCCTGCTACCTAGGGCATATTCATCCATCTGTACTAATTTCTTTGAAAGGACACTACGTTCTTAGTACACTTTCGGAAAGAGGATTAAAAAATAGTTTGAGTTTGTAAATTTACACCCATTTTAAATCAATTAATTGGCCAAATCCATTCTCGACAATCCCAAATTCCCATTCAATTAATTGATGCCTTGATTCCTAAATGGTAATGGGCCTTAACCACAAGAAACAAAATCGAATCTTGTCACTCTAGGTAAAAGCCCAAATATTCCTCAGGTACCTCCAGTTGAGGATTAAATAGTCAGAAGGGGTAAATTGTGGGCCATTCCTCATGTCTCCCAGGGGTGTACCATAGTGGATCATAAGGTAACTTTCCAACTTGAGTCATGATTACTGTGAAGCCTTTACCTCTGAAATGGCTCCCGAATTAAGAAGACTTCTAGGCTATAAATAGATCAATCAACGCTTTGATGATATCATGCAAAAACTCATTGCAAATATAAAGGTTTAACTCATGCAGCCTTAGATCATACCAAGGTGGATCCTTTCAACCTCAAAATAATGGACAAACTAGCCATGGTGGATCTGCTAGCCAAACCAATCCCAAATCCATAATACTCTGTCCATTGGCTGGAACAGTGAGTTAATCAAAAGTGCAGAGAATGCCTGTAAGCTTTGATTTGAAAGGAATCACGCTATCAATTCAGATTAACCAAATGGAGAATTCATCTTTGATCTACATCAAATGCCCATTCTGAGGTTTGCAAAAGGTGACCGTGACATCCCTAGGTATCTAGCAAACCTGGTTTAACTTCGTCTAGTTATTAGATGTATTATCCTAGCTCACAATGTCACATGGACAGTTTTTACCGAAGATTTGCAATTGCACTATAGTTCTAGTGTGTCAAAGAATTACTTTAGTCAATTAGCTAAGTTAAGACAAACAGGATCCAGTCAAGGATTATGTTCATCAATTCCAAAACCTATCCTTGTGGGTGGAAGAATATTATTGAAGAGAATATGAATGACCTATTTCATGGGGCGGTTTTAAGGAACATATTGAGAATGAGGTGTGTATGTTTAATCCTCATACGATTTCTTGATTCTGATGATTATGGCAAGAAGGGCAGAGGAGAAATTTGTTTCAAGTAGGAGACAACATTTCACTTATACCATAAATCGTAACACCTTGGCTCCAGCACTCCCTCGACCAGTTAGATTGACACCTCAACAAATTGAAGAAAAAAGAGAAAAAGGTTTATGTTTTAACTATGATAGTAAATTTGGACCAGGACATAAATGTGCTGAAAAGAAGTTGTTCTACATTGATGGGCCTAGTGAAGATGAAGAGAAGGATGAAGATTCAAAGTCAAAGGTCTTGGTTGAGCTAGAGGATTAGTCAGGATATCCTCAACCAACAATCTCATGCCATGCAATTTCAGGTATTAGCACCCCATAAACCCTAAAGGTGGTTGGATTCCTAAAAAAATAGAAGGTCAAAGTGTTGATTGATTCAGTAAGTACTCATAACTTTATCAATCATAAGTTAGCAGTGTGCCTAAACTGCTTCATTTATCCAGCTCCTGAATGTCAAGTAATGATTGCTGATGGAGGTACTGTTACTTATTCTAGAAGATACCATAGCATTAAGCTTGTCATGGGAGATTACATACTAAATATTCCCATGCATGCCATTTCTATGGGAGGAGCAGACATTATGTTAGGGGTTCAATAGCTTACCACTTTGGGAACCATTGAGATGAACTTCCAGGACTTGTTCATGTGATTTAACTCTGAAGGAAGGACTTTTGAGCTAAGATTCTTAAGAGAAAAGTCTCTACAAATAGTAAGTTCTCATCATATGCACAAAATGCTAAAAAATGGTGCAGAGGGATTTGTGGCACAACTATTTTCATTTGAGGCTCATCATTCTAAGGACATTATACCATTAGATATGTAAGTAGTGTTAGACACACACTCTGTTGTATTTGAAAATATACCAAAGGGCTCACCTCTAAAGATAAATCATGATCATGCTATTCAATTATTACCAGGAAGTTAACCACCTAACATAAGACCTTATAGGTACCCATATGTGCAAAAGAGTGAAATTGAAAAGATTGTACAAGAGATGTTGGAAGAAAGAATTATCCATCATAGTCAGAGTGCTTATTCTTCTCCAGTAGTGATGGTACGGAAGAAATATGACATGTGGCACATGTGTCCTGATTATAGGGCACTTAATAAGTACAAAATCAAAGATAAGTTTCCTATTCCTATAATTGATGATTTGCTTGATGATTTGTATGGTGCTGTTTATTTTACAAAGCTTGATCTTTGTTCAGGATACCACCAAATCAGAATCAAGGATGAGGATGTTCATAAAACTACCTTTTGGACACATGAAGGCCATTATGAATTCTTGTTAATTCCTTTTAGACTCACAAATGCACCTTCTACATTTCAAAGTTTGATGAATTCTATTTTTAAGTCATTCCTGCGGAAGTTTGTCTTAGTGTTTTTTGATGATATATTAATTTATAGCAAAACATGGGAGGAACATTTGCATCATGTAAATAAGGTTTTGGAAACCCTTGAGAAACATCAACTTTTTGCAAAGCCCTCTAAGTATTCTTTTGGACTCAATCAGGTTGAATATTTGGGGCACATTGTCTCTCATGAAGGGGTTAAAGTGGATCCTACTAATATCAAAGCCATGATGGATTGGAAGGTTCCAAAAACCCTAAAGAATCTACGAGGATTTTTGGGGCTTACAGGTTATTACCAAAGATTCATAAGGAATTATGGAAGCATATCTGCACCTCTCATATATTTATTAAAGAATGACTCCTTCCATTGGAGTGAGGATGTAACCAAAGCATTTGAGAAACTAAAGGAGGCCATGTGCACCACTCTAGTCTTCGCTACTCTAGATTTTTCCAAAACATTCATTGTTGAATGTGATGCATCAGGGGTGGGTATGGGGGTAGTTCTCATGCAAGAAGGCCATCGTATTACCTTTTTGAGCCATCAATTTAAAGGTAAGAATATTTCCAAACTGACTTATGAGAAGGAAATGCTCTCCATACTTCATGCAGTAAAGCAATGGAGACACTTTAAAGTGAATACAGATCATCATAGTCTGAAATAATTCTTGGAGCAGAATTTATCATCTGAAGAACAAAAAAAATGGGTCTCCAATATGTTGAGATATGATTTTGAGATTATCTATAAGAAAGGGAAGGAGAATGTAGTTGTGGATGCTCTATCATGGAAAGATGAATCAAATACAACCTTGTTATTTGCCATATCCATATTAGAGGTAGATTGGATAGATGAGGCAAGGTTTGAATGGAGAAATGACTCAACCACACAAAACCTCATTCATCATCTCCAGAATGATCCAAGCATGTCTAAAAAATTTGTATTGAAAGGGAATGCTTTATGGTATAAAGATAAATTATACCTATGTAAGAACTCCACTCTTAAAAATAGGATTCTATCTAAGATTCACTCTTCTCCAGTAGGGGGGCACTATGGATTCTTGAAGACTTATCATCAAGTCAAACAAGATTTGTTTTGGGAAGGTCTCAAAGGAGATGTCCAAATATTTGTGGCAGAATGTATGGTTTGTCAGCAAAATAAGGGTGAAACAGTTCGATCCCTAGGTCTTCTGCAACCTCTATCTATTCCTAGCTAGCGGTGGGAAGAGGTTTCGATGGAATTTATCACAGGATTGCTTAAATCTGAAGGAAAAAATTTCATCATGGTTGTGGTGGATAGACTCACCAAGTATGCTCATTTTTGTGCCTTGGCACACCCATTTGCTGTAAGCACAGTAGCAACAACCTTCATGGACACAGTTCACAAGCTTTATGGGACACCGAAGATTATAGTAAGTGATCGAGACCTGATATTTACTATTAATTTTTGGATTTATTTACTCTCATGTTTGGGTACTTAGCTCATAGCTCTTCTTATCATCCCTAGTCTAATGGCCAAACAGAATTTGTAATAATTTTTTTGGATGGATATCTTTGTTGCTTTATGTCAAATAAACAAGCAAGATGGGTCTAATGGTTACCACTTATAGAATGGTGGTATAACACTTCCTTCCATACTTCATCTAAAATGTCTGTTGTTTTAGCACTCTATGGGTAACATCCACCATCCATCACATCATCATTGAGAGGACAACCATGGGTTAGAGCAGTAGAAGAACACATTTAGTATCAACAAGAGGTCCTCTCTAGTCTTAAGGAGAACTTGGTCATGGCACAAAACTGCATGAAGCAACAGGTTGATCAACATTGCATAGAAAGACATTTTGAAGTCGGTGATTGATTTTTTGTGCAGTTACACCCATATAAGTAAATTTCTTTGAAACAACAACAAAAGGATAAAAAACTTTCACCAAAGTATTATGGCCTCGATCAAGTATTGCAGAAGATTGGTACTGTAGCATACAAATTAGAACTTCCAAAATCAACCAAAATACATCCAGTCTTTCATGTTTCTTTCCTGAAGAAATTAATTAGACAAAGAGTTTCAGCCTAAACAATGCTACCTGAGCTCGATGAGGAGGGGAGAGTCATCTTGGAACCTGAATCCATCCTTCAAACATGCACTAAAATATTGAGGACACAGGTTATTACTGAGTACCTGATCTAGTGGAAGAATATGGACAATGAAGATGCAACATGGGAAGATTTAACATTCATGCAACAGCACCCAGAGCTTCTCAACATTGGGGATAATGTTTCTTTGAAGGGGAAGGGCATGCTACACCCTTAACCTATTGCTTGTATTAGGATATGAGTAGTTGACTTGTGGCTTAGCATATCATTTTATTATATCATTTATACTTTCTCATGCTTAGTAGGTCGGCCTTGGTGTTGGCCATAACATATGAATAATATATATAGGGGATTTTAGGTAGTACTTCATTATCATTTGGACCATTTGACTATTATTGTATGGTTTTGAGGTTTCCCCCTCGAAGTGGTGAAGCTATTCTAATTGAATTTTGAGATCATTATTCTATAATATTGTTTTATTTTGGTGTTATATTTCTGCTTGTGATCTGAATTATACAAGTAATTTTATTACATACCCACACACTATGGAATGTCCTGACCCCTCTACCACAAAATGGAATTTTTCTAATTTAAAGTTCTTTGGTACACTTTTAGTATGCCTTATTTGAGGTTTCCATATCCATAACATATATATAAGAAATTTATTCATCTATAATTAGGGGAGGGCATTTTGTCTTATTTACTCCTAGATTTAAATGAGAAAAAACTAAAGTGAAATCACAATAAAATATACTCCAATACTCGTTTGTTCTTTATATGATCTATATAATAATTTTAGGACATTCATCCACTCAAATATATAAACAAAAAGAATATTTCCTCTAAATTCAAGCTAGAGAAAATGTTCGATTAAAATTACGTTGTTGCAAGATTATGATTATCAATTTGGTTGAATACATTCTAGATATCACATGCTCAAAGAAAACACTGTGCATTTTGAGCCCTCTTCAAATTAGTTGTGACATGATGGTGAAAATAGGTTCCCACAACCCAACTAATGTTTGTTTTACAAGACTCCTTCACCATATAGGGTTTTGAAGATTCAATGAGTTACATATTGAGCATTACACAATGTTAATGGTCCAAATTATATACAAGTAGATCATGAAGTAATATGTAAACATAAAAAATTGTAGTATATGAGATTATAGAGGGACAAGGGTGTACAAAAATTGCCATAATGGGGTGCACGTTGAACCATACCATACATTTTGTTCTATGAAGCTATTTCAGATAAATTTTCAATAGTGGAG
This sequence comes from Taxus chinensis, assembly GCA_019776745.2. Classification (NCBI taxonomy): domain Eukaryota; kingdom Viridiplantae; phylum Streptophyta; class Pinopsida; order Cupressales; family Taxaceae; genus Taxus; species Taxus chinensis. The sequence continues at coordinate 614,631,588 of CM034152.1, read as the reverse complement.
CTCTGTTAGATAATTTCCAGCCTTTTCTAGGCATTAGATCATCCCAAATTAGTAAAAACATCATAATATAAGCTAATTCCTCTTCTCCTTCTCATTGCTAGTCCTTGGTTATATTGTATATCATTATATATCTTTATCTAATTATTATTTGTGATATTGCTACAATTATCTTTATAAATTAATTTATTAGGATACTATATCGTTAATTAATACCCCCTAAACAATATATCGTTACCATTTAGGTTAAATCAATTACATTGAGATTTTTTTCATACTTTTACATCACATCAAACTCTCCAAGTGCAAATATTTTTGTGTTCAATGAGGATTTTATAACAAATTTTAATGTGATTTATATCCAACACTAACATCATTTATAACAGTAGCTAATAAATATAGTATTGTTTTAATAATACATTACTACAATATTATTTAATTATAACTAACAAAAAATATTATAGTTGACCTCTTGTCAATAATGTTTTTTAGATTATTTAGTCAAATTATTCTATAGTAAGGACAAGAATTCAAGGTATACTTAAGAAAAAAAGTCAAGATATAGTATATAAATGAGTTAAAGTTATATTTATATAGCATAATTTGGATATAATCAAATTCCTAATTTCACCTATAGTGTAAAATTTATCCTATAGTTGATACATATAGTCATCCTACAAAATAAAGTTAAATTTAGGTTAATATCATTTATAACTTCAATTTAAAGTTGATTTAAAGTAAATATATAGTGATTTAAAGTAAATATATAGTTAGAAATAATGTGAAACTATAGTCACATTCCTAAATTCATTTAAAAATAAAGTTATAGTAAAGCCAACGTTACCTTAGTGTTCACAATTATAGGGTTATGTTAGGATAAATATATCCTAAGATTAGAGCCTGAATATATCCTTTTGTTTCATGCGTTTAAATTATTTTATTAAAAAAATTATTACTAATAAATTAGTATTGGCCAAAAACTCATGGCATCACTATTTTAAACATTATAATGATCAATTTTTCATAATTATCACATTTTATAGCTATGGTACAATAGTAAAATTAATTTGGTTTTTCTTTAAATACAACAATATTCACTTTAATATTGTAGTGAGAACATAATAACATTAATTAGATAATTAGTTTATAGTAATAACCTATAATCATGCACAGACAAAAATCATCATAGATAATCATTCATAAGAAAACATAATGATCAATAATTAGATAAGATATTAAATAAAAAATGACATAGTGGAGTGAGAAGAGGATCTTCTAACACATGACATAACACACATATGTGTAACTTAGAATGCCAACATGTATAACCATAGAGAAATCTATATATAAACACATCATTGACCATGAAATGTGATTATTAATACAATAGTCATGTATGTGTAATGAAATTTTGGTACTGATAAGAAATTAATTTCATTTTTATGTATATCAAAGTACGATCTCCATAGAAGTAATTTTACGCACCCATTTTTTATGGTGAATATTTCTAAAATACCCTATGATGATACGAGGACATATAAACATGAAAATATGTTATAAAATTCTCTAACCATTACCATAACAAAGAAATTTCCTTTTTATTCCTTTTCTAATAAATATTTCTCTTTCTAACTTTCCATACCTACTAAATTAGATGATTTTTTACTTCTTCTATTCATTCCTATAACCTCCATTTTTGGCACGATAACCATTATGAAATGTTTTCAACAAAAAGGGTGGTTCGTGCATCTATCATAGTAGTTGCATGAACTACCATAACACCTTCATGATCTTGAATGGAAATGTTACAACCCTTGTAGTGGTGTTTCAAGTAGATGAAATGGTTACATAAGCATCTTCTACTGATAGTGGTGGCTCCACCATAGTTATATATGTTTCCCTCTTGAATTTTGAGCATAATATTTGGATTTTATTTTTAGTGAGACATATTTGTTTCTTTGTTTAAACCCAAATTTTATTTCATTGAAACCTCCTTTATTGTACTTCATTCTTGTTGAGATATAATACCTACCCTAAATCATTATTTTAACTAAATTTTTTGATTTGTTACATATAATTTCCTCTTTAAGAATAGAATATTATTTCATTTTGTAACTCTATAATTTTTTGTTACTAGATATTTTCTTATAAAAATGAAATTCCATATTGTTTCTACCTTTATTTTTATAGAGAGACACCATGCCAAAAAAAATTATATTTCTTCTAGTCGTAAGCACTTCAAAGGTTCTACCTAATTAATTTTGTTACCACAAGAGATATAATAAAGAAAATAAAACTAACAATTATGATATCTTCGAATAAACTCAATCTTATATGGTATGTCCTTATTTCATCACCTATCTACTCCATATCTTATTGATCCATTATTATTTATAGTTATTGGTAAAAGTGGACACATTACTAGGGGCCTGACCATATTACAATAGATCAAGGGGTTTCAACATATAAATATAAATATAATACCAATATAATACACAATATAAATAATATAGAAAGAAATTACAGAGAAATTATGATCACACAACATAACTACAACAAAAAAAAAATAGCATAAAGATAGTAAAAATCCATACTAGATATGTAATTCAATTATTTAGCTACATAACCTATCTCTTTACAAATTTATCTAATGAAATTCTCATTCAAAAATGATTTTTTTATGTGGTTTATGAAATAGGTACCTTCCAAAAAGTTCAACAATTTTATCCATCTATCTTTATTTTCATAGGAAATTAGAGTAGAACCAGATGTAAAATGGTTTGATCTCTTCAATAATATAGATCTAGATTCTATTTTAATTTTCTCCTCCTCTTGGATACAATATTATCTTATAATTTTCATTCCTCTTTTCTCCTCATTTTTAATGAATGGATGCATCTCTATCTTTTTCCTTTCATCGTCATTCCTCTAGTAAAAATTATCTTCCCACTCGTGATTTTGATCTTCTAAATGGATTTCATAATTTGTATATTGAACGTTTTGATTCTCTAAAATATGAAATTCATATTATATATATTCTTCCCATTCTTATTCATTATAAAATTCTTCTTTTGTATCCACTTCTTCTTCATAGTTCTCCACTTCCTCCTCTACAGTTTCTCCTTCTTCCCTTGCTTCTATATCTTGTTTCATCTTCTCACTATCCCCATCATTTACGGTACCATATAGCTTCCCTTCACTATGGATAATCTCACCATAAAAAATCTAAGCCTAGAAAGGGGGCTGTAAATACTTTTCCAACAAATCTGTGGTATGATGAAGATTGTAAGGCTGCCAAGAGAGCTATGAGGGAAAGTGACGTGAACAAAGAAAATAAAAATAAATACAAGAGATTGGTACAAAAAAAAAAGAAAGCTATGTGAATAGAAGAAGGTTTGAATTAATTTCTCTTGGAAAACACAATCCCAAGGGATTCTGGAAGGAGCTACAACAAAGGAAAACAAACATAGAAAACAATATCATAGAAGCTCATTGGATAGACTATGCGAAGACTCTCTACGAGTGATCTCAACAGAAGGATATTCCTCCCATCATTCATACTTTGATCGAACTTTTCTCAGAGGATGACATCAAACATGGCATAAAGAATCTAGCAAATGGTAAAGCTCAAGATGTTGATGGGTTACAGGTTGAATTTTTAAAGTGGGGGTTGAGGTGCTCACTCCGCATGTCAAAAAAATCTTCAATGATGTAACTCAAGTTGGGTTCCTGCTAGAGTGCACAACTAGTGTTGTTATTCCTCTTTTTAAAAGTGGGGATATCAATAATTCTTCTAACTATCGCACTATTATGATTAATCCTCTTTTTGGTAAGTTATTCAGGGGCATAATAGAGCGTAGAATCAACAATTGGGCAGAAATAGAGGGCAAAAGAGTAAAAGGACAAACATGTTTCCGATCTAAACATTCAACCATTGATCATTGCATCACTCTTAGGCACTTGATTGAAAATGTATGGTATATACCCAAGGGGATGAAGTTTTTTGCTGTTTTGTTGATTTTAAGAAAGCCTTTGACATGGTTACTAGAGACAAACTTTGGAATAGGATGGAGGAGCTTGAGATTCCAAAAGAGCTTAGAGCAGCAATGCATAGACTTTATGAGCAGGTCAGAGCTAAAATCAGAACCAGAGAAGGTATGTCTGAATGTTTTGGTAGTGACATTGGGGTCAAACAAGGTTGCCCTCTTTCTCCCACTTTGTTTGGTTTATACATTGACAAGCTTGAAGAATGGTTACGCAAAACTGAAGGAGGGGGTGTTCAGTTGGTCGAGTATGTGGTGAAGTTACTCTTATATGCCGACGATTTTATCTTAATTTCAACAACTCAAGGATTAAGGGAGCATCTAAAAGCTTTAGAATTCTTTTGCCAGGAAGTCAAGATGCAAGTGAACATTAGGAAAACAAAAATCATGATTTTTTCCCTAAAAAGAAAAGAGAGGCAAATTAACTTTCTTTTTGAGGGGAATACATTGGAAATTGTTACAAAAAATAAATATTTTGGAATTGATTTCCACAACAAGATGAGTTGGGAGACATGTAGAGCAAAAAGGATATAGGGAGGTTGGAAAACATCTTACCTACTTCAAAATAGGTGTAGGAAAGCTGATCTTTGGGACTAGAAAACTAAGAAAACCCTCTTTGGTTTGTTGGTTACTCCGGTTACTCTTTATGGTTGCGAGGTTTGGAGAAGTAGCGTGTAAAAGCATGGATGGCGACAATTAGAAAGAATCCATAAACATCTCTAATCACAAGCACTCTTAAAGTTAAATCAACAGTTCCTTATGATATCTTGTTAGCTGAAGCATGTACCTTCTCGATGGAAGCATCGGCAATAACTTGACTGATAAGCTATTTGAAATTTTTTGAAAGCATGGATGATCTTCGCTGGCCCAAAATGGTTATAGAGGATAAGCTAGAGCGCAGAAAGAAAACCTGCATGAAACAGAACAACAAATGGATAAACAAATGGGGCATCAATTTTTAGGAGTGTCCTAACAACAACAGAGAAATAAAAAATTATGTGATGGATAAGTTTATGATTGCCATGTGGATAGAATATATGGGTCGTAAGAAAGCACAATATATCAAAGATTTCAACCCCACTCGGGAGCATGATGAAAAACTTACCTAGGGGCAGTTAGTAAACGTAAGGCAAGTATTTTAGTGGCTCAATTGAGGGCCGGATCACATCATCTTCATTGTGAAACCGGTAGATGGAGTATTCCCAAAGAGGATTGAGAAAGGAGAATTTGTCTTTTTTGTAGCAAAGGGGTTGTTGAAACGGAATGACATTTCATTATGGAGTGTTCAACATATGATGATATTCGTATCAAGTACGAAAATAGACTAAAAGTGGACAACTAAAATGAGTTATTTACAGAAACAAAACTTCAAAAGATTGCTGGTTTAGTGCTCAAAATTCACAATAGAAGCGTTGATATGGCAATGAGTCTGAAAACAACTTAATATATCGGTTTCGTTTGGTCCCATAGACTCTTCACTCTCGTGGACGTCATTAAAATCTTAATAAAGGGCAAACCACGCGGACAGGTTCAGCGTCCTGCGGGAGTCATGTTCCTCCAACTCATAACCAGGGCTCTTTCTCTGCCTTTGCCGAACCTCATACTCCGGTTACCGAGCCTCCGACCCAGTTGTTGACGTTAAACCAGGTTTTTTACACTTGGAAAGGACTAATGAGCTTCGAAACTACTAAGTAAGGTGAGTTATATTCCACTGGTTCGATTCTTAACCCTCGTTCATGTCAACATATTTGATCACTCCTCATGTGTCGGCTGCAATGCGGGTTTTCCAAATATTTTTTCTGAATTACTCATGTAACTTTACTAAAATGCTCATCTGCTGGACAAGCAAGGGAATAAGCTATTAAATTTATCATTAAGGCGTTGGATCAACAAAATAATTAATGCATTTGAAGCAAATGAAACGTTTTTTTCGCTAAAAATTGTTTGGTGCTTGTTCTTCTAGGTCCATGGATCTGCTTCCTGTTAGTTTTCTTTGCTCTAAGATTGTGCAGTGTAGATGTTTACTATATTGATGATGTTTTAATGTGGAGGTGTAACCCGTTTTTGCTACAAAAGGGCCACGCAAGTGAAGGGAAGGGTCTAAGATATGTAGGAGACATTTTTTCAGAAAATGTCTGGTTTTTATCCTAGCACAAACTCAGTATTTTTCCAAGATTCCTACCCTCTTTCAACCTTTCCTTACAGTGTTTATTTACTCCTCTTGAATGCAAGCATTTTCATTACAACACATTTTCACCACATTCCTGCTGGGGTTATGGGCCTCCCTATTGTGGTGGGGGGATTTCAAACCTAGGGCACACCTTTATGATGGCCCTCCATTGAATGTACCCATTTTCATTACAACACAACCTTCTACATGCCAGCTGCGGTTAAGCTCCACCCTTATGAGCATCCTACGCTACCAGTACACAGCAACCCCTTAGGACCACTTAAAAGTATTGCTATTATGGTAGAAAAATACCTCTTTCTACTTCTGTTGGGTCTTACTAGTTCGGTCTCATGGTACGTTCAAAAAGATATCCTAATTGGTTGTATCCTTTTACTTGTTTCTAAATACTAATAAAATAATTTTTTTATTATTCCCATCCTCCTGTTCTGTTTTGCTTGGTAAATCTTGGGTGAGGTCATCACATCCCAACCTTTCCTCGTTTGGTGGAGTTATGGGCCATCTTATCATGGAGAGGAGGATTCAAGCTTGGGTCATGTTCTCGCAAGTGCCCCTGTTACGATTAGACTCTAATCCCTTGGACATGCCTAGGCCCTATTCTCATAGTTAATGTTGATCCCAGTTTCACTTCTTTGGTTTTTTAAGACTGCTTTCCCTTTAGGAGAAGTTTTAACTGGTATAAGTTTGCCTTGAGGCTTTAGGAGGAGTATTATACCTCATTAGCCATCATTACTTCCTCGAGGCTTTTTGATAGAGTTCCATATTCTTATGTTTGTAACCATGTACATGTTCCTTATATCAGCAAAGAACTTTTCATAAACTTTATTGCATCCATTGAAGAGCCCACTCATCCTTTTCAATGGTATTGTTTCAATACACCAGATGTATACTACAACTGCACATTCTCCTGGTTTTGTGATCATGCTGATAGGCCTTTCAAAAATCTAACACTATACCAAGAACAACCATCTTCTCTTTTACCAAATTTTCTTGCTTACACCTTTAAGTAGAGTAAGAAGATTGGGACTGCAATGAACTTCCTCTTTGAGTTGAGATGACATTTCGTCATTATGTCTGTAGTTCAGGGTGGGTATTTCAAATGAATGGATCGGAAGGTGAGTGAAAATCCTTCATGTTTTGAGCACAGTTCATCTTCAAATATGGAAATTTGTTGCTTTTGCATTTTTGATTTGGTCCTACCACACAAATGTTGCTTATTTCTGCTGTCAACTGTCGAGGAGATACTACCAATGAACACAATGATAAGCTATCAGATTTCCAATTAATTGCATTATCAAACGTCTGCCAAGGCATTGTCATGTCTAGTTATAATTCTCTTCATAGCTATTTTTTTCCCCTATATTTAAGAAAAAGGAAATAACAAGGTAATGTATTGCAAACTGGTTTCCGGATAAACTGTGTGAGGATTTTTTGAGAAACCAGTTTGCAATCTCATGGACTGTGGAAACATAAAAACTCTAGAGGTAATGTATTTTTTTTCAGAAAATAATTTAGGAGGACACTATACTGAGTGGCTTCTAAGAAGAAACATTGCTGGCAGTCAATTCGAGCCTTAAGGCAGTCTTATCCGAACAATCAGTGGGTTTTGGGTGGAGATTGTAATGCTATATTCTCTCCAACTGAAAAATCAGGAAGCACGACAATAATGTCACAATCCACTCTTGATTATTTTAGTTGGTAAATGACCTCTCTCTATTGGACGTCAAACCTAACTCAGGAGGATTCACTTCATCAAATAGAAAATTGCACCAATTTTTTGTGGTGCAATAGATAGATCCCTGTTAAGTACATAAAGATCTAAGTGGACATGATTCTGGAATCTGAAATTTTGTAGAAGGCAGGTTTAAACGATTGGCCAATAAGTCTCCTCATAAAAGATGAAGAAAAAATGAAACATTATCCTTTTAAATTTGAGCTAATGTGGACAAAAGAAGACTCTCTAAAAGCAAAACTGGAGGAGTGGTGGAATTACTAATCTTCGGGTCAAAAATGTATGTGATAGCCAGCAAAATCGGAAATTGTCAAAGGAAAACCAAAAGAATACAAAAAAGAGTTCAAAAACATTTCAGACAAAAGATAAACAATTCAAGAGGAGTTATCCAAAGTCGCAAGACCACATCCAACTCAATGGTATTGACCATAAAAGAGAGAAAAAAATGCTGGAAGATCTGAACAAAGTCTCACTTCAAGAAGAAATTTACTGGAAACAAAAATCCAGGGTAAAAATGGCGAAAAGAAGGAGATAGGAATACTGCTTTCTTCCACTGATCTGCTAGAACGAGAAGAAACTTTAACGAAGTTACCGAAATCACCACTCCGAATGGACTGTAGGTTAAGGAGAAAGAGGAAATAAGGACAGGAGTAATCTAGTTTGAATGAATGAATGAAAGTTTTTAATGACGTCCACGAGACCGAGCAGTCTATGGGACCCAAAGATAAACATGAGCAAGACAATCAAACATCAAAAGATGCCCGAGAGAAAAACCACTATTTCAACCTTTCTTCCAGCGCTTTGCTAATTTTGCTTCCTCTGCTATGAATTTTTATCAGGGTATCTGTTGTCTTTGCCACCCTCTCCTCTTCAAACAAAGTTGTAAGATCAACCCCTCTTAAAATATCCATATAGTTTCTCCTTATGTCCCCGTAAGCGACACATTCCATGATGAAGTGCCATTCTGATTCCGCTGCTCCCAAGTTGCAAAACTGGCAAACCCTTTCAGCCCACTCCTCCTTGGGAATTTTCCATCTCCCGGTTTCACACCTAAGGTGATGTGAACTAGTTTTTAGTTGCACAATTAACATTTTAGCCTTCCACTTTATCGTCGCTCCAATGTAGTGTTTTTGCCCGTGATCACAAGTGGGATTAAAATTCTGGACATAGTATTCTCTTTTTTGACCAAGCTGCTTATTCCACATGATATTTCTGAACTTCTCTCTTACATACTTCTTTATTTCTTCATTAGTGCTAGGGCACTCCTGCGTGCTAATACCCCATTTGCTCATCCATTCGTCGTTTTGCTTCATCCATGTTTTCTTCCTCCTGTTTAACTTTTCCTCAATTGCTATTGTAGGCCACCGGGAATCCTCCATGATTTCCACTTTTTTGAAATATCCTAATAGTCGGGTCATCGCCGTCGCTTCCACTGGGAAGGCTCCGGCTTCTGCTAAAATGATTTCATATGGGACCGTGGTTTTTATTTTGAAACTACTTGTAATTAGATGCTTCTGAACTCTTTCTATTTGCTTCCATTTCTTCACAAGATACTATCAAAAGAGCAGGAAGATGGAGGAAAGCCTGTCAACAAATCTTGGAAACAATCCTAGAAGTGATCCCAAAAGAAGACATCATTCTATTAGGTTCACTATCAGAGGAGGTGATAGCAGTTGGTCAATCCTTTCGAAATGACAAATCTCTAGGCTTCCCAACAAAACCATTCTTAGTTTCTTACAGGTGTACTGCAGACTAGTTGGGAAAGATGTTGATGCTGCAATCTAAGAATCTTTGCTGTCATTGCAAAAGAATTGAACTTGACTTTAATTGCTCTTATTCCAAAAAAGGAAAATGCAAAATATTTCGACTCCTATGGTCCAATTGCTTTGTGCAATATAATATATAAAATCATTCAAAAAGTCATGGAAAAAAGATTAAAAATGATTCTTTCAAAAATCATCTCTGTCGAACAGGGAGGATTTGTAATCGGAAGACATACCCCAGATGGTATTGTAATTGCACACAAATTGATCAATTATATCTCTGCCTTACAACCAAATAGAATGGTAATCAACTGGATATGAACACAGCTTATGGGTAAACTGGGTATTTCTGATGAAAATTGTGGAAAATATTGGTTTTAGTAGAGAATGGAGAGAGTGGGTATTTAGCTGCGTCAGTATGCCAAAATACTCATGGTCAATAGTGAAGCAGCCAGTTTCTTTGGAGCCTTGAGATGCTTTCTGTTTATCATCATTGTGAACACATTGGTGAGGTGGTCGACTCTTATGAGAAACCAGAGAAAATTAAATGGGATTGTTGTAACTGACAACCTAACATATTACACACCGCCAATTTGTTGGTGATTTTGATATGGATGGGTTGACAACCATTCATGAATCGAAGTGTTTAAAGCAAGCATTACATCTGTATGAGAAGGCTTCAGGATGGAAGGTAAATAAAGACAAATCAAGGATCTTCTTCTGTAACACAAACAAACATATTCTGACAACAAGATATACAAAGAGTTAGACATCAACTGGCTGTTTCCCCTGCACCTATCTATGAATCCCATTGTTTGAAGGAAGTAATGCATCCCGGTTATGGAAGGATATGGTGGACAAAACGATAAAAAAAATGGAGAATTGGAAGGGTGAATGTCTGTCTTTGGGCAGAAGGAATCAACTTCTAAAACTGACTTTGCATGCAATGCCAATCTATTTAATGTTTGTTCGCCAATGCTAACAAAAGTGTAAGAAGCAATTAGGTCAATTCAGTTGAAATTTCTTTGGAGTGGGGACTGGTGAAGAAAGAAAAACTACCTCTCATCAAATGGGATTCTGTCTGCCTACCAAGAGAATGGGGAGGATTGGATCTGAGGATCGATAATGAATCTTGCTCTTGGGGCGAAAACCGGCTTAAAGAGAATCTACACGGAAAGAATTCTTTTGTGGAGGATAATTCTTAAGAAAAAATACTCAGACTCTATGATTCCTGGGCGAATCTAGTGACTTACGATAGTCACTTTATGAGGTTCTAATGTATGGAATCTTAGCAACATTTAAGCACTCAAAATTCTCAAACTGTTGCTTAGATGAGAATGTCAAAAGTGCAAAGATGACAAGCAAGTTTCTGGACTAAAAGCTTGGATCAGTCCTCATATGAGATGGCTTTTAGCTTAAACAAGGGCAATTCTTATTGAAGCCATTGGTATACAGTGGGGTCTCCTAAGAGTATCTAAAAAAATTGGGCGGACTATTAGGCAACGTAGATGGCCCAAGGTGGTCTTTGATGAGACTATCTTGTGCTTTAAATCGAATGAAGTCTTAGATTGAATCAAAACAAGAGGATAAGGAAATTCAGACACATTGACTTGGGTGCATGTCCTAATAATAAGGAAGTAAATAAATACATTCGTTATAGGATCAATTTCAGCAAGTTACTTTGTGGAATAAAACATAAGGGATCCAAGGTAGAAATATTACCTCGACAAGATTCAATGGGCTCCAATTGTGATCATCAATGAAAGGACTATTTATAATTAGGCTGAATATCCCTATGGGAGGCCCCAAAGGCATTATCATAGCCTTAATCAATGATATATTTGCATTGACTTCAGTGTGAAAATCTTGAGTCAGGCGGAATTTGAGCTAAAAGAGGCTTTCAAGGCCCATCATGGGCCCCTCTATGCATCAAGGAAGTGAGTGAAAGAAGTAATACTTTAAAGCCACATTGTTCTTTTGCTAATGAGGTTACAATCTCCCTTGATCCAAAAATTTTAAGTGTATCTATAGCATTTCCGATAGAAGATTCTTCTAAACTTTCTTCTCTCCTGGCATTAGGTAAGAAAAGGTCTCTTCCCTTGATTCAGATTTGGACCTCTATTCCTGCGATAACTTCTCATGCTAGATCATTTGGCTGGAAAGAAACCGAAAAATCTTCCAAGATGAAGAAAGAGAGGCACATGTGGTGTCTTAACACAATTCTTAGAGACAATCAGGGAGCTGATCATGACTTGCCCTCCCAGAACAATTGAGGACTAGAGACGGTGCAAGCACTTTATCTTATTATAAAAATACTCTCCAAAATATACCTGATAAGGGGTGGGGAAAAATAGATGAAAGAAAAGAGATTGCACTTGGTCCCTTTAAAAGAAAATCTTAAAATTAAACTTTGATGGTGCAGCTAGAGGCAATCCTGACTGGGCAGGTTGTGGAGAAATCATTAGAAATAATAAATGTGAATCAATTTTAACCCACTGCTATGATTTGGGAAAAATATATAGACTATGCTGAAGCCAAAGCATTGTGTAGAGGGATTATGTTGGTTAAGGAGAAAGGTTCGTCAGAGTTGGAAATTGAAGGGGACTCAGAACTGATTGTGGACACCTTCAACAAGAATCTATGCAGACATTGACTGCTCAACCGCATCCTAGAAGCTTGTAGACTGATGGGAAATGGAGTTAAGGTTCGAACCCTTAGCCACTTTTGTAGAGACGACAATAAGGTTGCAGACCTTATGGCCAATTAGGGAGTTGGTTCAAATAGTTCCTGAGGTGCCAAATTTTAAATCTTCTCCCCCTCTTTTTAAATACCAATCTAAGCAAGCTGTTAAGATTAGAGGGTATGGGTGAAGGAACCCATGATGATCACCACCTTTGAATTAATACCAACTTTAAACTATCATTCTTATGCTGCCATTCTGGCCAGTTGTCTTGGCTGCCTCGTGCGAAAGGCTTTTGCCCTATCACTTCCCATTTTCTCCTCATGCATTTTGCTCGGCAGAGGAGGAATGAGAACGTTGAGGATGGCATCGCTTTCTCCTTCAAGTATGCATGGACTGGTCCTGACTCTGATTCAGCCACTTATTTCAAAAGTTTGGTCTTATGGCTTAATTGGTAATTGGGGGGCAAGTTAGATATTATCTGCGGGCACTCTTTTAGTTGTCGCCTCTACAAATTACCGTTGTGTTTCCAGAGCTTTATGGTCTTGTATTATTGTGCCTTGTCGGTTTCTGAAGAATGTTGGGTTCTCCTCTGGAAATTATGATATGGGTTGTGGATGCTTTGCTTCTTGGCCATTCTCCCATGATCTTGTATCCTAGTTGTAATACTTGGTGCCTCCTATATGGGGTTGCCTGATTTTTTGGGCATCATCTCTAAATAGTTCATGAAGAGTCTTTGAGAACTAGGTATCTGGGTTTTTAGATGGTGGATTCAGTTTTGGGGGTGACCCCTGCCATTGCGGGTTATTTCCACTTCCTTCGTGGTGCTATCCAACTGCTCCTGCAGGCCTTGTTGATTTGTTGTGCTTGTCTGTGTCATATGGGTTGCTATCTTTTGGAGTTGGATGAAATTTTGTTGCTGCTATTGTTGGTATATGCTTCATATCCTCACTTCAGACTTGTTTTGAAAACCTTTTCAGGGAGTCAAGTGTTTGAGTATTGAAAGTGGGGTATTCTTGGGTAAGAATCTTGTATTTACTCTTTGTTGAGAATTATGTGTGCATGAGCGGAGTTTGGGTGTTGATTTCATTGTTTCCTTCCCATCACATATTTAATCCTTATGAGTGTCAATCTATGAAGGCTTTGTTGGGATCTCTATTGCTTGTAGAAATTCATTTTTTATGCTTCATCTGATTCTGCGAAGCATCTTTTGAGTCCTAGATAGTCATTGCCTGGCCATGCATAAATAAATTTTCTTTGGCTAAGCAGGTTTCAATTGGTTTTAGACTCTGTTCGCAGACTGGTATGGCTTCTCCCGTGAATTTGGAGGGATTAGGTTTCGACAAATGTTGGAGAGGGATATTTCATCATAGCCCAAGGCTTGTTAAAGGAAAGTAGTCTTCTGGAAATATAACGAGGGAGCAGAACAGAAATTTGGTGAATAAATTCTCTTTGGAGGATGTGCTTTCCTTTTTCGTTGGCCTCATGGATGATTTGAAACTGAAACAGTTGATGAATAGTGGGATTCTCCATGACAAATCCGCAAGAATGTCTGTAGAACAAGCTCCAGACTTCTGGAAGTGTTCTTTGATTGAATGAATTAAAGATGAAAAATAGTTAAAATGGGCCTCCACTAATTTATTCAAATCCCAGTCCTCTGCTAGACTTGGAAAGGAGCTTCAGTTGATTGTGTTCTCCAAGGAATGAAAGATCTTGGTCAATCCACTTTAAGATTGAATACAATGAAGGTGGCACAGTTGATTGATGGTCAGACTGTCTTGTTTAGGCAATTAATACCATGGTCATCCAGAAAGACATACAACAAATGGAGGTCAGCATCATCAGCAGGTTGGAAATCATTTGGAAGCTTCAGAAGGCAGAGGCAGGAGAGGTTCTGATTCTAGGCAAGAAGATGGATGGAATATGCAGCAGGCTGGGAATCAAGATCGAGGATTTTGAGCCCAAGGACAAGAAGGAGCCTGATCTTGCTACTGTTATGGCTGAACTCATTCTGAAAGAGTAGCTGGAGACTTGCCATTGATGTTCCAGATTCGAGTGAGGTGTGAGGGGACGCATGGAGCCTAAGTTGCTTGATTAGTGGTCGCCTGATGCAGATGTCTAGCTTGTTGATTTATGATGTCTAAAGTTAGCTTGTTCTCACTCAAAGACACTTGGTTTCATGAATAGTTGTTTTGTTGTAAGTTTGTTTTTTGCTGTACTAGTGGATGATTAATTGACAGGGCATATTATTATTAATAGCATGGGCCACCGACAGGTGCTGCAATTCGTTGATATCTTCAGGATTTCTGATTATTAATTTATTACATTATTAATGGGGTGTGTGTCCCCCTTTTGATTGGCAACATATCAAGCCAAAATCAGCATTTAATTTAAGAGTACAAAAAACGTGCTTTGTTGAAATGGACGTTCAAAATTGGAGAGTGATGGGAACATTTTTCTCGTGATTACCCAGTATGGGAAGCCTAAAATTTTGCATTATATGCAGCTTCAGTAATGATGATGATGATCATTTCCACGACAGCAGTGTTAAGTCAGCAAATATTCAACAAATATTGAATAGTAAAATGTTGGAAAATAACAAGAGTACAACTACAGAAAATGTGAAGCAGCTATGAGTGTGAAAACAACAGAGAATGCAAAAATTTGTTGAATTACTGTAAAATGAAAGTGGTAAATGTTTGTGGAAACAAGAGGACGATGAATGTAGTCTGCAAATGACATGTTGCAAATGTTTGTGGAAACAAGAGGAAGATGAATGTAGTATGCAAGTGACATGTTGCAAATCATCAGCGAATATGGATAGTCAATAAAGAAAGTCCATTCTTCTACATGATGGAGCAGAATTTTTTGCCAGACAGCAGACCTTTTGACATGTTTTTCACCTGGTAAACACAGACCTAAATAAGTATGGGCATGAAAAGTTAATGAAGAATCATGCAAACCACATATATTGTACAATAAATATTTGTCAATGTTTTGGAACATTTAACTGCCATATGTACAAATATGATCACAGACATTTTACAATGAGTCCAATGAATACAAATCATGTTTCCAATACAATTATTGTTGAATTTTCTTCCAGAATCAAGTTTTGGATACTATTTCCTGATAACAGAGAGTAACACCAAGAAATATTCCTGTATCAGACAATGAAGGAATTTCCCAAAATAAACATGATATTAAGGACCTAACACTTTTGAACGTAATTATTGACAGGATTGAGTGTTAATATTTTTCCTGACTTCGTATGGACACAACCAAACAACTTAATTATAGTCTTCACAATACAAATAAAAAATATATATTTTGATTGGTAAACAAGGGTTGAAGGGTCCCTTTCCCTTTGGTTCGCTTTTCAAGTATTGGAGCGATAACTGGCCTGGGACTTGATTGGGTGCCCCAGATCCCCAATGCCTTAGTGGGAGTGTAATGTCCCCTCTTTCCGAATGAGCTTGGACGAAGACCTTTGGCCCTTTTTGTCTACCCGACAGCCAAAGGAGGTTTCTAGGGTGACCAAGTTTTTATTATTTTATTATATTGTGCTAATGTTTTTAAAATAACATTATAAGTTGCACATATAATAAATAATAAAGCTTATTAATAAATTAAAAATATCAATATCAAAATACAATTAAAATTAATTGTATTAGAGGGGAAAAATGCGACTTGCTTTTGGGAGTCATAAATAGGGAAATGTGCCATTAAGCCCATAGGGAAAAATGCGATCTGCATAGGAGAAAGAAAGAATGTGATTGGCTGGGTTTAGAGGTGGTTGTTGGGCTGTTTTCCCTTTATATGAGCAAGTCGACTTGCTTAGAGGGATGCAGATTTTTATTATCAGATTTTGCATTGTTAAGAGCTCTTGCTTTTATTAGAAATTCCAAGGACGAAAACCCTTGTGGATTTCATCTCTTGTGGACGAAAATCCCAAGGGATTGAGAGGGGATTTTACTCAGAAATTTCCAGCGTTCTTAATCAGATTTTCAGGTTAATTTCAGCAGTGTTTGTGAAGTGTTTTGTGAAGATATTGGCAGTTGTGTGTGGCAGCATTGGGTCGATTTATTGTGGATGGTTTTGGCAGCATTTCAAGAGGTATTTCCTTAAAATTAGTTATCAAATATTCTCCATGATATTGTAAACCAAATTGCTGTAATTTCATATTTTCTGAAGTGATATTTCAAGGGTTTCAGGCAGATTATTAATCAGATCCCAGATCTGATTTCCGGGTTATGTTGGTCACAATAAATTATGATTTTTGCATGATTTGGCGTCTAAAAATACCAGTAATCATTTGGGATTGACAGTATAAATTTTGAGTATTATTTGCATTGAGATCCAGTTCAAACCCTAGTCGCATTTTCTTAATTAAATTCAGATCTGCATTAGGGTAATTGCCATAACATCCATAATTTTTTATCTGCTGTTTTTATTTGATTTAAAATTCATTGGAGTATAAGGGAGACCCATTGGGGATCTTTCAGGGAGTCAAACCTTGGTGGGCTAGGTGACATTCAAGTGACCCAACCAACTCACCCCCACCTCATTGGCTGTTCACTTAAAATATTACTGGCAGGGTAAATTCTTATATCTAACAAGCCACTATTCGTAGACTTCGAAGTAATTAAATTGAAAAGCATGTTGCCTTGTTATTGTGCTATTCAGGGAAGGCCATGACTGAAATAAGCATAAACACTCTATTCTTGAAGGATGGATATTAATAAAAATTGGCAAATGAGATCAGCAATGGATATGCAAAAGTAAGACATGGGAAAAGAAAACTCTAGTTCTAGTTGGCAATCAGATAGTGAAGAGGATGATGGACAAGTTGAACCAGATGAAGTTATTTTACATCTTCATCATCAGGACATAGTATATCCTTAGAGGAATATTTTATTCGAAAATGGAAGACTACAAATTACTCCACTCAGATAGAGGAATATTGTTCCATCTAATGAGCATTCTCAATCTATAATTGCCTGTTTTAACAGTGAGAGGAGAGCTGATGGGAAATGAATAACTAAGAATGCTGTACAATACAATTGATACAATATGAAAACAACATGGAATTTCAAACGGTATTGATTATCCATCCTATTCTAGTGAGTATATAAATGGAAACATAAATGTTATTGAAGTGCTGACATAACTTTTTGAATATGGATACATTTTAAATCTGAAGTACCATTG
Organism: Taxus chinensis; assembly: GCA_019776745.2. Taxonomy (NCBI): domain Eukaryota; kingdom Viridiplantae; phylum Streptophyta; class Pinopsida; order Cupressales; family Taxaceae; genus Taxus; species Taxus chinensis. The sequence goes on along the minus strand of CM034152.1, from coordinate 614,613,974 downwards.
ACGCACCATATTAACTTGGGAACTTATAACCTCAGATGTCTATGAGGGGTGTTAGTTGGAATCCAAAATCAACATCAATGGCTATAATTATGTTCACATAACATTAGGAAGTACATGCATGAGTGTATACATATCTTAAAAGGGATAACTATCGACTTATCCATCCACAGAATATAGGTTACTCCTGGTCCTGTTTGGTTTATAGAAAACCCTAGAGAGTGAACCATGGTTATGCAACAAAAGTTTATGATGAAATTGATTGAATGCTGGATGCCGAAATAATATTCGAAGTCAAAATGGAAACTGATCATTTGAGAGCTTTTGTGGACTTCTAAAATTTAAGTTAAGCTATTGTCGAGGACCTATTTCCTATACAATTTATAAATTAGATTTCAGAAGAGGTGAACGGCAAAGAATTATATTACTTTTTGGACAGAATGGCAATGAACTATATTCCTTTTTGGACAGATTCTCTGATTGTAATCAAATAGGGATTGCGGACGAGAATAAGTTGAATTTCACATCTATATGTAAATGCAGTATGTATACTTATGACCGAATACCATTTAGGTTATGTAATATCCTAACAGATTTTTTAACGAACTGTTTTTTTCATTTTAAGAGAAATGTCAACTAAAGATTTGGAGATTCTCCTGGATGATTGGTGTATCCATGGCATTAAATCGGAACATTTATGGGCATTATCTCAATGTATGAAATAAAGCCAGCAAACCAGATGAGCATCAAATCCCAGGAAATGTAAACTTTTGGCTCCTTATGGTAAACTTTCTGGCCATGTAGTCTGCAAAAGTGGACTAAAACCAGATTCCTGAAATGGAGCCAGGTGTTTTCTAAATCTAATATGGTTCAAATTCCGTAAATGGATCTACACATGCAGTATTGTATCTCCTCTCATTTGTTCACATAGCACAATGAATAACCAAATATGTGCTGCATACTTCATGATAGAGAAAGATAGAGAACTAATGTATATATGATGTACAAAGACTCACATACCAGGAGCGGCACCACTGAACCCTCTTGGTAGCCCTTCCATATGTATTAAAAAATAAAAATTACGTCTGAAATCTTATGTCTAAACTAACTCCTGCTTGTTTTGATCTTGTCTTTTCTCCAGATACATCATGAAGCCAAAAGTAGAAACCAAGGAATGTATAGTGCAGGGAATCATAGAGACACAGGTAGAGTGCTTATCCTTTTTGGAAATTTAAACAATTATAATATTATTGTGTATATTGATGATAAAAAGGATATGGTTTTCATTCTATTTTCCTTGGCTTCATTGTTCATTCTAGTTTTGGTTCTGCCTTCTTGAGTTTTGGATTTTATTAAAGTTTAGTAAACGATGGAGTTTGGGTGATCTCGGTTATTTTGGGTCATCAACAAGCAAGGAAATTGAGGATCAGGAACATTTTCATAGTTTATGCAATATTACCATGGAAACCAGTGCTCTGTAACTTCTGTAGATGAGCTTGTTATCTATTCATTTTGCAGCTCTCAAAATATTACCATTTAGTCCAATATCGCAAGTTTCTAATAAATTTTATGTTAAAACTCTCCATAGAGTTTCCAAAATACAACGGTATAGTAAAATAATGCGATGTTCTGTTCATGATTTCATTCTATGTTTCCCTTTTCCCTAGAGTTTTTCCATCTAGTGTTTTTGGCATGCCTTTCCTTATGTTTTTTTTTAAGTACATACAAGGTGGAGTTTTGAGGTATCTGGGTTGCTTAAAATTTTCTCCAAGTTATGAAAACCTGTCAGCTTATGAATGCCTTTTGGTCATTAAAGAGTAAAGAACTTGAGGTACTTCAGCACTTTCAGAACCCTTGCAAGGTTTATATAGGTGCGAGTAGTAGTATTTATACTTCTGAGAAGGATCCCTTGCTTTATCCATTCATATAGTTTCCAAAATACAACAGTTTAGCCAAGTTATGGAAATGTCTATTCATGCACTGTGTGATGCTCTCCATAGATTCTAAGATTACATTAAATGTAATAAGAAGAAAACCTTATAATCAGGCACAATTTGAATACTTGAAAATTTTCCGAGTTCTTGCAAGGTTAATATGGGGTGCAAGTGTATGTGAATCATGTGCTTTATCCAACTATAGAGTTTCCAAAACAAAACAGTTTAGTCAAATTTTACAATTTTCTATTCATGTTCTTTATAGCACTTCCCATAGATTCTAAGAAACAGTGATTGCAACTAGAACTATTTCTTGTAAGCAGACACAAGTCAGATATGACTAGTGTACTAGCATAAGCCTACTGAAGACATTATCCCATATGATGTGAAAAGTACCGTCCAACATATAAGAGCAGCTTTCTGTTAGCAAAATCAACGAGCCCGGTTATTTAAATTTTACATATTCATAATGAAGTCTGTTATGCTTTTCTTGCTCAACACAAAGTGATGACAGGGTGTACTTCAGAGTCTCAACTACTAGGAGATTTTGTTGCCTTAAAGCAGGCCAAAGAAGCCAAAGTGTCTGAATTTTTATCTTTTCTGTTTCTTGAACTGTTGCCTCATCAGATTAGGTCATGCATATGTTTGCTACTTAGAGCACATTAAACACAATTTATTTTGTGGAAAATTAAGGGCAAATTTTCCAATTACTGATCTAAAGGCTGTGGAAACTCAACTCCATATCATTTGAGAAGTCACGAGTTCTGTATCATCCTTAAAATGAACACATAGAAGCTCCATTCTGTACAGAAATGTACAACTATGCACAGTCAAGTAAAACCTTAACAGGCTGTGTTCATGTTACACCATACGATATGGTGACATGCATGTAAATTGAATCATGTAAAGTGTATTCCCCATCTCTCTTCTTGAAATAACCTTTTAATTTAGAGGCCTCTTACAGCGTTTCAGGCATGAAGTATTTGAGTAGCTCTGAATTAAATCTTTACATTATTAGTTTTACATCTATCTAAACAACTCGCAAATCCTATTTGATGAGTGCCCACAATGACAGCAAAGTCATGCCAAAGCTTTATATAGTTTGGGAGATGTGCTACCCACAATCTGCCATACACGGGCATCTCTTGGTTCTACATCTATATGATATCAGGCTAGACAAAATTTTCTACTCTCCTTTACCAAAATTTTATTTTGTACACGATAGCATTAGCATACTCTCCTTTACCTTCGCAATCCTAGCTCCTCTTGGGTTGGTGAATAAATGAGGAAGCTGTGTCCAAAAACAATATCTATTGTTCCCTTGCCAACCCATTAAATAAGCAAGGGTCACAAGAAAGGAATGGCATCTAATCTTTTGGATCTTCTTTGAAATCCAACGAAATATCACTCTTTTACAAAAGTTTTAGGAGGAGGGTTACTATACCTCTTTTAGTTTTCATTATCCCATTCCCAACAAAGTTCCTTGGCCCTTTACCTTCGGGAAGTAGTCACTTTCAGATGTTGTGTTGTATAGGAGACATAGGAACACCATATTGATTACTTCTTTTAGCCTGTTGTAGCCATTGGGGGTATCAAGTGCCCATGGGATATTGCAGTTACTCAAATAGATGGTGACAGATCTGTTAGATAATGTTTAATTCGTGAGTGGCCACCAAGGCACCTCCCTCTCATTCTTACCTCCCTCTTATTCCCACACCAAGAATAGATGGTTAGCTCAGTGTTACGTGGGGATGTGTCCCCCCCAAAAAACACAAGTCCGGGACGTCCCAGACGTCTTGGGGACGTGGGGAAAACGTTTCCCCCACGTTTCCTAATAGGCAAGGGTGGTAGGAAACGTCCCGGGGACGTTTGGGGAGGGTGGAGGACATTCGGGGGACGTTTGGATGTCCCTGGGACGGTCGTGGTGCGTCCCGGGATGTCCCGATGTTCCTGACGTCCCTTGCGACTACTGCCTCCTCTTTTAATAAAAAAACACATTTAATTACTTTAAATGTTTTTTTTTCCAATGAAAGCTAATTATAACAAAAAAGAAACATACCTAAACATACTTAACCCTAAAAGTGTGGTTCTATGTTATAAAATGACATTATGGGCTCATTCCATATTCACACCAAGCAAGAGCGAGAGGAAGAGGAAGAGCAAGAGGTATTTATAAGTTTATTTGCTTACAATATTTGTTAAAGTCTCTTATTTTTTTTTCAATTTAGATTCTATTTGCATTTTTTAGGGGCTGTTTTTTAGCATTTGTATCTACATTCACAATGTAATCATGTTTATAGTTTGTAGGATTTTAAAAAATACATATTGCATAGGGTTTGGTTGTAACTGGTTAAGTTTTTTTTTAAATTACATTTTTAATTCCAGTTTAAAATTTAGATTATATTTGCATTTTTTAAAAATAAAACATATTGCATAGGGTTTGGTTGTAACTTGTGGTTGTTTTCATTGTTTATAATTTAAAATTAAAATTGTGTTCATTGCTTATAATTAATTTTTTTTTAATTCATTACAAAATCAATCAATCATATAGTTATGCTTTTTTAATTCATTGCAGCAATCATCACCATGAGTTCTTCTGAGTATGAGTATGAATCAGAGCAGTAGAGGGTTGAGCATGAACTTGAGATAGGTGGCTGTGGAAGTGTTGGTGATGACACAATGGGGAAAAGTGGAGAAGGGAGATAAAATGTAGTGGCAACGACAACTGGTAGTTCAGTTAGTAGTGCTACTAATTGCCCCTTTCAAATGTTGTCCAAATTTGCCATTGGACCATTTGATAAGAAGTCGCCATTGCAACGATTTGCATAGATAGTTGAGAACCCCAAGTCTGGAGGGGGGAGCAAACTATGGAAGTGCAACATATGTGCACTGACTTGGCATAGCAGCATCACTAGGACCAATGCACACTTGTTGCACCTTACAGGAAGGGGGGTTGGCGTTTGTAAGGGGCTTTCACTAGAGCAGAGAGCTGAGATGGTGAGAATCTTCAATGGAAATACCACGGACAATGTGCCAGAAGTTCGTGATACTGCAACTAATACTCCTTTGAGCTCTCATTGGATTGGCAAACATAGTAATACTTTGGCTGGTTCTAGTTTTGGAGTGTCAGAAGTGAAAAGCAGAGGGAAGAGAAAGGCCGTGGGGGCAACCCCCAATGCAGTTGTAGAAATGTTTGATTCAAAGGCAAGGGAAGAGGTAGATGATGCTATTGGGAAATTTTTCTATGTTGTTGGCATTCCATTTAATGCCGCTTGCTCTCCTTATTACAAGGAGGCTATGGCTAAGGTTGCAAAAGCAGGCACAAGTTATGTGCCTCCTGGAGACACCAAATTGAGGACAACAATCTTGGGTAGAAACTATGCCAAGGTTAATTTGTTGATGGAGGAGATGAAGGTCACATGGGTGTCACATGGTTGTAGCATTATCATGGATGGGTGGACGGATATTAAACACTGTCCTTTCATCAATATCATTGTCTCTTGCAAAGATGGACCATACTTCTTGAGAGCAATTGATTGTTCTGGGAAGCGGAAAGATGTTGAGTCCCAGTATCAGATTTCGAAGGATGCCATTGAGGTTTGACCTTCTAATGTTGTATAGGTTGTCACGGATGTAGCTTATGTGTGCAGAGCAACAAACAAGCTAGTGGAGCGAGAGTATATACATATTTATTAGACCCCATGTTGTGTGCATCCCATGAACAATGCACTGAAAGACATAGGGAAGATTCAGTGGGTCAACCAGATAGTGAATGAGGCCAGGGATGTGTAGAAGTTCATATGCAATCACCACACATCATTGACACTTTTTTCGAAATTTTTCAAAGAAGGAATTTCTGAAACTTGTTGACACCTGCTTTGCATCATATTTTATTTTGTTGGAGAGGATGTTTGAGTTGCAGGAGCCCTTGCAAATTATGATTATGACACAAGATTGAACTAGGTGGCGTGAGTCGAAGACAAAGCAAGGAAAAAGAGTGAAGGACGTGGTGTTGAGGGAAACATTTTGGGTTGATATGAAATACATCATGTCAATCATAGCTCTAGTTTTTAGTGTCATCAAATATGGGGATTGTAACAACCCCAATCTTGGTGAGATCTATGAGTGCATTGACAACGTGCTTGGGCAAATGAAGGTAGCTATTCGGGTGAGGGACCCCACTCTGGAGTTCTACAATGAACATATACAACCCATTATTCAAAAGAGATGGGAGAAGTTGAACACCCCTCTTCATATGGGGGCGTATGCACTGAATCCCAAATGGTATGTGGAGAGGCCAGGTAGAGTTATCCCTTTGGATGATGATGAGGTGAAGAAGGGCCTTATGAAGGCCTTTAAAAAAATGTATAGTTCACAAGAGGCTTCACTGATCAGGTTGGAGTGGCTCAACTTAACTGAACTTGATGGGTACAAAACATCAACAAATCCGGACATGGTAGCATTGGCACAGGAGAAGCCAGTGAATTGGTGGCGACTGTATGGGCTTCCAGGACTGCTGCGACCACTTGCCATTTGCCTCCTTTCCCAGGTTTCTAGCTCCTCTACCTCTGAGAGGAATTGGTCTACATATGGTTGGATTCACTCTGTTAAGAGGAATAGGCTCACCTCTGCGAGAGCGGAGAAACTTGTAGCTATACACAGTGCTTTGCGTCTTATGGATCACAAGACACCTCAGTACAAGGAGACTCCAGCATTACTGTGCAATGGGGATTGATTGGGCTTACCTTTGAGGACGAACATGATAGTACTAGCTAGGAGTTCATGGATGTTGCTTCAGATGTTGATTCTGATTTTTAGGCTGATACTTGTCTGCTTTTTTTTGTAATATTGACAATAGACAATTGTTGATGTATTTGGATATGAGATTAATGATATGAATATCAACTATCGTCACTTGATCAATCATAGATTAGAATGGTTTTATATTTTATTTCAACTTATTTAATTTTGAGTTTCAAGTTCAAAATTCAAATATGACATATGTAACTTACATTAACATATTGATATGAATCATGGTATTAAGGAATGTATTTGATGTTTATGAGTTCAAGTTTCACCTTATTTAAATCTCAAATGGTTTTATTTCAGCTTATTTATATAGTTTAGTCCCTATATCTTTATATTTTAAATATTTTTTAATTAGCCGTCCCGTCGTCGTCCCTCCCGCCATCACTAAAATTTAGAATTTTTTTGCCGTCCTGGAAACCCCATCCCACTGTCCCGGAGTCTTAGGTAACTATGGGTTAGCTACTCTTTGGCATGGAGGGTCAGCTGCTCCTGCTTATTCAAAGGTCAGAGTACATGTGCAAGTACACATTACCAATTTTCTCTTTGCATGAGGAGGATCTTCAGCTGAATGTTAGGAGAGGCCCTGGGTGGATTTTTCGTGCTCCCTCCTAGGATTTTTTAGTAAGCCCTAATATCCCACGCCATTCTTGTGGGAACATCTTAAGACTGTATTGGCACTTTCACTGTGATTGACGACGATGATGTTCCTTATTCTACTGTGAGCTTCAATATGAACATTTCACTTGGGCATCACTGAGTTTTTGTAAATATTTATCATAGATTCAGAAGCAAGAATCTACATGCTAGAGAGGTTAGGTATTAAAAATACCTTGAAAGACTTGCGCTCCTGAAGCTTGAATGAATGGAAAGATAGTGGAGCAGCCTGGATAAAGTTCAGGATCAACATTTTTTAGTTCTTGTTAATCCATGCGCGCAACATTTGATATTGGAGTGTTCTCGGTCATATTTTGGCAAACCCTTACCTTAAGTACACGAGTTAGTCCTGAGGTGTATTCTTATTAAATTAGCTTCTGTCCAAGTCCAATAATAGTGGTTCTGTATACTATATAGATATGACAATTTGTCATCAGCTCACAAAATTCTACTATGCTCTAGGCAAAAGATGTAAGGTGTTATATGCTTTTCACTATCACTCACTGATATGAAGTATTGCGCATAACATATCTGCAGCAAGATATTTTCCTCTTAATTTCATCCATGCCCTTGCAACCATAATTTCTTTTCCTATGTCTTTGTTTATCATGTTCCCTCCCAGATGCTTCCAGTTGCATGTATCATACAAAAGAATTGTTTTTCAGTGCTGAGGAAGTTAGCCATGCACATGGAAATGGCAATGGTTCCCCTGGCTGTAATTAATAGATTGAATGTTTTTAATACATAGAATCAAGATGGCTTCTGATTTATAGTTTGACGTGGATTTTCATATCAACTTTTAATGTAGTAAACCATTTTACTGCATACATATTCATCTGCACCATAGAGCCTAGGATGACCATCCAGAGGACAACCAAATAATTTAGCTTATTAATTACCGAGCTATAGAACATGCAATAAAAGACATTAACAGCAGTAAGCTATGCATTCAAATGCATGAGATTAGTATAATAATGCTACTTTTCTTTAATGAGGAAGAATAGGGTATGGTACATATGTGTACAATGTGCAGCAAGGTTGAGAATGAAGATTCCTGTGATCAGAAAGGGGAAAACACTTCTTAATTGATTTGACTAGATCGGAAAGTGAAAATAATGACCATTTGATACTAGATGCTTGAAGCGTGCTGTCCCCTCAGGGTTGAATGGAGAACAATATATAATTACAAGAGAGTAGTTACAAAAGTGGACAGACATGAAATGGTTCAACTTTTGCAACGGATGATGGTTTGCCTTCCTGTAGGTGAGACGGTTCACCTCCTAGATGCATGGTATGCTGACATGGTGTGAGCATTGGAAGTGCCACTCGGTATGGTGTGTCGTGGTGTGGAGTGTCCACGTGGCTTCTGAGTTCTGATACCCTGCACAGAGTTTGAGTGTTGTGCAGTATGCCTTTTGGCGTTGTGCAAGCACATAAGGGTGTGTAGAGTCTCCAAGAATGCCGCAAGCCATTGCATAGGTGCTTAGACTGTGTGGAGTCCACGAATGTGTACGACATTGTGTGGTATGTGCAATGTTCCTTAGTGCTCTGCCTCAATTCAGGACGTGACTTGGATTTTCATATCGACTTTTAATGTAGTAAACCATTTTACTGCAAACATATTCATCTGCTCCATAGAGTCTAGGATGACCATCCAGAGGACAACCAGATAATTTAGCTTATAAATTACAGAGCTGTAGAACATGCAATAGAAGACATTAACAGCAGTAAGCTACGCATTCAAATGCATGAGATTAGCATAATAATGTTACTTTTCTTTAATGAGGAAGAATAGGGTATGGTACATATGTGTACAATGTGCAGCAAGGTTGAGAATGAAGATTCCCGTGATCAGACAGGGGAAAACACTTAATCGATTTGACTAGATCGGAAAGTGAAAAGAATGACCATTTGATACTAGATGCTCGAAGCATGCTGTCCCCTCAGGGTTGAATGGAGAACAATATGTAATTACCAGAAAGTAGTTACAAAAGTGGACAAACATGAAATGGTTCAACTTTTGCAACGGATGACGGTTTGCCTTCCTGTAGGTGAGACAATTCACCTCCTAGATGCATGGTATGCTGACATGGTGTGAGCATTGGAAGTGCCACTTGGTATGGTGCGTCATAGTGCAAAGTGTTCATGTGGCTATTGAGTTCCGAATGCCCTGCATAGAGTTCGAGTGTTGCGCAACATGTCTTTCGGCATTGTGCAAGCACATAAGGGTGTGTAGAGTCTCCACAGATGCCGCAAGCCATTGCCTAGGTGATTAGACTGTGTGGAGTCCACGAATGTGTACGACATTGTGTGGCATGTGCAATGTTCCTTAGTGCTCTGCCATAATTCAGGATGTTCCTATCAAGTTGAGTGATGTTTAGGGAAGTGTCAATGTGCTAGGATGGTGGCACAAAGGTTTGCATGGAGATCAACATGTTTAGACGTCCTTGTGTTGTGTACTACCTCGGGGTGTGAGAATGGAGTGGAGTGTCAAGTGAGGATAGCCAACTCCGATGGTGCGAGTTGTCGCAAAGTTGTGTAAACTTTGCAAAGTGCACAATGCTACGATGCGTTGAATGTCGAGTTATGATGAATGGTGTTGAAATTGATGATCAAAATTTTGTGCTTGAATAGGAGTGAAGGGAGCTCGATATTGTCTTCAATCTCTATACTACGTAGTTTGGTGTTGCGCGGGATGTGCATGATTGTGCAAAATGTTCTAATGATGACAATAGCACCACGATGAAAAGGTAGTCTTGAGTGACCCATCCCATGTCCCTATCATTCATCACCCCGTAGAAAGTAATTGTCCCCATTGTTCTTAGATTTGAGTTCTTGGGTAATGGTGTTGAACCAATGCTTTGAATCAAATCAGCTAGTGGCGTATTGATGTTGACTCCAATACTTGAGACATAATGTAGGATATCAAATCCCTGAGAAGAGAGGTACATTTGCCTAAATGTTGTCTGACGTTCTGTGGTGCCATGCAGTAGTGTGGCTTCTTGCTCCTGTGATTGTTGAAACAAAATTTGGAGGTGCTCAAGAGTGTACCATTACTCATTGTAGCCTTGTGTAGAACTTGCTATGAATGCCTACAAATGCCGAGGGATGTAAGTGATGTCCTTATATCCCTATGCTAAGGAGAGGGGTGTATGTGTATCCATGTTGCCTTCGCAAGGGATGTGTGAAGACTCTGCGAAAGTGGATCATAGATGAAGTATATCCATGTCAAACGGATGTCGCATGCCCAAGAACATGGTGAACTCTGTGCAAGAGTGTAGTTTAAATGAAGACTTGTAGAGAAGTTTGATACAAGTGATGCAATGATGCTGATTCAAGGGTAGTCCAATCAAAATCAATGCTGAAGTGACACTTATTATGGGGTAGACCAATCAAAATAACATGAGACTAATACCAATGTTGTGGTGGTGCTGATTCTGGGTTAGACCAATCACAATAACATGAGATTGATACCAATGTAGTTCATCTCGGGTTAATCCAATCAGGGTAGCACTTGATACCTATGTTAGTTGGAGTAGATGTATCCATCTGGCATGGCTGGAGTGTAATGTGCAATACCAAAACTATGCGATATGGCAGTGAAGTTGAGAAACCTTGTGTAATTTAGCTTTGAGAAAATTTTTGAAGCTTCACGAGTGAGTGGAAGACGTGGTTGCGTCAAAACCCGACCTATTGATGGTGCATAATTGTAGAGGTGATGGTACCCTATACCATGTGGAAACTAGGTATGCTACGAAGATACCAGTGTGTGTGGGGATGTGTAATAGGATGTCATTGTAAAACACATTACTAATGTTTAAAGCTTTCCGCATGTAAGTGTACATGAGCAAGGAGCTTATTCATCTCCAACTGTCAACGTTCATCCATGCAAATTGTAGTTTTATAGAGTGGGTGGTCCTTCGTGTAGTAATGTCAAAGAACTGGCAAGTGGATTGGGAACTATTGCTTCTTCCACAAAGACCACAAGGATGATTATCCCAACACTGTTGAGTTGTATGACATTATTGTTAGAAATGGATGTATGTAGTTAGTGTGTGTTGTGTTTTTGCAACTGGGTTCTATTCACTACCTCTGTTTGCCCATTCGATTGTGGATTATAGGCTGAATTGAAACTTAAACATGTGCCGGTGTTTTCCACAATGTTCTCCAAAAAGGACCAACAAATTTGGTGTTTCTATTGTAAAACAATACTCTTGGGTAGTCCGTGCAACCTTATTACTTTGATTTTTTTTGCAATGTGGGTGGCGTGACTAGTCTTCTTACATGCTATGAAGTGCGTCATCTTTGAAAATCTATCAACATCATAGATAGAATTATTACCCTTTTGGGTTCTTGGCAATCCAAGAATGAGATCAATGCTTATTCTCTTCTCACTATCTTTCCGGTATTGGCAATGGCTGATAGAAACCTGCGTTTAGACTTTTACCCTTTGAATTTTGGCAATTGCTACAATTTTGCACAAACTTGTTCACATCTATGTTCATCTGAGGTCATAGTAACTCTCACTCAATTGCGCCAATGTATTATCCTCCACTATGCTTTTCTCTCGTCAAATTTACATGCATTGAACACTGAGGTATTTACAAGCTCTATCCTCTAAACAACATTCCATTGTGTATAAAAAAATCCAACCATGGAGTTCTATCCATGTTGGTTGGGCTCTTACATGCTGCCCGAGCATCTCTAAAATCCAAATCTTCTTCATACAACTCGCTGAAAGATTCAAATCCGACTAATTCTATTCTCATCTCATTCATCAAAAGACATCTCCTACTCAATGCATCAACAACTCTGTTTGACTTCCCACTTCTATACTTCAAGGCAAACGGATATAACTTTGAAGAAACTCAATCCACTTCATGTGGTTTTGGATCAACTTGCCTTGGTTGTTTATGAATTGCAATGCTTGATGATCTGTGTTCAGAATAAACCCTTTTGGTAGCAAAAGTGCCTCCATTTCTTGACTGCTTGTACAATTGCATAGAACTCTCAGTCATAAATAGAATATTTCTTCTTAGCATCATTCAACTTCTTGCTGAAATAAGCAATGGGCTGCCCTTCTTGACTCAAAATGCACCTACCACTGCCCTACTAGCATCATAATCAACTTGGAATACCTTGTTTAAATCTGGTTCTTCAAAATCTAAAAGCTATGCTCTTCTGCAACCATCCATAGGAATTCTTTTTCTATCACCTTATTGTTTTTGTGGTTGGTGCACATATCTTGCTAAAGTTTCTAATAAACTTCCGGTAAAAAACTTGCTAACCCATGAAAACTTATTTTCAACTACGCTTTTTGGTAATGGCTTTTATCTTTTTGTGGATCCATTCTCAGTTTGGTCATGTGATATCATAAAACTCAAGTAGACCAACACTTCCCTCATAAAATTGCATTTCTCTGAAATGTCCCACTTCCTAAGATAATCCATCGAAGACCTTTAGCCCAATTTTATTTCTTGACGGCTAAGGGGTGTTAAAAAGGGAAACTGTAGTCTTAATAAATTATTATAAAGTGCACAAAAATAACTTTATAAAAAACACTTATATTAATTTACTAATGACTTAATAAAAAAATGAAAGAGAAAAATAAAAGAAAAGATAAAGTGTAATTAGAAAAGAAAAGGGAAAGTGGTCACTTTATATTTTTATTTCCCTTGGGGAAAAATGCGGTCCATGTTCGGGATGTGACAAGGCCAAAAAAGAATTAAATGCAAGGAAAAACATGTGATTGGTGCTTGTGGGTAGCTACTAAGCCAAGTTTTCCTATAAAAGCAAGTCGACTTGGCTTGGAGAGATATCTCTTTCATTTTATAAAATTCTGATTTTTGTTTGAGCTTAAGAGCTTTGCAAAAATAATTTCAAAGGATGAAAACCCTTAGAGATTATCTCTTGAAGATGAAAACCCTTTATAGATCTAGAAGGAGAATGAAAACTCTTCTGCTATGTTGTGAGGATTCTCCATTCAGAGGTTTCCATTGTAGTTTAAGGATTCAATGTGTTTTCCAACAGTGTTGAGGGCTGAAAGTGCAGGTCTGTACAAGGGGTTTGAAAGAGAATATTGTCATTGTGATTCGCTTCATTTCCAGCAGTATTCTTGGTGGATTGACCTACATAGAGAGCTGGTTTGAAGTGTTTTAGAACTGTTTATAATCAGATTTGGATTGCTGTTCATAAGTCTGATTTTTAGAGATCAAATCAATCAACTTGCATAATTTTTGGCTCAAGGATATTGTACTTTTCAGCTGTGTCCGAGGACAGCTGTTTGCAGATTTATAATAAATAATTCCAGCCGGTTTTGATGATCAATTTGGTATTTTTCTCATGATTTCATCCTTATAAAATTTGCTGATTTGTTTGATTAAAAGATTCAACTGTTTCACTTCATATTTGGTGAGTTTTCTTGGGACAATATTCAGATTTGCATATAATAATTTTTATATATCTCCATAAATTGCATTGTTGGAGTGGGATTTGCCTCAAACCCATCTAGGGTTGAAATATGTCCATTTGGGGACATTACATTCTCTAAGTTGACCAACAACTTTTTCCTAGGAAGCATGGATACGCCCAAGACCCCCTCGTATCCCCGTTGATACGTATCGGATACGGATACGATACGGATACGATACAAATACGTACTGGATACATCAGGATACGTCACGGATATGTACAGACGTATCCGTGACATATCCCGTATGTATCAGGCACGTATCCTGCAGTAAATATGTCTTTTTTAAGTTTTATTTCATTTTTTAAAGTTTTATTTCATTTTTAAGTAAATATGTATCCTGCAGTAAATATGAAATGTAAAATCTTAAGTATATTGTATGTTTTGAAAATTTGAACATGGATCCTAGTATATTTTTCAAATTTCAAGTTTAGTTCGTATTCATGTTGACATGATATTTGTATATCATATGTATGGCAGCCACATGATCAATAAAAATGCAAAGTCTTAAGTAACTGTATATTGAATGCTTTGAACATTGATTCAAGTTTTGTATTACTATTTCAGTTTTTTATGGACTAAAAAATGAGTGAAATGAGTAGATGTACATAAAAAATTATATATATATATATATATATATTTTAATATATATGTACGGACGTATCCAAGGCGTATCGTATCCAAGGGTTTTTTAAAATTGACGTATCCATGTATCATATCCATATCCAAACCGATACTCATATCCGTATCCTGAGAACATAGACTTTTTCTCTGTCAATCTTTGCAAGACTAGCATCAAATGCATTAAGTGCTCCTCATTTGGCTTGCTGAAATCTAGATGTCATTCAAATACACAGTAACAAACTCACCTCTTTGTTCACGAGTCTTATGAATGTGCTTGGTGCATTTGTCAATCTGAATGGCATGACAAGCCACTCATACAATGCATCCTTTGTCTTGAATGCTGTTTTCCACTCACCCCCTTCCATAATCCGGATTTGATGATAGCCACTCTTCAAATCTATCTTTGTGAAGTACTTAGCTCCACTCAAACAATCCATCATGTCATCCATCCAAGGAAATTGAAATCTATACTTGATAGTAATCTTGTTGGTGGCTCATGAATCTACACACTGCCATTCTTTATCTTTCTTTAGGTGCTAGTACTGCTGAAACCGCACATGGGCTCAAACTTTCTCCTATCAAACCCTTGTCCAATAGTTCCTGGACTTTTCTCTTCACTTCCTCATTCTCTATAGATGTCAACGTATATGCTGCCATGTTCGGTAAGCTTGATCTAGGGATCAAGTCCATATGATGACTAATGTTTCTCATGGGTGGTGACCCATCCGAAAAATCCTTGTAGAGAATTTCAGCTTTTCCCCCCAACAAACTCATCACCTCATGTGGAATATCATCCACTCCACTCGATGTCCCGACCTCCATGGGTTTGGGAATGAAGGCAAAATAAGTTTTCTCCTTCTTTACCTCTCTTAGAAATTGTTTTCCGAAAAGCAACAAAATTTCAAGGCTGCTGTCCACTTCTTTTCCTTTGTCTTTCAATGGAATCAATGTACACTTCCTTCCATCCTTCACAAGAGTGTAGGTACTAGCCCTACCATCATGCAAAACCTTTCCATCCAATTGCTAAGGTTTTCCCAACAATATATGAAACACATCCACAGGCATAATGTCACACAAAATCTCATCCTTATACAAACCAGATCTGAATATTCACCAAGCATTGTTCATCTTACAAAGATTTGATGTACATTTTGCAACCAAAAAGGTCATTGTCAGAGGTTTGGATGCATGATCTTTCTCTTAGCAATCTCTTTGCAAGTTTGGTGACTCCACCATGCTCAGGGTTAGACACCACATTGATCCATGCTATGACCATCAAGGAATAGACCTTGCAGGCACTTACCTGCTGGATTTACACATGGGTCTATGAAAACCACAATCATTTGTGCATGGTTTATGAATCATCCTCCTTGGCTGGTTTGGAATCAGCACTCTCTTCATCATGAGAGCTTCTTCAGAGTTCCAGTTCTTCTGATGTGCATTGTGGTGAAGTCAATAGTCTCCTCATCCGCTTGATGCTAATAATGATTGCTAGCTTCATTACTATTATTGCTCTTTTGAAAAATTGCGCTTGAAGAAGAGCACTCAGAATCACTCTATTGCCCAACATCTCCACATCTATAACATGTATCCAGATGAAGTCTTTACCTCTTCCTCTAGATTGGATACTCCTTTTCCTCTCAGGTTTCTCACTAAGTACATTGTTGTTGTGAGAAGTACCTTGCTTACTCCATAGATGAAAATTAATGCTTGTAAAAACAATTGCTGTTGTTTATCCAGGCATTAATTATTCATCCTTGTGAGATACATGCATTCCTCTACCTCTTGATGAACGTTTTGGTGTATCCTTTGAGTCAACTTCTCTTCCAATCCTTCAAAACCATCGTTGATATGCTTGGGATCCGCTGACCTCAACCTTGGAATCAAATGACTCACAAAAGCTCGATGTTGTCATAGAAATAAAAGACCAGTTCACATACCTTGATTATCTTCTCATCACCATCTATCAATTATGACCAGTGCTGAATGGTGAGCTTGTAAGGGACTCCCTCTTCAAGATGTACATGGTCTTAGCTATTCAAGGAGCTTTTGCCCCAAGTTCTACAATTTCTTGATAGATTTAACTGATCATCCGAGTGGACAAGAACTTACCCTTCATCTTTGCAACCATCCTTTACCATAGACATCGGGATAACTTTATTTGTTTCTTTCCACTCTTTTCATCAGCACATGATCCCACCACAAGGATTTCATGGCCCTTCACCTTTAGTGACAAGGCATGCTTACACTCTGCTCAAGATCCTCCACTTGCTCATAGCCAAAATATGTCTCCAGGCTTTAACTGATCCAATCTATGAGATCCTCGGGACAGTATACTTGCTTGAGTAGCTAAGGTGGCGTGGCAACCATGGCTTGCCTCCCATCTTGAGCAATGGCCTTCAAGAACTATATCTTGTTGGTCCATCTACCAACTCCTCAAGTTAAACCTCGAGTGCTTTCGTACTTCAACTTCACTTGTGTTTGAGACCTCTCCTCTATAGCAGTATCCATAGACATCCAATCTAGCTTGGATGTCCTCTCATCAATCTCTGCTACAATCTGAAACTCCTAAGTGCCCATCCTTCTCTTCCAAGGGTAATTCTGTGTGCTAAAGTAGCTCCTTCCACAACTCTCTGCTATTGTAGGACTTCTAATCACACCTGCCAAAAACCCACTATAGTCCCACAAACACGACCCACCAAGGCAAATTTTGCTCTGATACCAAATGGTTGCAGATTACAATTTTTTGAACTATGATCTCAGTTAATGGTAGCACTATTTAGTTCATAGCCTAGACAATATAGAGCTCCTATGATGCATAACTCCTACAGCAAATCACTCAAATTTCCTAAGACCCAAAATCACACTTCTTTGTAGATCAACTCACTTGGCTTGTATACAAAGATTGTATCACACACACACACACAGTTTTCACTTTTCACTACTTGCTCTCACTTGAATCAATAATATGTTAGAGATGAACATACAACAGTCCTTCATTAGAGTGAGCTCTAGGCCTACCCCATGCGTATTATGGACTGTAGAAAAAATCCCCTATAGCTTGCAAAGCGCAAGCTCTCTTTTTCCTTGTCATACTTCCTTGCCCATTTGAGTAACCCTCCAACTCCATATTGAGAAGGAACATAAAAACTGCCTCTTCTTGATCACTGGTCAGAGCCTATCTAAAGAAAATTCACTAACAAAGAAATAGAATAAGGCAAATTCACCTTCCCTGGACACTTGGGAACACTGTCAAACTCTCAATTCGTTGAGCTTTCTATTGTTGACCTTGCATGGCTCACAAAAAACCCACGAGGTGATCAATTCCGACCGCTTTGTGCAAAGGCTCCAGAAATTGCAGAATCACCCCATTATCCTCAGGATCGGTGTATTGGGCATCAATTTGCCGCCTACAGAATACCTCTCAATCCTTGGTACCATGCTACTAAAGAAAAGGTCCTTGTGACCTTATGTGAATGCACCGAATACCTCTCCCTGAGGCAATTGTTGTCCAGAATTGTTTGACTTCTGAGTGTTGTTTTTTGCTTCAATTGATCATCCAATCACACACATAAGTCACATTGATCTCGTTGCAAGAAGCCACTACCATCAAACATGAGAGGAATGCCACAGTGCTTGTTTTTGGGTGGCTGCAAAATTGCTTGTGCCTCCTGGTACTGCTCCTACATGGATCTGTAAACTCTTCAACTTTGGAATTATCCACAGAAACACAAATAAATGTTGTTGTTCTACTTTCTATTAGAAAATGACAGAGATAGCTAGTGAATGAATTATGCTTATGCTTAGAATCCACAATTGCAGGAAAGGAAAGAATTTAAGCTCATAAACACCAACAAATTTTATCCTGGAAACCTCCAGAGGAGGAAAAACCAGTCGGGAAGGGCAATTGCTCTTTCTTCCCACTTTTATTGGCCAATTCAAAATAACAAGTACAGAATTTACAATAAGTATGAAAGAGAAGTAGATAATATCTCACACTTCCTCCCAAATACTTGCTTGCTCTGTCTCAACACTCCTTTCTTCTACAAAACACAATTCCAGCACTAAGAACTTCTTGCTCACTTGCTTTCATGCTTCGATGATCCTATTCTCTTCTACAAACATGTATTTATAGCCTTTCCCATGTCCTCCCGTGCACTGGAGAATGGGAAAGGTCATGGAGGAGAAGAGACACGAACAACCTTCCAAATTCTGGGCTGTTCGTTTCATATTTTTTTTTCTATCTGAAAGAGCCAGGACCGCCGCCCAATGCAGACCGGCGGTCCCAGGACCGCCACCCTGGTTGGGCGGCGGTTCTGTAACCACCGCTCTGCACAGAGCGGCGGTCCTGTTACTAAAAAGACAGAACCTCCGTGTATCATTTTTCCTTCTTTGTGTTGACTGTTTTGATGAAGTAGATTCATTTTGGATCCCTATGGATCACACCTCCCCTGCTTAGGAGGCTTTTGGTCCCACAAAATCTTAGTGGGGGAGTAGATGAGGAAATAATTCCCTCACTTGCTCCTTTGAGTACCACCGGGCCTGCCTTGGTGTCTTTCCTTTCAGTCCAATCTGCCAAGACTCCTATGGGCCTCTCCTAGTCTCTCTGACCTTCTGCTGCAGCACTACATCCTCCTCCAATTCACCTCATGAGTCCAAGACACAATCCTCAATGGAAGGTAGCAACTGTAGTCCTTCATCTTCATCTAGCATGGATGGCTCATATAGGTGCAAGTTCTCATAGTTTACTACAGAGTACATCCTCATAAATGGTGGCAAGTCAAGTCCGAAAAGCATTTTCTCCAACCTGCTCCAATATGGTGAAGGGCCCATATCGTAGTGGCTTGAGTTTCCGTGCTTGACCTTGTAATCTCTCCTTGCTCAAGTAAAGCCAAACTCTATCTCCAACATGTAGCTTATGTTCTCTCCTATGTTGATCATGCCTAGCTTTGTACTTGGCTTGAGATTTCTCTAGTTGTTCTTTGACTTTGAGATGGATTTTCCGGATCCTCTCAATGAATTTGTTTTCTCTAGTCACCTCTATGTCTCGTGTCTCCTCCTCATCCTGCTTCCCAACTGCTATGTCCAGCGGATTTGTAGGTAGATATCCCAAGCATGCTTCAAACGGTGACTTCATAGTGGATGTGTGTACTGCCCGGTTATAGGAATGTTGAATGTAGGCTAAGGACTCATCCCAAGTCCTTGGATATTTGCTGTTATACCCTCTGATCAACTGTACCAAAGTCTTGTTTACCACCTCTGTCTGTCCATCTGTCTGTGGATGGAAAGTTGTGCTCCTCTGTAACCTGGTATCCATCTTGTCCCACAAAGTAGTCCAAAACTTCCCCAAGAACCTGGAATCCCTGTCAGAAACAATAGACTTTGGCAAACCAAAATGCACCCATACATTAGCAAAGAAAATATCTGTTGCCTCATGTGCTTTTACTATCTTTTTACATGCCATAAGAATACACATCTTACTGAATCTATCAACAACAACATATAGATAGTCATGGCCATGTTTAGACATAGGTAATCCTCCTACAAAATCCATAGAAATGTCCTCCCACGGACGAGTAGGTACTGGAAAAGGCATATACAAACCCTCCTTCCTAGTCTTAGGCTTGCTAGTACAACAAAGTTTACATCCATGTATAAATTTTGATACTTCTTCTTGCATATTGGGCCAATACACATACCTTTGCAAGTGGGCTAGGGTCTTACCAACACCAAAATGTCCCGCTAATTTCGAGGTATGTGCTTCCCTCATCAATAGAATTCTTTCTTCTTTTGGCACGCAAAGCTTCCCCCATCGGTAGAGCAGCCCATCCTTGAGATAACAATCTTCAATCCCTGTCCTTTCAGTCCCTTGGGACTGCAACTGCTGAAATGTCACCCCAAAGTCTTTGTCCTGGGCATATGCCTCTCCGTAAGCTTCCTTCGTGAAGGGCTCGATCTGAGAGATAGTGGCCAAACAGGAAAACTTCTCCTGTGTGGGTGGCCTAGACAACATGTCTGCCACCAAGTTTGTACTACCCTTCTTGTATTTGATCACTAGATGGAACTGCTGAAGGAACCCCATCCATTTGTAGTGCCTTGCCTACTGCAATTTAGACTATGCTTGCAAATACTGGAGAGGTTTGTGGTCAGTGTGCACAATAGTTTCTTTACCCAACAAATAATGCTTCCATTTTTTAATTTCCTGAACTAGTGCATACATTTCCTTATCATATACTGAATATCCTTTAACTGCTGAAGTGAAAGTTTCAGAATGATAACATACGGGTTTACCTCCTTGAAGCAACACTGCGCCCATGGCGTAATCACTGGCATCTGTCTCTACTTCAAAAGGCTGCTGCAAATTAGGAAGAGCAAGTACTGGAGCATGACTAATCTTGTATTTCAATAACTCAAAGGATTTGTCTTGTTCCTTACCCCAGTCAAAACCCTTACTCTTTGCGGCCACTGTGTGTAGAGGTGTTGCAATCACGGAGAAGCCCGGAATGAACTTCCGCATGTACTGTACTGCTCCCACAAAACTCCTAGTCTCTGTGGCTCCTGTTGGTGTTGGCCAGTTAGTGATGGCTTCCACCTTCTTTGGATCCACTCGTAGCTCTCCTCCTCCAACCACGTGCCCAAGATAGACAAGTGATTGTTTGGAAAACTCACATTTCTTCATATTACAAAGCAGTTGTTTCTCCCTGAGAACTTGCAAGACTTGTTGTAAATGAGTTAGATGTTCTTCCCATGTGGCACTAAAAATCAGAATATCATCTAGATATACAATGACACATGAATCTATGAAATCCCGCAATACATCATTCATCAATCTCATAAATGTAGCGGGTGCATTGCATAACCCAAAAGGAAGTACTAACCATTCATACAAACCCTGTTTTGTTTTGAAGGCAGTCTTCCATATATCCTCCTCCTTCATTCTGACTTGGTGATAACCAGACTTGAGATCCAACTTCGTGAAGAATTTGGCATGTTGAAGCTGGTCCAAGAGATCATCTATGCGGGGAAGTGGATATCTGTTCTTTATGGTGATCTTGTTCAAAGCGTGGTAGTCGATGCACATTCTCCAAGAACCATCCTTCTTTGGCACCATCACAATAGGTGAACCACATGGTGAGGTGCTCAGACGTATCACCCCTTGGTCTAGTAGTTCCTGGAGTTGTTTCTTTACTTCAGTACTCTCAAGCAAGGATTGCCTATACAACCTGATGTTTGGTAGAGGGGACTCTGGCAATAGCTGAATCTCATGCTCTACTTCCCATTTTGGTGGTAACCCACTGGGAGCCTGAAATACTTCCTGAAAAGACTGAATAATACTATCCAAATCATGCTTTCCCTGGTTAGAAATCTCTGAAACTTCTACCCCATCTTGTTTATCCTTTAACAAAAGTAAACAAAATTGATTATGATTTTCCTGAATAAGTCATTTTGCTTGGTTAGCACTCACCATAGTAACCCGTGTCTTACGCTGGTGTGCCCGGATGTTGTAGCTGATCCCATCCTTGACCCATCTGTACCAGTTTTCCCTTCTCATAAATATAGCATCCCTGATATACAAGTAAGGACTCCCGAATACAACATCAAAAGCATCAAGTGGAATAACGTCAGCTTCCAAAACATCAATATACTGGGAATTTATCCCAAACTTGACCTTACATCTTCTTGTTACCTGAATTTCAACACCCTTCTTCACCCAACCCAAAGGATAAGGGTGTGGATGCTCGTAAGTCTCAAGACCAAGCTTCTTTACAACTACTTCAGAAATCAAGTTAGACTGAGAACCGGTATCAACCAAAGCATTTACCTTAGTTCTCTTGATCTGGATTTTGATCTGGAATAGTCTACTCATCTCCTCTTCCTGGCTGTCCATGTTGGTGGCCGTGCATCCAAGCCTTTCATCTACATCAGATTCATCTTCGATTTCCACCTCCCCTTCTGTTCTTACAGCTGTCATGGACTTCTTCGAGTCCTTGGTTCGGTTCTTCGGATGCAACTTCCAACATGTAGCGTCAGTATGACCATTAATATCACAGTTCTTGCAAAAATTCTTGGGATCTTTACAAGTATTTAAAGTAGTGGCAGCTTGTTTACCTTTCCCTTTCCACTTACCCTTGTTACTTGTTTGCCCATACTCTTTTTTCTGCTGATTTGTCGACTGCTTTGCCCTTGGCTCTGCTTCCCCTTGCTTCTTTTCATCATCTATGTAGTATGCTTGCACACACGCCTCGTTGAGATCTTTGGGCTTGGTGGAGATGACTTTTCTTCGAAGGTGAGTGTGAAGTCCTCCCAAGTACTTAGTCAAAATATCCTCATCCTCCAAGTCCATGTTTAGCAACATGGCCTGCCTCCAAAACTCCGTAGTATAGTCCTGCACACTTTGACCACTGCCTTGTCTAAAATACTGCCATTTAATCATTTGGTCAGTCTTGTGGCCAATAGGATAGAAGTTAGCTCTAAGTAATTCTTTAAATTCTTGCCAAGATTTCACAATAGGACACTTCTTCTTTTCACAAGTGGTTAGATGGGTTTCCCACCAAACCAAAGAGTGTCCCTCCATTTTGAGACGTGCAAAGGTGATCCTCTGTGCCTCAGTGACATTATGGATGCTAAAGTAGACTTCTAACTGTTTTAACCATTTATCAAGCAACTCCGCATCTACTTGTCCTTCAAAGCTTTTAATATCAACTTTCGTCTCAACTTTAAAAGGAGTATGATCGGATTTTACCTTTTCTCTTGTGTTTGAAGTCTCTTCTTCATGCTCTTCCCCATAACTTTCCTCATGGTGGCTCCTTCCTATGCCAAACTTTTCAGCTAAGCCCCAAACCACTGAGTCCATGGAGTCTTGTTTGACAGAAGTTGTCTTCTGTAAATCAACAAGCTCTTCTTGCCTTCTAAACATCCTATCCATCATGGTCTCCAGCATCTCGATTCTACGGACCAAGTTCTCTTCCTCCATTTGTCCCCTGAATTCTCTGTTTCCACTTCTTTGTAGAAATTTCTGGATCGCAAGGTAAAGCCTCTTCACCTTTAGATCTCGTCACTGTCATACAAATCCAAGAACGAATACCACAGTCCTGGATACTTGTTAGCTCTGATACCAAAATGATCTGTAAACTCTTCAACTTTGGAATTATCCACAGAAACACAAATAAACGTTGTTGTTCTACTTTCTATTAGAAAATGACAGAGATAGCTAGTGAATGAATTATGCTTATGCTTAGAATCCACAATTGCAGGAAAGGAAAGAATTTAAGCTCATAAACACCAACAAATTTTATCCTGGAAACCTCCAAAGGAGGAAAAACCAGTCGGGAAGGGAAATTGCTCTTTCTTCCCACTTTTATTGGCCAATTCAAAATAACAAGTACATAATTTACAATAAGTATGAAAGAGAAGTAGATAATATCTCACACTTCCTCCCAAATACTTGTTTGCTCTGTCTCAACACTCCTTTCTTCTACAAAACACAATTCCAACACTAAGAACTTCTTGCTCACTTGCTTTCATGCTTCGATGATCCTATTCTCTTCTACAAACATGTATTTATAGCCTTTCCCATGTCCTCCCGTGCACTGGAGAATGGGAAAGGTCATGGAGGAGAAGAGACATGAAAACCTTCCAAATTCTGGGTTGTTCATTTCATATTTTTGTTTTCTGTCTGAAAGAGCCAGGACCGCCGCCCAATGCAGACCGGCGGTCCCAGGACCGCCGCCCTGGTTGGGCGGCGGTTCTGTAACCGCCGCTCTGCACAGAGTGGCGGTCCTGTTACTAAAAAAGATAGAACCTCCGTGTATCATTTTTCCTTCTTCGTGCTGACTGTTTTGATGAAGTAGATTCAGTTTAGATCCCTATGGAGACTTGATGTAGTTCTATTATCTCGTCTTGTCTTATCACCCTTTCTATTTTACAACCATTCCTTAAGCTATCCAGACCTAACCTAGTCCTATTTCCGAATGTGGTGCAACACCCTCTTTATTTTATGACCATTCCATAGGCTTTTCGGACTTGATGTAGTCCTTTTATCTAAACCTAACCTAACACGATCATATGAACCCACTTTACATTATTTATGCTTATTTTTAGACTAACTTGTTTTTCAGTGGTGTTTTGTTAGTCTTGTATCATTTGGGTTACTAAACAACTCTATGTTCTCAATGGCTGAGACAAGAGGTCCAAGATTTGTTCGTTCTTGTGGAAAGGTAAGTTAAATATATTTCATTTGGTCAAGTTTTCATTTATTACTTCATTTATAGTCATTTACTTTGATTTTAGTGTACTATGTTTCTTCCCCGAAAACCATCTTGCTTTATACTATTGTGATACTCGACGATCTTCAGTTGGGGCATATGTATAGACCTTATTTTTTGGTTACTAATGGCTTCTCTTTGTGGGATGTTGGTATATTAATCCTCTTGAGTGCATGCCTTAATGGGTGAATAAGGAAAGGACCGGTGTCGGTTTATAGCACATCGTGAGAGATCATCGTGGCACATTCCCTAATATGCCGTAGCCTCTCTACTACCACCTTACAATCACTTGATACCCTCAGTACTACCACCTCATATCACCTTCAAATTGTCTTCCCATAACACCTTCAAATCACCTTCATATCTACTATAAGTTTCTTGCTCCACTTCCATTCTCTCTCCTCCTGTTTACCTTTTATAAATTAGTTATAGCCAATATCATCGACCATGGTCTATGGCATTGGTTTAGTCGTGACTTTAGGTCATGTTCCCTATTTATGGACATCGTTATTGGTGTTTCTCAAGAATATCATTGAATAATATGTGTGCTTGCAAATCTGTCCCTTAAAGGTTAAAGGTCTTAGGGTTTAGTGGAGCTTTTACTTGGAGATCACCATTTAAGCATTGGATTACGAGGGGCATTAAGACTAGGAGCTGAACCATCAAGGTCCACCTTAGTCTTTGGAGTCCTTGACTTTGGTCCATTTAGGTTTTCTACCTAGCCCTCTTGTGATCCACTCACAAAAATCTCTCACAAGGTGCTACAAACCAAGGAGGGGGTTAAAGCGCCAATTACATCCACGCAGATATAAGTATCCCTAATCCCAAACTCTTTCTTTTATGTTGGTTGATTGATTATAATGATGTATCATGTATTAGACTAGAATAGAGTAACATATCTTTGTCTATTACATTGTTTGTTCTCGTTATAGCAAATGTTTAATGCCGAATGACATTAACAATAGTTTACGATTAGCTTTTGCTTATTACCCTTAGGATTCTAGTAAAACCCCATCCCCATATCTTAGACATAGGCTTTGAAAACCCTATACCATCAATATTGAGTGTGGATTATTCTTTTTTAGATTCACGACTATTTACACCCTTGGTTATATCTTTGCTTGTGTGTTGGCTCTAAAATGGTCTTCTCACTTATATCCTAATCTAATATATATATAAAGAGAATCTTCTTATTGACCATCTTAGTTCACGTACACACTCTACCAAAAGATGAACAATTATAATTGTTCTTTTTGTAACTGTTGTCTATTGTAAGCGCAATCTTGTAATGATATATATTATATATATGCAAACCATCTGGCACAAAGGCTAACAAAATGATCTTATACTCGATAGTAGAGAATAATTGTATGCCCTGAGTATCTTGTATCTCTCATATGCATTTGTATCCTAGCCTTATTGAACATTGTACAGCATTGTACCATTCCTTATTCTTTCATATGAATAGAAGTCACTATCTTGCAACAAGACTTCCGCATTTGAATGTGTTTGGTTTACTATCGTTTTTAGTTCTCCTTGCCTAGAACCCACAACTTGTCTCCAAGAACATGGTTTTCTTTCGCACCAGCCTTTGGGCCCATGATGCAAATCACTTTATGTAATTGGGTTATGCACTGCTTTCTTCATCTGCTTGTGCAATGTGATTGGTAGCCTCATTTCTCCTACTGATGTTTTGTTGTGCTTGTGAGCACTCAAAGGTTCCATGCCCAACATATTCACACCTAAAACATGTACCAACAAATCTTCTACCTCTTCCTCTGCTATAGTATCCTCTTACTCTTGAAGGATATCCTCTTCCTCTTGGTGCATAAACTGTTATTGCGAGAAGTGCTTGCTTCTCCTTCATGAGTATGTTGACCTCTTCCAATGTTTGCTTGACCTCTTCCTCTTTCTCTTCGTATTGCTGTGTTTTATTGTCCTCCTCAACAACTTCTCTTCAGCCTTCAAAACACATTAATATGCTTCTTCTATCGAATGCAACCTTATCATTCCAAACTCATCTTGCATGGAAATGTGAAGACTATTCATATACCTTGACATCTTCCCTTCATCATCTTCAACACGACTGACCTGGATTGTGAGCTTGTAAAACCCTTGATTTAGCCCTTTACACTCGTGTCTTTCTGCCTCAAGCTCTACAATTTCTTGAACAAACTCAGCTGATCATTAGAAGGAAATAAATTTACCCTTCAACTTGGCAACTATCCTATCCCAAGTCTTGATTTTTTCTTTGTTTCTTCTGACCCTTTCCAGCTGCACATGATCCCACCTTAAGGATGCACACCCCTTCAAATTTGTGCATGCAAACTTCACTCTTTTGGGATCCTCTATTTTTTCCGAGTCAAAATACTTTTCCAGTGCCTTGATCCAATTAATGAAACTTGTAGTGCATAGACTTCTTGAATAATTAGGGGGTGTCCAATTTTGGCTTGCATCCCATCTTGGCAGTGGTCTTCAAGAATCCATTTTCCAGTTCATCAATCAATTCTTCAAGCCGAACCTCTGGTGCTTCCTCTTTATCTTCACTCAAATTGCTACAACTCCTCTATGTTGTGTAGTCTCCGTAGCATCCAATGTAGTTTGGATTCCTCTCAACATCATTGCCAAGTCTGCAATCCTTGGTGCTCTTCCTTCCCTTATAGAGGAAATCCTCTGTATGCCATTTCTACTCCTCAAAGCTCTCAATAATGCAAGGACTCTTTCACAACCTGCTATCAACTCAATTGGAGTTTCACACACTCAACCAAGCAAGGCACAACTTTCTTTGATGGACACAAGCTCACACAACACACTCGGACTTGGAACACAAAACTCTGTTTGTATTGCATAATGATTATACTACTCAAATTCCAACCACATCCACTTTGCTTTTGTTGATTATTGACAAAGAAACATACACGAAGATGCAATAACGAAAACAATAGTTCCTCATATGGACTTGATATAATTCTCTGTTTTATTCTGGATATACAAAAAACTCTCCCCGGCAACTTCTAGCAATCTCCCTCTCTCTCTCAGACAGACACTTCTTGCTAGCTCCTTTGTAGCTGAAGCTTCCCCCAACTGATCAATTTGGATCTTTCTAACCACCTCTGACAACATAGAGTGCCTCATTGAACTCCCAAGCACATTGAAAACGCTCAACAACTGACATTTCATCATTCTGGGAAGTTATTATTCTTGCAGATCTGCCACATGAAAAACCACCTCTTCCCATAGTCTGGTGGTTGTGAAATTGTGGCAGTGGTTACTTAGCCGCTGGCTAATATAGATCGACAGTTTCACAAACACCGCTTGTGTAAATCAGTGGTTTCAAATTGGTCAGTTTGAACACCGCCATGTATATGATGTTTTGAGTGTTGGAGTTTTGGAGATGCTTCTTGGCCTCTCCTGATTATCTTTGACACAATCAAGGATGTCAACAAGTTGTAAACACAAAGGCACAAATGATGAATCATGTTTTTGGTTGATGTGAGATTGCACTTGGACCTGTATGCCCCTATATCATGTTGGCTATCAATCAAAGATTTTGAAAGCATTGCTTTCAACTGAGTGTTCGATTTCTTGCATGCTTTACCCATGATTGTGATAGGTGAGATGGGTGTTTGTGTATGTGTGATATTGATTCTGACTTTGTGTAGACGACTAATGACAAGATGATATGACAAACTTGCAGCTCTAGTTCTGATACCAATGCTCTGGACCACGGGGCCTAGGATGAGAGTGCAGAGGACAACCTAATAACTTAGCTTGTAAATTACAGAGTTATAGAACATGCCATAGAAAACATTAACATCAGTAAACTATTAAACATTCGAATTCACAAGATTAGTAGAATAATGCTACTACTATTCAATGAGGAAGAATAGTGTATGGACATATGTTTACAATGTGCAATAGAGTTGAGAATGGAAATTCTTGTGATCAGAAGGGGAAAACACTTCCTAACCGATTTTCATAGATTAGAAGGCAAACAAATGACCATTTAATACTAGATGCTTGAAGCATGCTATCTCCTTGGGATTGAATGGAGTAAAATATATGTTTACATGAAAGCAGTTAGAGAAGAGGACGGCTACAAAACGGTTCAACTTCTGCAAGGAATAACTGTTTGCCTTTCTGTAGTGTGATGGTTCACTTCCTAAGTGCATAGTATACTGATATGGTGCGAGCCTTTAAAGTGCCACATGGTATTGGGTGACATGGCATAGCGTGTCCATCTGGCCATTGAGTTCTGACTACCTTGCGCACAGTTTGAGTGTTGTGTGATATGCTTCTTGGCACTGCACAAGTGTGCGTAGTCTCCACGGATGTCACTAGCCACAATAGAGGTGCACAGGTTGCATGACATTGTGAGGTGTGCACATTGTTCCTTAGTGTTTTGCCTCGACTGGGGTGTCACAATCAAGTTGAGTGATACCCAGGGAAGTGCCAATGTGTTGGGATGATGGTGTGAAGTTTGGCATGGAGACCAGCCTGTGTAGAAGTTCTTGGTGTCGTGTGCTACCTTAAGGCTTAGTGTGTGACAATCGAGTGGAGCATCGAGTGAGGATAGCTAATTGTGATAGAGCGAGTTTGCATAGTGTTTCGCATGCTATGTAGAGTGTGCGGATGCTATGTTGTGTTGAGCACTAATTTGCACCAATTGCTGAGTTGCGTTGAATGGTGGTGTGGAGATTGTTGATAAAAATCTGGCCTGTGGGGCATTGCCTTTCAGCCTCCAGGGGCATTGCCCCTCAACCCCGCAAGGGAAACCCCTTGACTCATATTGGGACTCTGCCCCATTAGTAGTGAAGGGAGCTCAATGTTGTATGCTGATCTCTGCATTGTGTAGTCGTGTGCCGTGTGGTATGCGCTTGATTCTGCAATTTGAATGATGTTAAGAGTACTGCTGGGAAAAGGTAGTCTCGACTCTTGAGTGATCCCTCCTATGCTCAGATCACTTATTGGAATATTTTACACTAGGTGCAGTTTTTCTGTTCTCAAATAGTTTCTATTAAGAGCTTTAAAGATCTTATATGTTGCTGTTCTTGAATTATTCTGTTAAAAACTTTGGAGTTCTTATATGTACTTTGAAAAGTTTGCAGTACGTAGAGGCTTTGGAAGTCCTTTTGCAGGGACTTTGTGGGGTTCAGAAGGAAAAATTGAAGGTGCATGAACTTCTGCTCAAAAGTGGACCGAATCTTGGTAAGCATATGTTATCATTTGCCACGGTTGATCATTGGAGAATCATCTTTCCTGCTATATGCTTGAAGAGTGAATTTGTTGAGCGCATCGTTTTTTTGCATCGTGGACTTGTTACTTTTGTTTTCAATGGTATTCTCTAGATTATTTTCATCTCCAAGATTTCTTGCATGATCTCATTTTGCAGGATCATCGCTATCAGAGGTTCGTCTTTTGTGCTCCTTAGAACAGCCGGAGCCTATTTGGTATGTGTCAATATCTTATACCACTTTGGACTTTTTGACATAGTGGGTTCTTTGCATTTACTTTTATGAGGGTTCTTTGCATTTACTTTTATGACCCTGGTTCCTGTCGTTAGAAATCTTCAGGATGATTTATTGAAATAGATTCTGTTGTTTTAAAGGAAAGACCACTTTTGTACAAATAAATCCTGTATGGAAAGTATGAATGTTTATTTATAATAATATTATTAGAATCTGTGTTCTTTTTCTTTTTGATAATAGGGTTTAATTTTTTGCATAATCTTTGGAAGATATGAATCTCTTGCCCGAGATGCCAGGCTGTGGTAGATAGCCGTCCAAATGTAAATATTTTTCTGGATCGCCTGTTGTTCTATGATGCTAAGTCAAAGCTGTATCGAAAACTTATTCTTTGTTCAAGAAGTTGGCAATGTTGCAGTCTGTGTGAGGGACTCCCAATTTTTTCTGGTGCTTTTGTTGAAACAGTATCATTCTCTCTTATCTGTATTTTAGTTGTTTCCAACTTGGAAGCGCTTCTGATATTTTTGCAAACAGTGAATGAAACACAAAGAACCAGTTTGAATGACAGATACTCTTTGTAACCAAGGGGTATCTGGTAATGGATCCACAAAACTTGGGTGCACAAGGTATATACATATACACATATATACAGAACACAAGAAATTATAAAGTCAAAATAATTGTGATGGGTGTGGGGTACATACTCGCTATTCCCATATTTATGCAGGGCAGCTCATTTGTGTTGCTATGATTTCAATCCCTTGAATGGTCACGAGAACATCTTTTTTCACAATTTGATTTATCTGTCGAATGTTCTCTCTATGGGCTAGTCGCAAGGTTTGAGTTTGAGTAAATTTTCGACGAGGATAAAGTTCAGCTCGAGTTCGCCAATGGATAAAGTTTGGTTCGAGTTCGCCAATGGATAAAGTTTGGTTCGAGTTCGCCAATGGATAAAGTTTGGTTCAAGTTCGCCAATGGGTAAAGTTCAAAAAAGAAGTGTTTGTGAGTTTGAACAAAAGATATTTTTAGTTCTATTTTTTATTTTATCATTTTTTTTTTCTGAAAAACTGTATAAACATGTCAGATGGACAGAGTGGAGAGAGCTTTATGTCCCCTGCTTTCAGTCAGTACATGTATATATATACACATATTTATAAAATAATGCAAAAGAATCTCAAAAACTTCGTATGTAAAAAAAATAGATAAAGTTCCAGTTCATGTTTGATGGGGATAAAGCTGGGTGAGCTCAAACTTTTTTGATAAAGTTCAGGGTATCTTGTGACATAGTCTATGGGTATGAATGAAATAAGTTTTAGGCATGGAGATTAACTCAACCAAAACGAATATTTGAATTGTGTTGTTGAGAAGAATATATCTAGACCAAATCCCCTGTAATTAAAGATGCATTAAGAAGTCCTCGTTAAAAGGGGCAACTAAGGTTTTGAAACCTTCTGTCAATTGGAAACCTCCTTAGGAGACATAAATAAAGCTTATTTTTGACGTATCAGCGAAGAATAATCTTGGACAAGTATATGGTACGAGATATGTGAAGCTAATGTACATTATGGACTTTAGATTATGTTCCAGTGATGTTGCTGAAGCTAAATTACTCCTGAAGGGCATTTGTCTGGATATTGCTATAGGTTGGGAAAGATTGGAGATATAGGGAGACCCCAAAATTGTGATTAGGTGGTCAAAGAATAGAAGCTGTCCCAATTAGAAACTGAATGCCATCACGCAAAACCTAAGTCACAAAGTTCGAGTTCGCGTTTATGTTCGACAAGGATAAAATTCGGTTCAAGCTGGCCAAGGGATAAAGTTTGAGAAAAAACGTCTTTAAGTTCGAACAATTTTTCTTTCCATCATTTTTATTTTTTGAAAAAAAATGCATAAATATGTTGGACAGAGTGGAGAGAGCTTTTTGTCTGCTACTTTCAGTCATTATATGTATAATATATATACACACATTTGTAAAATAATGCAAAATCGTGTCAAAAAACTCCCATGCAAAAATAATGAATAAAGTTCGAGTTCATGTTCGTCAAGAGTAAAGTTTGGCAAAGTTCAAACTTATTTGATAAAATTCAGAGTTCCTTGTGACATAGCGCGGAAAAATATAGTATCATTCAAAAATTTGATAACATTCACTTCAATCATATTAGAAGAGGAAGAAGTCGGCTGCCAGATTTATTAACCAATGGAGAGGTGGATTCATTTTCTAAATATGTTTCCAATTTAACCTTCGAAATTCGTGCCCATCACTCCAACCTTAGGCCGTATACTAATAATGATCACTAAAAGTTCAAATCTTCAAGATAATCTTAATAAATGTTCTTAAAGATCAATTGTTGGCATGCATGTAGAGACCAATCTTTTCACATACTGTATTGAGAGTTTGGTTGACATTTTGAAACAGGCAAGTAGGCGCGATAGCAATTCAATGGTGGTATGTAATGCTAGCATCTTTTTTCAAACCATGACGTTGTGGCCCAAGAAAATTCAGTATTGAGCTCTGCTTTGGTGAAGAACTTGGAGGTTTTTTCAGTATGGAGGGATTACACTAAAACTGAAGGTTTTGTGGGTTCAGCTCTGCACTGAGCTGGCATTTTCACGGCATAATATTCATTTGATGGCTTCACTCTATTTTTGACCGCTCCATTCGGTTCTGTGCTTTATGTTGGTCTGTCAAGTTTGTTAGTGGAAGTGTTTACCACTAGTCTAGTGTAGAGTTTACACATTTTGTCTGTGTTTACATTCCCCCAAGTCTTTTCTCCATTTAAATGTCAAATACCACTAGCAAGAAATTTGTAGCTCTGCTGAGGTGGTGAATCCAAATGTTGAGGATATTTTTGGTGGGAAGATGGATTCGATCACCAAAATCTACTACAAAGTGTCCTGCAATGGTAGACGCAAAACAGGTCATTCATTTGGGGTGAAATCAAAGAGATTTCCAGGTGATAGCTGGAAATGCAAAGCTGATGCCATTTCCCTCTCTGCTCCGGGTTCCTTGAAGGAGATGAAATCCTTTGTTTCTGGCGGTGGGAGCCATAAGGATTAAAAAGGGGAAAATATAGCTGGTGCTTAGCCCTCGAGTGTTGGGAAAATGTAAATGAAATTTCAAAAAGGGCGGAAAACATTTGAAAATCCTGTTATCCGTTGTTGGCTCGGGGATTCCATCAAATATGGGCTGGCATTATATGAATAAGGTGAAACAGTTTATGCTGAGGACTGTGCCCAACTATATGGCAATGCAAGGACCTGAAGAAATGCTCACTCGATTGCACAAATCCTTGCCCCAGAGATAATGGTGGTACATGGTATGGCGTCGTACATGATTATGGATTTTCTAAGGGACTTCAAGACCACCATCACTATTCTATATAGAAATTTGTTCAAGATGGGAAATCTGCAGTCTTGGGTTAGTGTATTAGATGTGATTGCCCATTCATTGGCTGAGAAAGTGGGTGTTATGCTTTTAGTCTAGTTTCTCAGTTGAGTCAACTTGTGTTTGGTTGAGATGCTTAGTATGGTGTTTTGTTTTTCAGATAATATTAATGGGTTTGTTTGTTTCTACTGCCGGTGATGTCTGTAGTCATGTAAGTCTTATAAATAATGTTTGTACTGTATATATAATTTTGTCAGGTTTGCTCCCTTCGACAGCTAGATCTTTATGGTAAAATTTTGTCTTTGCTGCCAGTAGATGATTAGTGTGAATGCTCTCTTTTCTTGCATGTGAGGACTCATCTGCAATGCAACTATGCAATCTTTTTCCGATAACAGGATAGGGCCCTTTTGCAGTGGGTACTTACTATTTAATACCGATCAAGCCATTTAAGCATTATGAATAGTAGCATGCAATTCCGTGGTTCAGGATTGTTTTCATGAATATCTGGTTATGCCTGAATGCTGCTGGTAATGTAATAGAAGTCTAAAGAGGCTTCTAGAATTTCTGCTTAAGAGACCCTGGATTGATATTTTTCTTTTTCTGATAGACAGTAAATTTTAATTAATTGATATGAGTAATTTAGCCTATAATATTTAGGGGACAGTTTGACTAACAATTTGTCAAATTCCTATAAAACAAAGTCAGTTTTGAACATTCTTATTTTCGGAACTTTGGACATGTAATGTTAGCACTATTATCTTGATAAGAAGTTAAAACTAAATTTTATGAGATACTGGATTATGCTTCTATTTTGAAATAACTCACAATGCAACTTTGGAAGATAAAACCTAGCAACATCGTTATGGGAAATCTGCACAAATTCATGTATCTCATTTACTGGCAGTTGCAGGCCAGTTTGAAGCAGCTTTAATTTGAGCATGATATTGATGAAGTTTGGGAAGATGAAAAGTTTCAATATCAGTGAAATATTGTATATTTTATGATGAGGCACTAGATGGGATTAAAGGCAACTTGTATTTAATTTCAGTTGATTTTAACTTTTGGGTTATTGGAAAATAAACCTGGTGATTTTTTTGAAATGAAAGAAATTCTAAAGGAGCTTTAATGTTTGTTGTTTAAGATCATGTATAGATAGGTACCGACTTGATTTGAATGGTTCCTATTTGAATGGTGAAATTATTTGAATTAAAAATATAGGCTTCTGAAATAAAAATATACTCTGGAAGTTACTTATGATTTGAGGTGGCTCACATCTTGCTTCTAGTTACTATGCTCACGCCTTATCGCTTGTTATCTCCTGAACTTAGTGTGGTATGAACTACAGGACTGTTGCACACATTGGGGGAGCCCTTAAAGGTGCTGCTTCTGATCAGGTCTCAGCACTTGTGCGAAATAGGGAGGATAGTAGAGTGAGTTGTAATGCCCTGAGGTTTTTTTATGCGTTGGGGTACAAACTTGACCATGAACTTTTGAGGGTTGGATTTGAGTTCCACATTCAAAGGGCTGTGAGAATCACAGTGTCGGTTACCACTGTTCATAAAATTCCCAAGCTCCATGCCATTGACGAAGCAGTGCCTGTGACACCAGGACTCCAACTGGTAGAAGTATCGGCATCATCAACATCTGACACTTACCAGGAAGCAGTGGCAGCAATATCATCATTTTCTGAGTTTCTTGCACCGTAATATTCTAATCTTTCACTCTTGGGGAGATGCTCTCCACTATATTCTATGTACCTGTTTTATATATCCACCATATACGATGGAATTATACCGTACATATTTATGCAGGCTTCTTCACCTTTCAAAGCCAGGCGTTACAACGGGTGTTGTCTCAACAGCTTCAGGAGCAGCTGGCTCTCTCATGGCAAGGGGAAGTAGTAATGTAGAATAATGCGTATGGGTTGTACAAAAAACTATGGGCAGTGAACAGTAGATGCCCCAGTATATCTCGTCACTTTTATTGGTCTGTAGTATTTGGCTCATACTAAGCTTGGCTGTGTAGAAGTCATATAGGATGTGTGGAAATGTGTAGCAATAAAATTTCATAAGGTATTAGTGCTACCTATCATATATAGACTAGACGAAAGTTATTGAAATCAATCAAGGCGAAAATAGTCTGCATGTTCTAATAGCTATCTTTAGATGGTCAATACCATAATACCAATCTTTGGAACTGTGATGAGGAAAGGGTTGTTTTGCACATACCCATCTGTGCAAGTAGTTAAGATGAGCAGCCACAGTTCAATTAAAATAGAACTGGATGAACACTTGTAAAGCAGAATGATAGGGACTTCAAGGACAGATAAAATGTACTGTATTAGTCTTATGGATTTGGTGTTTTCTGCAGTGTATCATTATGTCATATCATTTTTTGGGAACCTGCTATGTGAGGAGTCACTCTTCATGAGCCATCTTCATTGGTTAATGTTTCACAAGAACCGATCTCTCGTGAGCTTGAATGCCTTTTTTAATAATTTCTTTTTCCTATGCGGACTTTTTTAACAGAATCCTGCTTTCTATACAATCTTCTTAAAGAGAGATCTGTGTGAAACAGCTTCTTCGATGTATAAGTTATTTTAATTTTAAAATTGGATTGAAGATTATTTTAATTTTAACATTGGATTCAAGATTATTTTAATTAATCTGGGAACCAAAGGTAAGAAGTTTTTGTTCCAAATGTTGCTGAAGATATATAATGTCCATTGCTAATCACCGAAAACTGTGATCTTTCCAGTCAAATAAATTATTGATTAATCAAAAGGTACGCTATCTTTGACATTGCTTTTACAATTAAAGTTCTTCCTTTTACAGTAGAATAAGCTGACCTCCATTTCATACAAAGTTTTGAGTACATCCTACAAGTTGTATTCTTGGGCCTTTTGAAGCAAAACCACATCATGACTGGTATTTATCTGTGTCTTGAATGAATACCGCATCAAATGTGCTAGAACATGGTACATGATGTTAGTTCACTTGATATTAAAATAAAGAAAGTGCATTTTGTTGGTTCCTGACGTTGGAGAAAGCTTTTTCAAGTGTCTTGAATCTATCAACTGATTTTGTATCAAGCCACTATCAAATCCCCATGGATATAAAATTTAGAAGGATTATTTCTACAGTAGATCTGTGTTGGTCTTGGATAAAGTGGAATGAGGTTTTCACAGGTCTTCTTCCATGGTCATGTTGTGTTGCTATTAAAGAGGCTTCAGAATTTTCTCAACCCCTATTGCCCAGAACTCTGGAGCTCGATAGACATGATTTTCCCATGATTTCCTTTGCGGGGTGCACTCTACTGATTTTAGTTGGTAAATTTTTGAACTACAATTGGCAAAACTTACGTTAGAGAAATTGATGTCCCAATGTGTTAACATACTTGTGGCTAAGCAGTAGGAAGATCAGAGAGCCCCTATTTTTCTCAGGGAGCTGGAGTGAAGCTCCAGAATATCTTTCTATACTTGAGTAGCTTTTGTTCTAAATCATTTTGCAGTGAAATTCAAATATTAAGATCTGCAGCATGGCTTCAAAAGCATAGGCCAAACATATGTATGTTAACCTCACACCCTTCTTCACCGTACAACATTGTTGGAAGTTGAAACTCATTCTTCAGAAAATATGCTTCTGCTCAGTGGGTATTCATCCTTGGAAGTGGCTTAAATTGTGCCCATAATAACAAAATGCAAAAAAATCATTCAAAATTGCAAGCAATACTATTTTGCTTTCTAGGATAATAGCTCGATGAAATGTTAGAGTAGGGATTAAGGACATCTTGCCACTTATTAGTACTCCTTTATCTTTTCAAAACTCCACAAATTTGAGAATATTTTCTTAGATAAATTTGATGATTGAAACGTTAAATGTTTACAAAAGCCCAAAACTTAAGTCTTAACATCCAACACTCAAACATCACGACACCTTCTAATGATCATATTATTGAATAGGGTTCCAAGCTAAGTCTTGAATTATCAACCTTGTTTTTTGCGTGGAACTTTTTAAGCCTAGCCTTGACTTATCAAACTTCTTGTTGGCTGATATTTTTGTGAAATCATCCTTACAATTGTGAATTAATCTTACAGTATAGACCATTTTTTTTTTTCCATATGAAAGTTGATCATATGCTTCACTCTTACACGATAAGCTTGATTGGTTACTCAACTTTTACCCTTGTTGATGATCAACAGCAATGTTTCCATCCAATGTGATTAGGTCAACAAAACCTTGCGCTTCACTGTTGATAACGAGGGCCATTGTTGGCTGCTGCTTATTAATCTACCCCATTAAAATTCATTCAAGGGTAATATGAAATCTTATGTATGATTTCTTCTAAATAACTAAACTCGCCAAGTTTGAATTGGAACATTTTAGTGACTTTGATATCATTTTTTTCCAAACCAAATACGAAAGTGCAATAAATATAACTAGAATTTATTACCAATATTGAAAAAATGCAATGTTTCTATAGACCTGGACACCTAATTTTGGTAGGGGACTAGTACTAAGTTTGTATTGCTCTACTGTATTTATGTGTTAGTCGATTATTGGTCCAGATTAGGCTCTTATTGGGAGTTGTTATGTGTTTTTGGTTGTAGTCTAACTTGTCTTAATGTTTCTCTATGTTCTCGTCTTCCCTTATCTCCCCCCCTCCCATTGTTTTATGGATTTCTTGGCATTTTAAGAATTGAATTGTACTCTAGTTTTGACAACGATGTTTGCATGGGCCCCGCTGACCCTTATTTGGTTTCCACAAAGTTTTTGGCCCTTTGTCATTTTTTGCTTGTTATGTGTCAATATATGTGCCAATAGTATCCTAATTTGAATGCAAAAAAGTTTATAAATACACATGTACTTTAGTGCATTTAGGACAATGAAACAAATAGAGGTAAATTAAGTAAGAAGTATGATAAGCATCCCATGCAAAAATGATCCATAAGGATCAAGAAAACATTCATATTCGTCAACCAAAGACAAACAATAAAGGTTTCAAGACCACTAGGGCTCAAAAGGGAGAAAAACCAAGTTTATTTGCAAAACTTTTGTTTTAAGCTGAACAACTTCGACGCAACTTTTGGGGGCGATTGGGAAATTCTAGTGTTTGTAGGGTAACGGTTGCGCAACTGCTGACGTGTTGCAATCGGTGATTTTGCTTGTACTGAAGGTTTTTGGAATTCATTAGTGCACGAGAGGTTAGTTGCACAATTGTCACTGTATGCAAAGCAACTTTTTTTACAATCACCTCCTTGTTTAAACCGACATTTTCTGACATACTAAAAAATGTAGGCAAGTATGAACAAGGAAAAAAAGTCTATTATGATTGCCCAACTTTGAGGATTCTTTAGTGCATGAAAGGACAACTCAAGCATGCTATATAACGAGTAGGAATGACGAGAAAGGCATCGATGATCAAAAGAACACTCGTGTATAATTGATTTTAGAAGGAAAAATTGAACTAAGAAACATAGAGTATAATTTCAATGAGCATGATAGTTGCCCATTGTATGTGCTCTAGATCTCTTTGTAACTTCATCTTTGTCCATAAGAAAGAGGGAAGCTTGGTGATTGACATTCCCAAATGTTTTTGCCCTGCCTTGGGGCTTTCTAGGATAAAACTTGCGTATGTTCTTTCTTGCTATATTTGTCATGTATGTTGCATTTTACATTCGTATCTTAGTTCTGTGTGTTTCTCGCAATTATGATACAATACTTTTAAGCTCACTATGACAACATTATGTCATTTCAATAGTTTTTTAAACTAGAAAAACATAATTGTGATTCTGTAGATTCAATAATAAACAACCTAGAGAGTTTAGAGATCATTTTGGTCTTAGATCCAATTCATATATTTGGGAATTGTGGAAAGTTTTGACTGATTTGTGTGATAGTGATAAGGTCATAGGGATAACAAATACTTTACATTCTAGAGATATCTAAAATGTGGAATGAAAGGGTGAGATAAATGGCAAATAAAAGTAATGAAAGAGGTGCACCATTAGAATCATGTATAGATCATGTGATAAAGTCTTGACACACCATCACTAAATATTAAAGCTTACAACAAGGAACCAAGAACCCATGCATGCAGTGGTTGATGTTTGAACCAAGAAATTAAGAATAGGGGATGAAGGAGAGCGTCGTGAAGAGAAGCCCATGGAAGAACATGAAGATGAGAAACCTCCGAAAGACAGAGGTAAAGCTAAGGTAAAATAAAAACATATCCCTTTTGAAGTTGAAACTAAGGTTGAAATTAGAAGTTTTGAAGGATAAGCATATGTTGAATTGTTGGATAAATAGTTGAAGCAAATGTATGTATATTTTATTGTGCAGAAAGTTATAATGGCGCAAACGATCTATTTTACGTCTCAAAATGGAAGGTTATACTCTAATTTGGTGGGAAAGTTATCTAACATCATCTGAAAAGAAAACTTACCTTATTGTAGCTAGGTGGGATGATTTTTAAAGAGGCATTACATAAGAATTTTTATCCTTTTGGGCATAAAATTGATTAAAAGATTCATTGGCACTCTTTTTGGAAAGTAAGTGGTGAAAGTGCAAATGATTACACCATAAAGTTTTGAAGACAAGCCATGTTGATGAATATGGACTTAGAGGACAAAGACAACTTGACCAGATACTTGGGAGGTCTCCTTACACACCTTAAGTAGGAAGGTGATTTTAAGAAAGCCAAAACAACTTGATGATGCATGTGTGCAAGTGTAATATGAAAACTAGGGTTTATTGTAATTTAGATATTACTTGTTTTATATCATAATTTCAGAACATCAAGATACAGATCAAACAATCATAAAGTATGTAAGGATATTAGATCACACAATATGCAATAGATATGAGTATCACCATTCTTCGGGATCAGACTACGTGGTAGTTGAGGGTACTATGGAGAGTGTCATTAAGTTGTTTACAAAATTTGGGGATTTGACACCAAACGTAGGACATGTTTGTCTGGGAAGGGACAAGTTTGTGGGGGAACTTGTCCATGGATCTACGAATGTTTCCTCCATGGTTTCAACTTACAATTTGATTCTAGCACTTGCTTCGCTTATGTCTTGGGACCTATTATCTATATTTGGATCTTTATGATGATGCTTATGTACTTGTATGTCTTCTTTTCACTTTGATGTAAAAAATGTTGTTGTCATGTGTTTTTGCAAAGGCAAAGTTCAATGTTGAAATATGACAATTATACCCTAGTGTCAAATTTTTTGCATGTAAACCCTCCTAAGGACTTCTCCCAGATTAGTTCTCCCTCTGTGTCATGCCTATACCCATCCTATAAGTGCTCATATATATTGTAATAACCTTTCCCAAGTGTCTGAAATATGAAAAAAAGTTCATGAAGTTCTTCAAATGTAGTGCTTCTCAAGGCAGATTCTTCAGTAGACTTAGAAAGGCTATTTCTAGCATTTCTGGGATATGTATGCACCCTCTGGGATGGAGTTGAAGGCTCAAATTCACAAGGAAATGGTACTAAGGAGCTAAGAACATAATGCAAGTGATTTAGGAAAGTTTAGGGAATATTTGAAGGTTTAGGAACAAGTTCAGTGAAAGAGGGTTTTTGAAGGTGAAGGAGCTTGTAGTTCAAAATAGTGCTTGAGCTTCAGAAGATGATTTCAAGAGCTCCGTATTGAGATATAGGTCAAACAAGATATCACTGGAAGGCTAATTCAATTCTCTAAATGATGGTGCTATCATATTTTTCACAAGACTCAGGTGATTCTTTCCACAACCCATTTTCAGACAGACACACCCTCCGGTCCCAAGAAAAAGGCTATTTTAGGGGGCTATAGGCAGAATTGGATCATGGGACCCATCCCATTCATCTCATAAGGTTGCTTGGAGTCAATTTCATATAAAGAAGTGCCAAAGAAGTCCTCATAGGAGCTTCAAAAACTTCGTCCCCAAGGCTCTCCTCAAGGTAAGCTTTCAAGACTTAGTCATTTTCACAGGTGGACACATGTCATCACGAGGTTGATGACATACTTTTCTGTCCCATCTGTCCCATCCCCTTAGGACAGTTGGGACAAAAAAATACGCCCAAGGCTTAAGCCCCTTGGACCATCATATGACCCTAACGATGAAGCTCTATGATGCAAGTTAAGCTCCTTTGCACCTCATTCTAGCCCTTCTCGTCACAATAAAAAATTGACACTTGTTTAACCTAGGGTGAGGGCACAATTTTTTGCCCCATATATCCTATCCCCTTTGGGATAGTTGGGACACAAAAATGCGCCCCATGCTTGTCTTGGCTCTTGGTTTTCCACATGACCTCGAGGAAGGCTCCACAAGCCATTTTTCAACCCTTTCCCCTTTCTGCCTTGTCAAATCACATCTCGCCACTTGCCACTTCCACATGAGGGAGCATTTTTCTGCCCCATCTATCCCTTCCCTTTGGGATAGTTGGGAAAAAAATTGCACCCGTTTCTAGCTCTTTACCATGGTTTCTTATATGACCCAGTCTCAGCCCCCAAGTTTCTAAGGTGTAAGGAGAAGGTAGTCAAAACATGTACCTGATCTTCCACGGATGATTTCCGGGAGCTACATAAGGATTTAAGAGGAAAAAAATATCATTGGAAATCTTGGAGATTTCTCTACATGATGAAATGTTCAAATCCTTCACAAGATATAGGCACTTCTTTCCACATCTCATATTTGGTAGGCATACACCCCTGTTGTTTCCCGATAAAAAGGAGAAATTTTGAGGGGGTTGCAAGAATAATTGGATTTTGAGACCCATTCCATTGTATTCATGAAGGTTCTTGGGATTCAAAATCATATATGGATTCATAAAAAATGACCTCATGGAGCTCCAGAAACATCATCTTCAAGGTCTCTCTCAAGGTATGCTTTCGCAGTTAGAAATTTTCACCTCCTAGTGCATGGCACATTTTTCCGTCCTATCTGTCCCATCCCTTTGGGAAAGTTGGGACACAAAAATGTGCCCAACCCCATTTATGCCCTTCTGGTCC
Source organism: Taxus chinensis (assembly GCA_019776745.2). Lineage (NCBI taxonomy): Eukaryota > Viridiplantae > Streptophyta > Pinopsida > Cupressales > Taxaceae > Taxus > Taxus chinensis. The sequence goes on along the minus strand of CM034152.1, from coordinate 614,571,371 downwards.
ATCATATGACCTTGGTGAAGCTCCGTGATGCATTTTAAGCTCCTTTTCACCTCATTCCAGCCCTTCCCATTGACCAATGCAACAACGCCACTTGTCAATCCAAGGGTGAGGGCACATGGATGATTTTTATCAGTGTCAAACCTTCAAGCCTACATTAATGGCTGCCATGACGCATTCATGGAAAAAGGAAGTGAGGCACCTCTTCACTTCCCAGAGATCCAGTAGTCAAAATCACACGAAAATTGGAGGAAACGATCCCTGAAAAATCTAGTTTCACATGAACTAGTTTTCATGCCATGAAGTGCCTATTTTTTAAGGGATATGGAGGAATGTTTTTTTCATTAGTAATTATTCCCTCTTATGAAAATATTTTCAAATTCTTAAGACGAAGATCCAACAATTGGTGAAATCATTTGAAATTCAGAGGGAAGGATCTTCAAAAAATCTAGTTTCATTTAAACTAGTTTTTAGGAATGCGATGAAGTGGTTGTTGATTTTTCAAGATATTAGAAATAAACTAAGTTTTTCTTGCAGGATTATGCCCCTCTTTAATAAAAATCTATTTTACCGCTCAAGGTCAGACGAAGAAATCATCCAAAAATCAGAACATGGAATCTTGGAATAAAACCCAGAATTTCAAGACCTTTTTCATTGCAATCATCAAGACAATCATCATGAGTGTACTTGCTAAAAATAAACATGTGTCCATGGCGGGGCATTCCCAAAATTTAGAAAGTGATAAAAATAGGACATTGTGATCAGATTAGCAAGAGGAGCTTCTTCAACAAATCAATCAATCCCTTTTCCCTCTCCTCTTCTCTCCCTTTCTTTCAATTCTTCGTTGTACACAATCATTGTATTTTGTCCTATTCACTTAAGTGACAATATTTGTAATTTGTAAAAGTATTCTCTCAAAATTATAAGAGAGATACTAAATTTTTCTCTTCTAGGGGCAATTGAAAGGTGACAAGTGGTTTACGAATATGAAGAGTCATGTGGGGGGGGGGAGACGAAAGGTCAATTCACAAGGCTATAAATTGGGATGGCTTCTCCATTCCAAAGGATCCCTATATTTTGAGATTTCTACTTTGTAGCAATTGTGAATTGTTTTGGATGTTGAAATTTGTATCACCAACACAAGGAATAAAATCTACATTCTTCCATTTCTTTGCTCATGTTTCCTCTACTCTCTCTTTTTCGCAACTTTGTAAGTATGGTGATCAAGAAGGAACTTGGTGTCCTTGATGAATGAATCTAAATAACTGTGTGTCTAGATTTGTTAGTCTCACTAGGTGCTTCATTATTGTTTTCCTCTAATTGAATGTTGAACTACTCTGGTTATTGGGTGTGAACTCTGCAATTGCCTACTCATAACAATAACCTCCCCTTCCTAAATTTTCTTCTTTATCCCTCACCGTTGTAATTTCCTCCCTTGTACCTTATACAAGTTCTTTTCCACAGGTTCAGTGAAGTGTTCCTGTGTGATCCCCAACCTATTTGGCCACCCCACAACAATAGATAGGATTAGATTAGTTTACATTCAATAATGGGAGCCTCCCCATACACAAGAAGGAGGGGCGTAGCCCTATGAGCATTGGTGGAAATCAACTAATTTGTCATACGACAAATTATTTCACCAACATTTTTTTGCAACTCTTCGTTGGGGAGATATCTTGCCCTCATGTGCACCCATAAAGATCTCTACAAAATACAAAAAAAAAAAAAAAAATACTTGAATGATCAAAAAATATTTTTGCAAACCTCTTGAGAAAACTTGGCTGAAAGAAGATATACTAGGCTGAATAGGTTGAGAGGAATCATTGAACCACTTTTGAAGCTTTGCAAAATCAGCAAGGTATGAGTCAAATATAATCCATACTACTTATCTCAAGATTCATCCCCATCTGATTCATCGAGCAATACCCATGGTAACCCTATTCAAACTCCTACTTGTACACTCCTACAAATTCTCCTATATTTCACCCACCTTTGAAATTTTGAATTCCCAAGAGAAGAAGAAGAAAGAGAGGAATTAACTAAGAAGAAAGAGAGGAGGAAGAATGATGACAACACAAACACCTATGTACCATGGGGACAAAACACTGGTCCATTGGTTTTGGCTCCACCACTCCATGAACTTCCACAAGGGTCAAGAAAGAACTTCCCTAAGTTCTATGGAGATGGAAAGCAACATCCTGATGATCATATCACATCCTTCATCACAAATGTGGCATCCTTGGAGTGCAACATGAAGATGTTGCAGTGCGGTTTTTCATGGAAACATTACAAGATGTCGCAACATACTGGTTCTACTATTTTCCTTCATGCTCAATCACTGATTGGGGTGGTATGAAAAATAAGTTTGAAGAAATATTCAAGACCATCCAAAGATTCTCATGCCCTCCTCGCTCAGCTTACTCAAATGAAGAAAGATCCGCAAGATTCCATGAGAGACTTCGTGGAAAAATTCAACAAAATGATCAACAAGATTCCTGCCATTTCTCTTCCCACTACAAATAATCTTGAAGATGTTCTTCGTGAATGCTCAATTTCCTGAAGTAAGTTTCTATTTCCAGAGAGTTCAACCAAGAGATTTGGATAAAACTCAAGAAATTTCTGTTGAGGTGGAAGATGACCTCATCTTGTCAGGTAAGATCAAGAATCCTTCAATGAAGGACAAGTCCCAAAGGTTCCTAAAGGCTGAGAGAGTTGATCAATGTTGCATAAGTTGGAAATGAATTGACAATGTTAAAAAAGGAAGTTTCTCAACGAACACCTCATCCAAACTAGAACAAGAACCATATTGCAGGAGCACCCCAAAGGCTTTCCTTGGAGGCTCCACCAGTCAATGCAATATGTGAGATCAATGAAGATGATGAAGAAGAGAAATTTTGAATCAAAAGTTGAAAATGAAGGAGAAGAAGAATGTGCTCGAATTGGGTTTTGTGAATGCAAACTTGATGATGAAGAATCCACATGTAGTTACTCATATGAAGTGTTCACTCGATCACAAAAGGAGAAAGAAAGTTCTTCTTCTACTTCCCAAGCTAAGAAATTTGAATCCTCAAATGGTGACTCCATGAAAAACAACAACGAAAGGAGGATCATCGAAGTTCCACTTCCATAGGGTCATCTGAGAAGAAACATGAGACTACTTCAACCAAGAATCCTTTTATCCTCTTCAAGTAAGTCTCCTTCAACTTTCTCTTGAAAAATCAATTTTGCAAATCTAGGAACATCCATGTCAAAGATTTGCACAATCCCTGATGTTCCTACCACCTCTTCATCCTTTGATATCATTGACCATTTCAAAAAATTGGAAGTCCAAATTTCCAAATTTGAGTACTTGAGAACTCATCCCAAGCAACTTGAGAAACTTGTTCAACATATCAAAGGAAGTAGCTTTGTTTCATGTCCTAAAGATGCCACCACCAAATAATCACCTCATGTATCTCAACCCACTCCATCTCTGAACTGTCTCACTTCCACACCCTCCACCTCTAGGAAGGTATAACCTTTCTACATAGCCTTGTTAGTCAATGGGTATAAGCTAAATAATTTCATCATTGACTCTGGTGCTTCGGACAACGTCATGCCCTGCAAATTTTTAAAGCTCTCGGCCTCTCCCTTTCCCCTACCTCTGGCCATTTCCTTTCCATGGAAATGAAAAAAGTTCCCCTTATGGGTCAGATCAAGGATGTCAAGGTAGCATTGGAATTTTCCTTGACAAGAAAATCACAATGAGAATCCTTGTAGCAAACATGCCCACCTCATATGGTATGTTGTTGGGCCAAAGTTTCTGTCAAGATGTTGGTGGAGATATGTAGCAAGATTGGTCACATGCCACCATCTCGGTCAATGGTAAAGAAAAGAAACTTTTTCCCATTAGAAAAATGAAGTATACTATTCAAAGGCCAAATGACCCAATGACAAACATCCCATGTAAAAATTCCAAATCTTGCAACTTTTTCATGACTTTCGAAGATGATCTTGAGCTTCCCATGTTGGTGGAAGAATTTCCAAGCATCACTGAGCCAGTCAAGGAACATCATGATGATTTGATGAAATCAGAGTTTGAGAGTGTGTATACTTCCCATGGGATGAGAGCATAAATGAATTTCTCTACTTGATGTTGATGATGGTGAGAAGCCTCGAACTTGCAACAAAGAAATATTGAAGTGAAGAAAAGTGGATCAATAAAAGGAGTGATACTCAACAACTTCTTGACATGAAGTTCAATCATTTCCAATCATTTCTTGATGCTCAATATGAGGTTCCATGATGAGTATTCTTGTGAAGAAAGATTCTCGTTCTCATTGGAAGAAGGTGACAATGAAAACAAGAAAGACAACATGTTTCTACCTCTTGAACATGAACCTACACAAGGAGATGATGATTTCATCATGAAAATGGATTTCTTGGTTCTTGGTGATCAAGAATGGGAAAATGATAACGACAACATTTCAGCTCCAATGTTGTGCTCATTCCCTTTTCATGAGGATGGAAACATTCTTGAAAAAAAATGGAGAAATGGAATGTTGTTTTGGTCCTAAGGATGGATTTTGTTCAAAATGGAAACATTCTCAATAGACTTCAACCTTTCAGTGCTCACTCTACCCAAGAGAAGGATGCTCTCAACATAAAATGGATGACAAAGCCCAAAATGGACAAGGTGAAGAAGGATGAAAGTTTCCATGTTGTATGTCCAATCTTAAGATCATTATCTTTCCAAGAGAATGATGTAATGTACATGCCACACTACATAGGGCAAGCATGTTGCAAAATCACAGGAGAAGAAAGATGATTTCTTGATCCAATTGAGAAACCAAGAAAATCAAGAGGTGGGTGATAATGTCAAAGTTTTCAAAACATCTTGAAGAATCAACCCATGGAAGTAGTGGTCATGAAGTAGATGAAATGTGAAAAATAACAAATGTCTTGGTATGAAAATGACAAGTCAAGTATAATTAAGAACCATCTTCATGGTAGCAGTGGAAAAATCAACAAGTGGAACAAACCTGATAATTAAGGATAAGCCATGGAAAGAATGTGTCAAAGCAATAGAGGAAATGGAATGAATGAGTTGATCATCAATTGTACTAGAAATCATGATAGATTTCTCAAGAATCTGAAGGAGGGTTCATACTTTAGTGAACCTATCAACGGAATTTGCAGAAGAAATCACATTCGGTGATACCCATTTTACGGGTAAGCCCTCAGTTCAAATTTGTGCTTCAATGAAAGTTGGTTGTCCCTCATATGTACATATATGATTTAGGTTGTTTCCCTTTTGGTGTTATGTGTTTCCTTTCTTGTTTCATGTTTTCCTTGTGTTGTGTATTTCCCTTCTCATCATGTGTGTTGGTTTCTTATTGTGTGTGTGTTTAATAAAGGAAGTTATGTGGTATATATTTTTAGTGACTCTGTATAGGCCAATGGATAAAAAATCGATCCATTATGTATTTGAGATTCTAGGGTTCCTATTTCTATTTCCTCATTGTACTTTATCCATAACATGTCCCCAAGCTAGATCTAGTTGTTGTCATGTGTTTTTGCAAGGGAAAAATTTAATGTTGAAACATGACAACTTAACCCAAGTGTCAAAATTTTTTCAAACTCCTCCTAAGCACTTCTTCCATATCAGTTATTCCAATGTTTCATACCTATCACCATCCTAAAAGTACTCATATATGTTTGTAATAACTTTCCTCATTGTTTGAAATATTGAAACAAGTGTCACTCAAAAGTTCATTCAGTGTAGTGTTTCTCAAGGTTTACTCTTCAGTAGACCTATAAAGGTTATTTTTAGCCTTTCCAAGACAGGTGTGCATCCTCTGGGACAAATTTGAAGGCTCCAAATTCATATCCATAAGTGGTATTGAGGAGATAAGAACATAGTTGAAAGTGATTTAGGAAATTTTAGGAAAGATTTTAAGGTTTAGGAACAAGTTCAATGAAAGTGGTTTTTTGAAGGTGAAGGAGCTTACAGTTCAAAATAGTTCCTGAAGCTTCAAAAGATGATTCCTGGAGCTCTGTAAAGATTTAGAGGTAAAAAAATATATCATTGGAAATATAATTCAATTATCTAAATGATGGTACTTTCATATTTTTCACAAAACTAAGGTGATTTTTTTCCACATCCCATTTTTAGTAGACACAACTTGTATTCCCGAGAAAAAAGGCTATTTTTGAGGGGTTCCATGCAAGAATTAGATCATGGGACCCATCCCATTCATCTCAGAAATTTTTTTTGGAGTCAATTTCATATAAAATAATTTCCAAAAAAATCCTCTTGGAGCTTGAAACTTTGTCTTCAAGGCTCTCCTCAAGGTAAGCTTTTCAGGACTTAGCCATTTTCAAAGGTGGACACATGTCAACATGAGGTTAAGGCACACTTTTTTGTCCCATCTATCCCATCCATTTTTGATATTTGGGAAAAAATGTATGCCCAAATCCCAGTTAATCCTTTTAGACCATCATATGACCTTGATGAAGCTCTTTGATGCAAGTTAAGCTCCTTTTCACCTCATTCTAGCCCTTCCCATCGCAATAAAAAATTGACACTTGTCAACCTAGGGTGAGGGAATTTTTTGTCCCATATATCCCATATCCCTTTGGGACACAAAAATGCACCCCATGCTTTTCTTGGCTCTTGGTTCTCCACATGACCCCGGAAGGCTCCGCAAGCCATTTTTCAGCCCTTTCCCCTCTTCGCCTTGTCAAATCACATCCCGCCACTTGTCACTTCCACATGAAGGATAATTTTTCTACCCCATCCGTCCCATTCCTTTGGGATATTGGGACAAAAAATTGCACCCCTTTCCAGCTCTTACCATGGTTTCTCATATGACCCAGTCTCAACCCCTGAGTTTCTAAGGTGTAAGGAGAAGGCAGTCAAAACAGGTACATTGATCTTCCACGGATGATTTTGGGAGCTCTGCAATGGAGTTAAGAGGAAAAACAATACTCATTGGAAATCTTGGATATTTCTCTACATGATGAAATGTTCAAATCCTTCACAAGATATAGGCGCTTCTTTTCACATCTCATATTTGCCAGGCACACCTTGTTGTCCTGAGAAAGAATGAAAAATTTGAGGGATTTTGAAGAATAATTGGATCTTAAGACTCATCTCATTGTCTTCAGAAGGCTCTTGGGAGTCAAAATCATATATAGGTTCATAAAAAATGACCTCATGGAGCTCCAGAAACATCATCTTCAAGGCTCTCTCAAGGTATGCTTTCAGAGTTAGAAATTTTCACCTCCTGATGCATGACACATTTTTCTCTCCCATATGTCCCATCTCATTTGGGAAAATTGGGACAGAAAAATGCACCCCCCCTAGTTATGCCCTCCTGGTCCAACATATGACCTTGGTGAAGCTCCATGATGCATTTTAAGGTCCTTTTTCACCTCATTCCAGCCCTTCCCGTTGACTAATGCAATAACACCACTTGTCAATCCAAGGGTGAGGGACATGGATAATTTTTATCATTTCAAATATTCAAGCCTACATTAATGGCATAACATGATGAAGTAGGGGAGTGAAATGGCAGTGAGGAACCTCTTCACTTCCCAGAGATTTGATAGTCGAATCATGCGAAAATTGGAGGAAACGATCCCTAAAAAATCTAGTTTCGTGTGAACTAGTTTTCGTGCCACGAAGTCCCTATTTTTTAGAGATATGGATGAATGTCTATTTTTCATCGGCATTTTTCCATCCTCAAAGAAATATTCAAATTCCCGAAGATCCAGTAGGTGAAATCATCTAGAAATTTTTAGGGAAGGATCTTCAAAAAATCTAGTTTGTTAATTTAAACTAGTTTTTATGTGATGAAGTTGCTAATTTTTCAAGATATTGGGGACTAATTTTTTCTCAGTATTAATCCTTCTATGATAAAAGTCCATTTTTTTTCTTGTTTAGACAAAGAAATCATCCAAAAACCATGATCAAGGAATATTGGAATAAAACCCAAAATTTCAAGACCTTTTTGGTTGCAATCTCGACACCTGTGGTGTACTTGCTAAAAATTGCACGTGATCCACGCCGAGGCATGCCTAAAAATAGAAAGTGGATAAAAATAGCAATGCATCAGATCTGCATCAGAGGAACTTCTTCAACAGATCAGTCAATCCCTTTCCCCTTCCTCTTCTCTCCCTTTCTTCTAATTCTTCATTGTACACAATCATTGTATTTTTTCCTATTCACTTAAGTGATAATATTTGTAATTTGTAAAAGTATTCTCTCAAAATTATAAGAGAGATACTAATTTTTGTCTCTTCTAGGGGAATTAAAAATGTCACAAGTGGAATAGGAACATGAAGAGTCATGTAGTGAGGGAGATGAAAGGTCAATTCACAAGGCTATAAATTGAGATGGCTTCTCCATTCCAAAGGATCCTAGATTTTGAGAATTTCTACTTTGTAGCAATTGTGAATTGTGGTTTGGATGTTGAACTTTGTATCACCAACACAAGGAATAAAATCTACATTCTTCCATTTCTTTGCTTATGTTTTCCTCTATTCTCTCTTTTCCGCAACTTTGTAAGTATGGTGATCAAAAAGGAACTTGGTGTCCTTGATGAATGAATCTAAAGAACTATGTGTCTGGATTTGTTAGTCTCACTAGGTGCTTCATTGTTGCTTTCCTCCAATTGAATGTTGAACTACTCCAGTTATTGGGTGTGAACTCTGCGATTGTCTACTCACAACAATAAGCTCCTCTTCCTAAATTCTCTCCCGTATCCCTCACTGCTACAATTTCCTCCCTTGTACCTTGTACAAGCACTTTTCCGCAGGTTCATTGAAGTGTTCCTATGTGATCCCTGATGTATTTGTCCACCCCATAACAATAGATAGGATTAGATTAGTTTACAGTCAATAATGGTAGCCTCCCCATACACAAAAAGGAGGGGTGTAGCCCTATGAGTGTTGGTGGAAATCAACTAATTTGTCATATGTTAAATTATTTCACCAACAAATGTTTAGTCCAATTTGAGATAGATTGACCTCACCCCACCCCCAATGGTGTGATGAGCCTTTTATTATGTACCAATAATCTCGAGAGGGATCAAGCCAAATGTTCTTCTCTCAATCTTATGATGAGGTAAATGTTAGAAAAAGTAAACAAGATGGAGCCCTTGATTTGGCCTGCAACACTTGGCAATTGATGCTTGGATTGATTATAATGTATGTATGTGTAATCTAGGCCAACAATAGAGACATACGTAGATTTGAGTAATTTTAATGTGGTGTTCTTGTTATCCAAATTTCACCCCCAGAGTTAATTTGATAACATGCATCAGAGTTTTTTAGTTCCAAGCAAGTAGATTGATTCAGGAGAAAATCGTAAAATTGGCTAAGTCCCACTCAAGACCGCCTTTGGGACAGTTGGAACAATTATACGCGGAAAGCGCAGATCGGCCGAAAAGCCTCTAGGCGGCCCAAACAGAAAAGGGACATCTGGGACAAATGGACGCGAAATGCCCGAATCGGCCGAAAGAAAGAAAATTTGTCCAAGTCCTTTACCGGGAGCAAGCGGGACAAGAGTGCGCGGAGGACGCGAACCGGCCGGTTCGCCCGAAAAAGAGAACTGTAGCACTGGGACATTTGGGACAAATGGACGCGAAGGACCCGAACCGGCCGGTTCGGCCGGAACAGGAAACTTCAGCACAAGGACAAGTGGGACAAAGGGACACGCGGGACGCGGATAGCCGAAGGAGCCGAAAGCCAATCAGATCACGCCACGTGTCACCGGCAGAAAAGGGACGAGGAAGCCCATTTCGGGCGGATCGGAGGATTTTGTCCCGCGAAGCACTGGGACATTCGGGACAAAAGGACGCGGTGGACGCGAAAATATGGCAGGCCTGTGGACAAATCGCAGCATGACATGTGTCGCCAAGGAAAAAGGTCCAAAAAGTCAAAGGGGCGAGTTTTCGAGCACTGATCCGAACCAATGAAATGGTGCCACGTGTCCAAGTTTAAGGGGCCCACAAGAAAAGCCCGTGAAAATGTGGAGAGAGAAAATTGCTCAGCGAACCAGAGCCTGCCACGTGTCGTCCAGATGGCAGAGCACGGGAAAAGAAATTTAAAAATCTGTTTTCGCCTGTTTTGTGCCCTAAATCTTCAGACCTTCGTACTTTTCGATCCAGAGCTCAGATTTGCATGTTCTTTATATCAACGAAAAGCTTGTTGAAATTCTCTACATGATTCTGGGGTCAATCTTGCATTTTGGTGCAGTTTGGAAGGGGAGAAAATTAAGAAAACGTCTCTGACGCGTGGTGATAGACAGAAGTAACGCTTCAACTACCAACTTTAATGCAGTAGACAGCTCGCCGCTCCTGTTAGACAGCCCGCCGTTTTGCTAGGATCCGCTGCTTCTGTCATAATGAGATGATTTTAAATACTACCAAGAAGTGGTTGGGGCAGATTCTGGATTTCCTCTCTCTTCCCTCTCTCATTTCTTGATATATATTGTAAAGAAGAGCTCCTTTTAAGGGGTCGGACATTCTTGTTTTGCATCCTCCCTTCTTCCCTCGCTTGCAAGAGAAATTGTGGAGCTTTCAAACCTCCCATATGGGTTGTAATGCCAGTCTTTTTGCCTCTTGGCCACTGCAATGTACTGTATCGACTCCTGAGCAATAATATATGTGTTGTGATTGACTCTTAACCCTCTCATGTATTCATTGCTGTCATTTTGATCTCTTATTACAGTTTGGTTACCTGTGCATGGTGTTTGTATTGCGTCTATGTGGTCTGTGTTAAATTTGCAAAACGAAATGTCTAACATTCCTTGGTGCATCACCTTTGTAGTTTAGGTTTTATTCTATGCATTTTTCTTACCCTGTCTCCTTGGCAAGTTAGATTAGGTTTTAGCAAACCCTCTACATTTTTGTGTGTGCATCTGAACAGAGGAATAGGAACCAGCCTTCTCTGGAGAATCTTTTCTCATCTTTACAAGTCCCACTCTTGGAGAAAGGATTCCATGTTGTGCAATCACACTGGATGCCTGAACATCAACCTAGAAGCCTGATTTGCATCCAGGGGTGCTGTGAGTCTGCAACAACAGTTCTATAAGGGAAATTGTGATTTAATGCTTTGATCAATGGCCTTCTTAGAGTGTGCCTTTGATACGTGATCCCTTGATGCCCTCAATGAGTACGAGTGCATATGTTTATATACATGATTGATTTGAATGATTTCCTGTTTAAACCAAACCCAAGACCATTGCAAAACACAAGAGTGGTTCTTTGACCCAGGGACATATTCATCAATTGAACTTATCCTCGACTCACAAACTTGTCCGGGATAAAACTGTAATAAAATATGAAATAAGAGGTGGTCAGTACGTAGTTTGAGGACATATTCTATGGAATGTAGTGATTCCTGAAGTGCTAAGATGAAAAATAGTTATGATTTAGTGGACGTAGGTTATAGGGTAAAATAATAAGGTTTTAGTTAGTCAATAAATAGGTAATGGGATGATGTCATGATAAATGCCAAAATGATATTGCCAAGTGCATGCCATCAAATTTTAGGTACTAAAATAAGCATGCTGCATTGAGGAAGAATGAACACAAGAAAAGGGATAATCCTCAAAGAAAAATGAACCCATTAGTGAGTTTTAGAAAGATAAAAAACCTTACAAGAAGGGCAAGTGGAAAGGTAAGATACATGGTATTGCTTCAAATACTTGTAAGGATCTAACAGATCATTTTATTGATTATCATATCAATGGACATACTAACGCTATGTGTTAAATATTACATCAAGAATTGCATCCCAAGAATCTCTCCAAAGAAGACTCCAATATGTCTATGACATATTTGAAATAAAAATTAGAGGTAGAGATAGACAAAAATTTCGATGTAGATGAGAAGTTGGGTTACAAAACTACTAACACGAACAAGAAAGACATAGAGATGAAAACATTACTTCAAATCAAGATTCAAATTAAAAAAATCAAGATAAATGAACTTGTTGATGCTCTCAATCCAATTTGATTTAAGATGAAGTTATTACAAAGCTTAGTTTACAAACATATGATCATATTCATACATATGCTTTGGGTTGAGTGAAGAAAGGTGTGAAATTTCAACAAAGGAATGCCAATTTTAATTTGGGATTAACCCATAATACATTGATGGGGTAAAAAACATATGTAATTACACTTGATGCATTTGATGTGAGGTTTGTAAGTCCTTCTTAGTATCTTAGAAACCTATCTTCATGAGGAGGGATAACAAAATACATACAGGTCAAGGATGGAAATCAATGACAATATAAAAGCACATCAAAGCAAGTACAATTTTACTTTGGTAAGTGCCAACCAAGTAAAAATACTCATTCAGGTTAAAAATGAATTTACTTATTTTATGGTATAAAGAAAAGGATGAGTTAGAATTTTATGAGATTGATTTCTCTAACAAAGAATTGCAAGATTTGGATAGTATAATATAATATTTCCTAAAATTATTCCAAAATCCTAAGGGTTTGCCTCCAAAAAAAGGAAGTAGAGAATGAGATTCTATTCCAAACCAAATCTCCTCCATCTAACATTGGTTTGTACAAGGAATCACCGTTAAAAACAACATCAAGATCTGTTAGCACATGGGGTTATCTGCCTGAGTACCTAACCATGTGGGTCACCCATAGTGATGGTATAAAAGACATATGGATCTCAAGAGAACGTGCATAAAAATATAAATCCTTTGAATAAAATCACTATAAATAACCAATATCCGCTTTAACATATTGATGACTGGTTAGAGCACCTTCAAAATGCCAAGTTTTTCACAAAGCTGGATCTCAAATTTGAGTATCATCAAGTTCATATGAAAAAGTAGGATGCATTGTGTAACAAACCGTTACACCAAAACCTCGAGGCATTAGTGAATCCACACACCAAGATCATAACATCCCACCACACTTCTATAGAGCTTGACCTCGGGATGGGTTTGTGCCCACACTCCCATACGTACAAGCCCCGCTTCACTGACTTTTAGGTGCCCCAAGAGCCCCAGATACACGACATAAACAAACGGGTGGGATTCAAAAATGGAGGGTTGCTTTGATACCAAATGTAATGAACCGTTACACCAAAACTTCGAGGCGATAGTGAATCTACACACCATGATCATTTCACATGGGAAGACATCCTTAAAGAAAAAATAAGGTTTGTATGAATTATCAATGTTTCCTTTTGGTTTATGTAATGAACTTATTACATTTATGAGGTTGATGAATAATGTATTGCATCCATTAACATATACATGTCATAGTGTATCTAGATTATATTCTAATTTTCAATGCTACATGGGAAGAACATTTAACATGTTTGAGTCAAGGTCTTGCAAGTGTTGAAAGATTATGAAGGCATATGAGTTTGCAAAGCCATCGCTGGTCTAATTGGGGCATGTGGTTGGAGGAGGAGATTTGTGAGTTAATCATGCAAATGTTGAACTATACCTGCTTGGCCCACACCTAGGAGTTCTATTGAGACTAATTTTTTTGTTGGGAGTAGTACAATACATGAGGAAGTTTATTCCGATTTTCTAGACTATTCCAACACTTCTATATACAATTACAAGTGGTAAAAATTTCCACCGAGGTGAGGAACATAATAATGCTTTTTATTCTTCGAAATATAAAATCAACCATCCTCAGGTGCTTGTACTTCCTAATTTGTAGTTGTAGACACGTAAATTTGGCATTTTGGTACTTATGCTGTATTTGGGCTTGCAGTCCTTACACATGACTTGTGCACACAAAGATAGTTAAAACAAACTATCCTAAGCTATTTATAAATTCGTAATATCTCATCCCACTACTTAGACACCTACACGAACACTACTATCAGTCAAAAATTCCTTACGTCTCATATGTGGATAATTTCATGCTTTTACAAAACTTTCTTGCCTCACTAAACAAAATCATCTATTAGGGGACATGTTTCTATTTTTCTAATGTTTATCTTTATTTCCCCTCTCTAGGTTGGCTTTAGTGCAAAATATCAACCATGTAGTCATATAAATACAAGTTTAGCTGACTCATTTTCTTAGGAAACTTGACAAATTACAAGGCATATACTTGGTCTTCATCTCTGAATATCAAACAAAGATGCTCTAAACTTTTTTATTTAAAAAGTAGGAATTATGAGAAACCCTTGCACAAGCTTGAAGCAATCTAAATCCAACTAAGAGCATTCTAAGCCAAGCGAAAGAAAAACGTTTATCAAGTCTCAAGTGTCAAACTTCTAATTGGATCCTCATAAGTGCACTTCTAATAGGTGGAGAATTACGTGGGTTTGATGCCTCTTCAAAGTAGTGATACATAGGCGGTGCAAGGGTGCCACAACCCCAAATTGTTTACACTTTTAAAAATGTATTTCAAGGAGAGCCAGGGTTTCAAGAAAAGATCACTTCTTACATAGATATTTGTGCTCATCTAGTGTGATCTTGAACAAATAAGAGAAAAGTAGATGTAGTCGAAGATAAACAAGTTAAAACCAAAAGTACAAAATCTACTTGGACATAACTGCCCAACTTAGGATAGTTTTTTTATGGTACTACTATCCTACTGGAAGTTATTATCCAGAGGAAATTTCTAGTGACAATTTCATAGAGAAGTAAAGTACATACTATTCTAGCCTGCTCTCTCATGTACACACTCAAATCAATCTATAAACTCACAAAAAGCTAAGTGCACTTATTCTTATTGTCAATTTATATATTTATCACGTGCCCTAATTATTTATATTTTTCTTAATAATTTATTGTACTTTCAAATATGAATATAATTGTTTATTTTATTTGTATGATTGCACATTTTTTCTAGATTCAATTCTATTTTGAGTTTTATTAAACCATCTCTATAATAAAGTTCAATTAGGGTGAAATCATTTGGTTAACCCACTAATTTATCTTACACAATCTTCTCTCACCCATAGGGTTTCAAATATCATCTTATTAGGTTTGGTATTCAGACTTCGTTATGATTTCTATGTATTTTATAACTCTAATTTGATTTTTTAGATTTAACCCTGGGGTTTCATGCTTGGTACCCCTATTAGGGCTTCTTTCTAGAATTATTTGTTGGCCAAAACACCTTTTGAGTTTATCTCAAGTATGATGTCTCTTTTTTTTGAAACCCTTGAAATTTTAGTTTATTTATTTATTTTTAAAATTTATTTTTGTTTTTCATAATATTTAATGAAAATTTGAATTTTAAAAATATTTATTTTCTATAAAAAGGGAATAAAAAGTGAAATATATATTTATTTAAAAAACACTTGGATACTTTTTGCCATCACCTTGAGGGTTTCCAAAACCTCTTTTGGTTTTGCAAAACTCATCACCAATTTTTTATAAATAGATGTTACAGTAATTTGAAATATTCAATTTTTTCTAAAAACTTACTTTTGAGCATACTCATCTAATTATCTTTGGGATTGCTCTTATACACCGTCAAGCTTCCCATTTTGTTTCTATTATCTATGTTTTATGAACTATTGGAAGTGGGCCTTGAATTATTCGTTATGGCTATATCATGGTTGGATAAGTTCACAATGGATAATCAATCAAAATCCCCTCTTAGACCATATCTTATGGATCATTCATCAACCAATTCTCATGGTAATGACAATTCCACTCTTCCTTGAGGTTGTAATGAATACCATCCCTCTCATCAAGTCCATGTTATCACTCAACCGAAAGGAATGGTGGTCCTTATTGATGGTTCATGTTTACAAATTCAATCTACTAACTCTACATCAACAACAAGTCTTATACTACTGTCCTAGAATCTATTCAAGCATTGAGAAACAAATTTCAAAATCAAGCTATGAGTCTAGAGATCAAATCACTCAAAGATGAGATTGCATATCTAATGAATCCAAAACATGCAAAGGTAAACTATATTTCTATGCATAATGTTGGGCCTGAAAAAGGTTCATCTCAAATATAGGATAAGAATCAAGATAAATTTATCCCCAATGATAAAGACAAATAAATTGATAACCATAGTACATTATATGTGTTTGGAAACTTAGGTCATGCGAAAGTCCTACATAAAGGCCACAAATTTCATTATACAAGCAATCAATCTCATATAATAAAGTAACCACATAGGAAGGCACCACTTGGGTTTAACAAGTTATCACCTAATTATTATCATCCACTTCATCGAATTGAGAATATAAAAGGAATTTTTTTTGTAACTATCATTGAAACAATGTACACCACTATAATGATTGTCATGCTTTGCACCAAAATATAAAACAACTTGAACATAACAGAGTTATTTCATTCGATCTAGTCACTACTACATGTTTTCTATCTTGTTCCTCTTCTCCCAAAAGTCACTCTACATAGGCTAAAAAATCCCATGGAATTCCCCCATAGGAACATTGGTCCATCAACCTTGACACATCTTGGAGGATATCTTAGGTTGACTTACATTCCATGAGGCCTAATGTAACGATCATAATACTGAATCTCCAAAGTTTATATGGGTACACAAAGATAAACATTTGAACCATAAAGTGGATATGAAAGTAATAAAACATGTAACAATGTCTATATCAATGCAAGCTCCACACCATATTATTGTGCAAAAAACAAGTTACAAAAGAAAAAATTAGAACAAGAAAGATTACAAAATAAGAAACTAGAAAATTAAAGGCTAGAATAGGAACAAATTGGAAGAAAAGAGGTTGCAAAAGTTACAACAAGAGTAGTCACTAAAATAAAAGAAGAAGAAAACAGAGCAAGTACTCTAAGATATGTTGCAAAAACTAGTGCAAGACAATAAAAACAACATTATCGAGAAATGGTTTCTCAACAAGGAAACAAAAAAGAAAGATATACCTACAAACGTTACTACTTCAGTAGAGGTAGAACTCATTTCCAATCTTATGGTTAGTGAATACGAAGCTTCAAAAAAATCCAAATATGACATCCAAGTAGTTAACATGTGTACAACATAATCAACAACATTCTGCATTGTTCCATAGACAATGCAACAAACAATTTCAAATGATTGCAATGCATTATTATGGCTTGAATTGAAAGTTCGTAAGTTATCATTATATTGAAACTTAACATATGAATATCAAGATAGAAGTGTGGATATAAAATTCATTTAAATAAATATCACTTATTGTAATCTACACATATCTATGTATTTCTCAAAATACTCAAGACACAACACTTGAGTCAAAATACTCATCAAAGATTCACTGTGATATATACAATGTCAATCAAAATATAAGAAGGGACACACCCCTTGGATTCAAAGGCTCCATCGACCATACATTGATTCCTCAAGTATGTCTATTACAATCAAATTATTAAGGTTTCAAGTATCTCCTATGAATACCCTTTGGAACCTATGGCATCTACTACTCATTCTATCAACAAGCCTTATACCGAAATGGTTGTAGTGCCTAAGGAAAATATATCTCTTCAAGCAACACCTAATCAAGTAATAGATACTCCTATATCACCTTCTTAACAGATACTAGTATGAGACAATGCACCTACGTTTGATTAAAAGGATTTTACATTTTTTTGAGTAAATAGTCATGTCGTACAACATCAACTTATAGTGACACAATCTTACCCAAGGCATAAACCTCCTACTATCATACTATCTTGACATCCTCCTATATCGAGACATCACCATGCAATGCCATTCAATTTTATTTCTAGTTCACACACACACCTATAATTATTCAATCAATAATAGTTACCCAATAATATCTTGACATGGGAATTCCCCTAGCTCCCCTCATCCCCTTAGTCTAAATTCCCCTCATCCCCTTAGTCTAATAATCAGTTATCACCTCTTCAAAATGTTAAAAAAATACAAAATAATGAAAATATTTCAAAAAGTCAAAAAATAATTTTTTTTTCACAAATTCAAAAACATTCAAATATTCCATAAAATATTCAAAAACCGAGAGCTGAGCATGGCTTGAGTTACTAGTATCTACTTTTCATATGGTGTTTATCACTTGATTGGATAAATAAGATATTCTATTTTCTATACAAACATGTTTCACGTGGTATGTGCGCATGATGCAGGACATAAAGGAGCACACATGGTTTTTCAGATGGTACCATTTCCTATTCCCAATGGAATTTCCCTACTAGGGACATCTTTACATACATAACACATTATATGAGGTTCTATCTTTCTATATTATTCTACATAGATTTCTATTTTTAACAGTCTTGCTTATGCTTGTAGATTATGTTGTGTTATTCTATTATTTTTGTACCAATACATGGTTTGTAATATACTAGTTTCCCTTCATATATGCACATACTGTCTATTTTCTTATACAATGGACGTGTTATTACTTTTATGTTGTGCTTAGCAGGGAAAATTTTAAGGAACCCGTTGGAAACAAACTTATAGAAATTGTAGTGAATATGGCTGGAACTAGATTCATAGGGTTGGTGAATTATCTAAAATCAGTGGTTGTGACATTGGCAAAAAAAATATAGTTTTTGAAGCAAGTTGTGGATGGAGTGGCGAATGTAGGATAATTTTTATGAAATGTAGATTTTTTTGGTGAATAGAAAAACTTATAATTTTTTTGAAAACATCCAATGGTGGCATTTACTTTTGCCCTTCAGTTTGGATTTTGATTCGCTGACCGTACGAGTGGAAAAATCACATTCATCTGCATCCCTGTGCTCCGTACCCTTTGGAAATAGTGATGTGCTAACAACTTAGTGATCAAGATGCTGCCACATATATGCATACAGATTCATGATCCAAAGTATGTTTTATTAATTTATTTGTAAATATTCTGTATGATTCAATATATGAGGATAAACGACGTAGTATCTATTCTGGGATGAAGGTCTAACACACCCACATATCGAACGGAAGTCCCCCTGAATAGGCCTAGAAAAGTGACAACTGTCATCCACTAAATGGTCATTGATATTTTTAAATTTTAACAAGTGACTATCACTACTTGTAAAAAAAAAACCAATCACGAGCTCCACATTGCTGTTGGAAGACATACATTTCTTGTAAATACATCAAAATGTATTAAAGGTGTTATATGATTAATAAAGTTTCCTGTTCCATGTGACATGCTTCCGGGGTATCTTTAAAAGAAATGGCTTTGAGGCATGAAATTGAAAGGTTTCACTATCTGGAACTCTAAAAGAGGTCAAAGGAAATGTAAACATATCCAATCCACCTACACAATGGGTATATATCATGGACATAGGCCTCATTTGGGGATGTAGGAAAAAGTTTAAAATTATGTGTCTAAATCCCCACCCAAGGGCCAAAAAAATAAGGCTCTATCCTCTAAAGGTTAAATTTGAGATTTCACTTGTATGAAAATTTTAAGACAATATAAAAGAAACTACTTGTAGGATAATATTATATTTAAATAAACTAGGTTAGGAAGTTAAAAAATAAAATTACTAATTGTAACTTAATCATAATATACAACACTGTAATAAAAGTAGCTCAAGGGTCAGAAATGGTTGGATCATAATGTTATTAAAGTTGAAAATATAAATAATTATAATCAATTTTAAATTGAGTTGGAACATTGAACACTTCATATATAATTGACATTATTTAAAATAAAAAGAGACTATAACCATGCTTTTTATGTAACTAACCAATAACATATTAACATGATAATTGCAAATGATATTATAATTAGTCATAAGAAACTATACTTATAACAATGTTGTAATCTATTAGGAATAACCAAGTCTAATATTATTGTTATAGAAAATTAGAAACAATCATATACTATAAGTGTGTTAGTAAGTAAAATACATTTTTTATCCTCTCGGCTTGAATCTTGACCATGCTTAGGGTTTTTGCACAAAAACTTGCATATTTTATTCAATTCCACTCGTTAAAAATATTGAAATTTGTCATGTAGGTTTGTTTTTATATACTGTAACCAATTTTTGAGGTTTTTGGGAATTTTGGTGTCCATATAGGTACTGTTAATGCTGATTGTGTATGTCAGGGCAAGGAGAAGGCCTAATTGAGACTTGAGTTTGAGCAAATTTTTTGTGTTCTTTTGATCTTACAAGGAAATTTGAATTATGAAATTGTTGGAATGGTATCGGAAGGTGGATTTGAATCTCTATAAACCATTAGGAAGGTTCCTAAAATCTTGATCTAGTCTAAGTCTTCCAAATTTCCATTTAGGCCTAGTAGCCCTATTACTAGTTTGATTCCTATTTAGTCTTGATAAAGTGGAAGATCTATAAAAGTTGTATTTATTTGTGATTATGAGGTCAAGTGAAAATCATTAAAGCATTGAGAGAAATGGATTTGATATCAATCCCTTGAAAAACTAATAAAGTGGCCTTGTAGTCTAATAGGCCTAGTTAGTGCAAAACTCAAGTTTTGCATACAAATGGTTATATATCATCAAGTATAGAATACCTTACATTGATTATGACGCGAATAAGCCTTAGAAGCCTTTAGAAATACATAGGTCATTTTCATCCTAAGCCCCAAAAGAGCATGTTAAAACAAATAAGAATCTGACTTGTGATGTATTGTCTTGTGGTATAAAGAGGAAATCCGTCAAAATAGAGTTGTATGTGTTTTTCAAGTGAGTTTTCATGATCTTGAACAAGGATATGAGAGTGGTTTAATGCTAAGAAGGAACAAGGTGCTGCATTTTTCCACATTTACTGATACAAACATTTTTCTTGTCTAAGAAGAGATCTAGTTTTGGGAATTGTCAAAGACACCTTATCAAGTTTTGTGTCACATAACATTGAGAGTTACACCATTTTGGTATCAAAAAATTTCCTAACTACATCAAAAAAATAAATAAGAACCACTTCATGCACCATTGACTTGACAATAAGAACCACTTCATAATATTTTCTCAAATAAACTTCAATAATTATATATTACACAAGTACACTTACGCGCCAACTCGTTTACATAATTTTATAAAATATTCCTTCTTAAACGATAATAAGTTATGGATTTAATTAATGGAAACTATTTTTAATGAAAAGTAATAATGCAAAGATGAAAACTTTCCAACTTTATTATCCTAAGAAAGTTTACATTACAAAGGACCAAAATATTGATAGTGTTTTTCCTTTTCATTCCCCAAAAGGCAAAAATCAAATTGTCTTGTCGACATTTAAGACTTAAAACTTAAGTTATGAATTGTCTTATACAATAAATGGAAAATATTTAATCACATGGACAAATATAAAAAAATGCTTTTAAATTTTGAAAATTGAATTGATAGATCATTATTTGGGTAATTCATGTGGCATCACCATTAATTTGTGTCATTGTAATTTGCCTCCCACGGGCGACATTTATATTTTAGTTTTCCACCAAAAATTTTATTTAAAAGGTGTTAGTCCAAGTGACTAGTTATTATTACGCTTGATCAATTCAAATTGTTTCTTCCAATGTTGTAATGACGTTTGTTTTTACCAGTAGACGATACATTTTTTTGAACTTTCCTCTAAGTTCCTCCAAGGGAATTTCAATTTGGTAGGATGAAACAAAGATTTTATTTGTAAAGTGTTGGAGCTTCCAGGTGAAGAAAAACTTTGAGTGGGCTGAGCCATCGCCAATGGCAGTAAGACAAATATTTAGGCTCAAATCAACGCGTATATTGCCCATGTTTTACGTGTATCAAGGTCTTATCTAAAATGTCATTCCTGTGGAGGCTCAAATTTCCTTAAAAATGCTCAGGTCTATATGGTCAGATAAACGACTGTTCTTATTTCTACCCCATGCCTTTGAACTTGTCCCCTAATTTTCCCCCTCTGAGGTGGAATCTAAATTTCCCATAGACGATAATAATTTTGACTCTGTTTTGACTCTCTCTAATGAATGAAATGGAATGTGGACGTCCTTGCCAAAAATGTAGTGGAATGGCCAGGTCAAAGAAGGAGAAGGTTGCATCATAGAAATTGCAATTACACTCTGTCTCTCAACCTCCTTCCTAGTTCATGTAAAATTCAAGGGCTCTAGATAGAAACACATGACGCCCTTCGTAATTTATAAATTGTATGTACATTTTTAATATATGTAAATTTGTAATTCACGTGTTTTTGATTTATAAGGGAGAGGGCCCCAATAGAACCCTCATTATTAATATATTACAAATTGAGTCATTGATTGATTCCCTAAAGCTTATAAAGATTCAAGAATTGAGTTAAGACTATTTCTTGTTTTCTATTGTTTTTGTGTGGTTTAATTGAGATAAAATGTGTTTTTGTGAAGTTGCAGGTTTTCAACTGTTATCGTGACTTACTGTTATTTTGAAGCCTATATATGAATAAATGACAAATGTATCAATCAACTCCCTTTGTATAAGATTACTCTCCTTTTCTATACTATTTATATACTTCTTCCTTTATAAAGCATCCACACACTAATATGCTCTGAGTTATACTATAATTCCACAACTTAAGGATTATCCTCGTAAGTATCTCTTCTAATTCTTAGATACAAATGGTGTTCAAGCTCTCTCATGAACTTATACTCATTCTGGTGGTTCCCATTTTAAGACCCCAAATGAATTGGCTACAATTTATAAATAGATGGCCAAAGCATGATATATGTAGTAGTATGTTGTTTATAGTTGGGGAGGAATATTCATCTAACATTCTTCCATGACCAAATGTTGGAAATGACTGGGAGGCATGTAAAAAGGAGGTGACTATCACTTGCTTCTTTTGGACTTGCCTAAATCGAGGTGAGAGGACCCGAGTGGTTACTTGACGGGGGGACGTGTATTATAATTCAATCTACTACAATTATTTGTAAATCAATCTGAACAAAGTATAAACATAAATGCAATGCTTACTCAAAGATTTGTCACACAAACACTGCACATACTTAACGTATCTAATACAAGCTACTAGAGACATATGAGATATGATTATGAACATCATTCAAAATATTTTGTTGACAACTTGTAATGGAAATGACATTCAAAATGCTATGCTTTAAGATAAGAGGAAAAATCATTTAAAATATACAAATGTAACGTGGTTTATTGGAAAACACCTGCTAGATATGGAAGGATAATGTAGTATGAAACAGGTAATTTATCCAAAAATATGCTCACTTAAAATATACAAAGGTGATGTGGTTTACAGGAAAAAACCTGTTAGATATCCTTAAAAGGTAAAAAATGTTCACTCCTAGATTGTAATTGTAGAAAGGAATTTTATAACTGAAATAAGTATTGCAAAGTAACACTACAAAGTAATTGTATTGTAGCTTAACCCTGTAGCATGGTTTTATAATGACATCTTAATATTTCTTCTAATTTTAGTGCTTTGTCGAAGTTGCAGGTTTAATGGTGAGGGTTGTTGGTGCCCAATTTGGTCTGATTAAAATCTTGACACAATTTTGGTGAATTTCCATGGGTATATTGAGTAATCAGACATTTCCATGATTTTCCTGTCAATTTGTGAACTTTTTGTGTGGTTACCCGGGCCTAAATATTGAAACCGTCTCATGGATTTGTTGGTGCCCACTTTGATCCCACTATTCCTTGGCACTATCTTTGTAAAATTCCCCTTAAAACATGTTGATTTTGAACCTTGCCCTTGTCGTCATTTGTTCCTTGGTGATACAAAGGTTCTTACTGCATTGATTTGAGGAGGCTTGAAGGAGTCTACAAAATGAGACATTAACTTACTTCTTCCATGTTTCCTTAAAATTTAGGAGAAAAATTCCAAATTTACAGGTTTGACGGTGAGGTAGGAACCTTCACATTACCATTGCAGTCCCAAAGTAAAAGTACCCATTCAGAAAAAACTTAAGCATTTTTTCTATGGGGATTAATTTTTGTTTTTACAGTTGCAGGTATGTAGAATATGTTCCTAAGCTTGACCCTTGCGAAAAAGGAATATTCAAGGTATTAGGGGAAAGTGATTCCTTAAATAAATTTTACACTTTCTGTGAAAACTCCGAGTTGTAAATACATGCCTTAACCCTGCGAAAGGAATATTCAGGGAATATTGCATCAAACACTCATTTTTATAGTAAATTCAAAATTAATGCAAAACAACATGTTGTTATTCCATCCCCGAGGTCCGTAAATGAATATTCACTGAATCTGGACCTAGTGGGGGGAAAAATTCAGCTTAGCAGTATTGCAGTTGACAACTTTATAGTTGTTGCAACTCTACAAACTACACGTTTTCCTCCGAAGTATGACAAAGGAGGGAGACGTGGGAAAATACCAAAACTATATTAAAGAAATGAAGTTTTGTAGTTTTTAGCTTTGCAGTCGATGCAAAACTGTGAACTAAAATCCCATCCCCATGGCCTGTAAAAGGAAACACATGTCGTGATTTGGTAGCAATAGACGAAGAAAGTAGATCCATAACTTTACAGTTTACAATTTGTAGTTACTGCAATATTGTAAATTACGTCCCTGCTCCCACAACCTGACATGCTGGTCACACATTAGTGTCCTGGAACTCTTAGAGAGGAATGTACCCTTATAGCTCATATTTTTGTAGTTATTGCAAAACTTCAAATTGTCTACACATCCCCCGACACCTGAAAAAGGTGACTAAAGTAAAAGAAAGGCCTGCAAATAGGCCATGTATGATGATTGTAAGGTCCATATAAACGAGGGAAATGCCAATTCATCTAAATGAAATCGCATGTGGCCTATCTATCCATGTGGAAGGTTGTAATTCAAAGTTGAAAGTAAAGGATCAATGACCGCGAACGAAGAAGCCATGGAGGCAGGTGTCACCATTAATGAAAGCATGTGAGGAGTAATATGAGGTTGTAATTCACAAATAATTTTCAATTTGTCTCGAATTTTTTAGTTTGAATAACACTCTGAAGCCCTAAGATGAATGAGAAATCAAAATTTTATGTTTGAATCATGTGAAAGGTTGTTTTGAAGTTTCAAAGACATCCTGGTTACTGTTCTCAGTATGAAGAAGGATTGTGATGACATTTACGTAGGTAAGGATTTTACTTGTGCTTGTGAGTTGTTTATGATAATGTAGTATATTAGAAAACAATGTTGGAAGGGTTGATTCTTTGGTGGGTTCCCTTTTTAATAGAATTCTTAGACCTACATCCTGTAAATATGAATATTCAATTGGCTGGTGTCCAAACCACCTCTTACTTCATCTGTGACCTGGATAAAATCACTGACACTAACCTGGGCAATGTGAACCTAGCTAAATTCAAGAAAAGGCTACACATAGTTAGCATGAATGAAACCATGAGTAAGATTGAATGGAATGAAATTTGCCTGGCAATTTCCTTATCCCCATCTACCCAGTATCCAAAATTGGTGTGGGTGTGTGTAAAAAAATACAACCCAAAAACTAGGGAGGTCAAGGATGGAAGAATTGCTCTGGTCCTATCCCTAACCAATGAAACCTTTGAGGAATTGTTAGGTATCCCTATTACATTTGAGGTTGCAGATATTTTTTCTGAGAGCGTGGAGGAGTACCATAATAAAAACATTGTCAAATGCTCCATAATATTGAACAAAAATTGGATTGAAAATCCAAGGATTGATACCACCATAATTCCTAAGAGGTTTAGTAGAGCCGATATTGTGGAATAAATTGGTGATATTATTACATTATTGAACAGGGTCACGGGGAAATAATTTGCATACCAATATAGTGACTGGATGTTTACATACATACATATTATCCTCATTGGAAAAATACACATCCCTTGGGAAGAAATTATCATTGATTGCATCCACCAACAATTACTCAAAATGGCAGTACATATTGAAGAGAGATCTACCAAAAAATGGATTTTTACATGACCTCTTACCTAGTTTACAACAGTGCTCTTCATAGGACATTCCCTGGATTGGATAGAGAAAATGATTTTAGTAATTATGGAGTTTATGATGTATAGCCACATCTGAACATGGATAACTACATTTATAGTTTCAGGGTGGTGCATGATACTTTCTTTACTTCTCTCATTTACTTGTTCAAGCCTGAATGGGAAAATAATAGGATATCGTCACAGGTAAAGAAAGTGATCACTAGATTTGGATGTTATTTCATCCAATTCAAAACTTTCACTTATATTAGGGTAAGTGGCTTTCATGGTGCCCCTTACATACTGCCAAGGTACTTGGATGATAGATGGGCACTTCTGGAGGTTTCAAGGAAATTGGTGGCTTTGCACAAATTGATTACATGAAAGAATAAGGAAAACATAAAGTTCCCAATCAACATTGGAAAGTACACATGCCCTACCCTTATTAAGGCTAGATTCTTGGAGGTAGAAATGGGCATAATTACTTTTCAGAAATTCTTTCCTAATCCCAACTATGACACTTTGGGTAATTCCTACAAACATGAGCCTCATTGCGAGGACTATAACATGGATTATAGGGATGGGGAAAAGTTAAGATTGAGGGATTACTCTAGGATGACCCTCACCCAAGTAATGGATTACAAAATTGTAGTTGTTCCTTGAGGATTGAAAGATGGACATAATTTAGTGAGAAAATTATATAATAACAAAAACATAGCCTCACAATCTATCCCAAGTGTTGATTGTACAAGGCAAGAGATCACTTCATTGCATAGTATGACTACCCAAGTTATTAAAAGGACCCTAATCTAGCTAAATAGGAAAAAACTTGACTTGACCCTAGTAATACAACAATTTTTAGAGAATAAAGGGCAAGTGGGGTGATGAAGGATATACTTCCCCCTTTTAACAAGGGAACTGCAAGTCTAGATCCCCTAAAGGGTAAGTCCCCACAAATCCCAATAATAGGACCGACTTTAGGGGATGTGGAGGATAATTGTGTCAAAATTGACACCTATATCAGAAGAAATTATTAATAAAACTATGCATGATGCCTAGTGTATTGCAACCATACCTCTCTAAGCAGTCCTACATCCAACTTCAAGGAAAAAGGCATATGTGGAAAAATAAACCACCCAAGTTGATGTGCCAGCCACCTCCTCAAAGGGGCCATATGATTTAATAAAAAAAGGATTAAATATAATTTCAGAATCAATAATATGATGAAATGCAATAGAATACAAATTCTAAGCTCTCTAATGATGTATTCTTGTAAGAAAATAGTAGAGATAAAAGACTTAGTTGATTTATGCTTATTTTGGAACAGATTTGAATTGGAACGACTGATGAACAAGATGGGTAGAGTGTTGTAAATTCTCGATATTAATTTTGCACTTCACAGACAAAGTTGGACATGGGATCTTGGGCTAGGGCTAGGGGCGTCTGGGCACTGGAGACCTGTTCTCGGTGCTGACAACTGCACAGATACTTGAGATATGATTTTTCCTATATCTCTATGGTTTCACTGTCACTTCCTATTGATCGGTAGATATTCACACTTGGATTTTTGAGGGTACCTGTAACCTATAATAAAAACCCTAACTACATGCAAAAGATCACAAACACATAAACTTGGAATAAAAATGTAATATGTAAAGTCAAATTGACCCCAGTGGTTACCCAAAGAGTGAACTTATGACCGAGTGTTGCACTACATTCCAAACTCCATATAGTTCTTTGTGCTTGTGTGTGAAATTATGTCCCTAGGTTTCCCTCGTGCCAATGATGCCAAGATATCGGGCTATGGATAGATAAAATGCAAATGTGTGAATTCAACACTTCCCCTTCCTATGCAGTGTATGTAGCCAAAAAATGTAGCCTCTTTGATGGTAGTAATAATATGTAGATGAGATTTCCCCTTAGAATTTCCCTCATAATAATAGAGTGTATGTTGTGTATATATATGGATCTCTTGTTTGAATTTCGACACTAGTGACATGACATGCCGACTATGACATCAGGATAAGGATAAGAAAACTAAAAAGGCCAACCACAAATGTCAAAATGTGTGACAAGAACAAAGAGGACAAAAGCACCCAGAATGGCTAGGAGCATTTGGATGATTGTGTCTAGAGTGGGCGCTGGTGTCCTGGGATAAATGAAAACATATGTGAAAAAACATACAAATATGGATCCCTATGACCTGACCAAAACTGGGTACAAAAATGACATATGTGAGAGAGAATCATAATAAAAATAATCAAATCAAGCAGATGGACAAAATATTGTGTCACTAGTGAATAATTTTCTTACTTAAGATCTATGCATATAAACAACATATTGACAACACAGTAAAATAGTAATATGTGCATGATTTTGTGTCTACATTCCCCCCCCCCCCCCCCCCCCCCCCCCCCTTTATGTTATTTGAATGAAATTTCAGTAGTGTAAAGGAAGTAAACGAACATACATGTGAGAAGTTCAGAGAAGTCGTGTTATAAAGAGCATGTAGAGTGTGAGAACTTGTAGTGTGGTGAACCATGTATCAATGTTTTGACTCATGTGGTGTAAATAGTGACATCGAACCATTGTAAGGAGCAATTGGAGAAATATTTGTAGAATTTGAAGATTTTGATTGTTTTCCAGTGTAGATTGAAGAGGTAGGGAGAGATCAATTCCAAACCTGATTATATATATTTAAAAATGGGAGGATTTGGGTGTCCTGCCGCTAGAGGAAGAGTTTTGGGAGAGAGGTCTAGTTTTAATCTCCATCCATGACTGCATCATCAAAAGGTCCAACCGCTGTAAATGGATAGAGACCAAATTTAGTTCTGTGTTGTTCTGTATTGTACTTTATTGAAGAACCCATATATGAATAGTATAGAAAAGGAAATGAAATCTCATTTTCCCCACTCCTATAGTAACAGGTGTTCGAATTTGAATAATGCTAGATAACTTAAAAATTAGGTCATCTAGAAGCGATAATAATGTAATTTAGTTCCCAAGTTAGGTCATCTGGGAGAGATAGTATAGTATGCTATGTTGTACCGGTTGATTTATTTGATTCGATTAGTAGAAGATTGCTTTGATATTGTTGTACTTGACGAGTTACTCATGGAGATATTTTTGTGCTTTTCCCGCAGATTAGGTCATTTGGGGAATATATTTGAAATGGTAGAAAATATTGAATGTTGCATAAGAGGATTACTCCTTTGTTCGAATGAGTTTAGAGCAAATTGTGATAGTGATGTATTAGGAGTATTGATTGATTTTATTGTCACCATGAGAGGGATCATAAGGTGATCCCAATTTTATTCCCCCCTTTTGGCAAAAAGTGTGAGCGGTGGAGAAACGAGCACTGAGCCGAAAGCAAGACGTAAACAATGTTGTAATATGAGGCGAGAAATGGTATTAGATAGTATAATTGCACTGTGAATAGAATCGATATTGAGAAGTACATGTGCAAAATGTAGATATGAGATGTTGAAATGTGTATTGTGTGGTGCTGGAGGAAATAATGATCCATATGCTGTAAACGACAAGACAAACAGAGTTACGGATCTCAAGATATGAGTGAGACTGTGTAACGTGTATTAGTTGGAAAAGTTGGTGCGAATAGTGCCTATAATATATGATAAATAGGAATTACTATATATAGTAATATGGAAAAGTGAATAGTAAGTTCATTTTTACCGAGATCGAGTGAAGTTTAGAGCTTTGAGCTATGAGGATGGCGCATATTAGAGCATCGAGTTTGACTATATTCGAGAGAGTAGCGGTGGCCATGGCATCATATATGATCGATGAGATGGTAAGTATGATTATTTTGAGATTTTTTTGTGAAATATTCCTATTTTTGTCAATTTTTGTAAATTTTTTGTTTATTTATTTTTTCAACATTTTTGACCTGGGTGGGAGCGACTAGGGCATTTTCAAATTTTGGGACACTAACACCCAGCTCCAGGTGCTAGTGACCTGTGTTGGGGCGCCCATGACATGCTCCTAGGCAGTGGCATCCCAGGAGCAGGCATGTTGACATTGTTTAATGTGATATATGCGTAAATGTTGAATCAATTTGAGTGTTATGATGAGTCTAATTAATAGTATATGTGAGGTGTTAATAGAATAAATTTTCTATGTTTTGTCGTTGTCGTAAAGGGATACACACTTGAGAGAGTTTTTGCACGGGGGTCGTCATTTGAGCACTTTGCTTACTTTGGGGTTATCTGATGCTGAGTGCGTATATACTGGACCGTGTTCGTCTATGTAGCACATAGCTATGGATTGGGGGAGATTTCCCCATAATATGCCTATGTTGATTACGTTGTGTGAGAGATGGTATGCTCGATACTGTGTACCTTTTGGTTTCCTATTGAGAGAGATGACACTGAACCTAGAGGATGTTTATCAAATATTTCTGACTTTCAGTCATAGGAGAAAGAGTATAGGTTATGAGTATAGTGGATTTCTTGTAGCTCAGATGAGGGAAGCGAGATGATATTTTACTGGGACATGAGTATAGACAAACCCATATTAGTCTAGATGCTATTTTGAGATCTTGTGTTTTGCGGTTGCGAAATTTCATCACAGTGATTCTAGCTTCATCGGTGGTAGTAGAGGGTGGTAGATTGGGTATATTGTATAAGATGCATGATATATATCGTCATATAGAGGAGCATGGGATGAGATATGCCTGGGTGCAATGTATGTTGGCCCACTTGTACACTGATTTGTATATATTCACATAGGAGGATTATGTGGGTAAACTAGGGGCCACCACTTTGTTTCATGTATGGGCCAATGAGCACATTTCTATATTGAGGCCATTTAGTGGGCAACGAGTCGATTAGGTGAGCCCCGAGATATTTACAGTGAGCTAGGTGGGTACCTGTAACAGGTGGATAGACACAACCATGTACAGGTCGATGCTAGATTGGATGGGTCATGGGGCCATCATATGGAGGCCATATCAAGATTATGGTGGTTAGATGGAGGATGTAGTAGAGTTGCAGTGCATTCGATGCACTATGTGGATGAAGGACCAATTTATAGGAGTGATAAAATTATTCTAGGAGGAGCATGTATCTAGACAATTTGGTATGGCTCAGGATGTGCTCCCATATCCATATATATGGGTGAGAGCTACTAAAGCACCGAGGGGACCAAGAGTGAGGCCAGGTCCTATAAGGTCATAACTAGTGCATCCTAGTTGAAATGAGGTAGATGCGGTCATAGGGACCAATACAAGTTGATGATGCGGGATGCACTCATGCCTATCACGAGTGGTGGGTAGCCCACCGATGGGTGTTAATATTTCCAGTTGTCGTAGATGTGGCAGGTGAGCTGGCAGTAGGGGGAGTAGAGTGGAAAGTGCCTGCCCCCAATGGAGATGGCCTAGCAGCGGCGGTAATGGAGTGTAAGTATTATTTGTTAATTATTGTTTTAGTTTTTGAATATTGTAAATGTACATGTAATAAATAATGTGGTGTTGTATGGTTACATGTGATGCCTATTGGTCGTTGATTATTGATTCATCGATACACATATTGAAGCGGAATGTACCTCTAGATGTGCTCGTGGGATGTAGTATGCTAGAGTGAGAAGATGCTATTTGGGTGAGCATGCCCATTTTTTTGATCCAGTGGCTATAACAGTAGCCACATGTACTATGTTATTGAGTGAGAATGATGAGGCTCATACAAATACTGAGTGGGACAGGCTGGCCGTAGGAGGAGGAACCATTACTTAGGATGTATTTACAAGATATGTGGAGCTACAGGGTTGATTCATGAAGCAAACGACCGAGGTGGATGTACTATGCCGACAGTTAAAGAGATATAGGGGCCGCGACCACCGACATAGAATGAGCGGTGAAAAATATATTTCTAGGGTTCCCACGATTGTATATAGTGATAGTGATAATGATGTATGATGTATATGGATGTAGTGATGCACGAGGGCTTTCTACCCAATGATTGTATTTTTGTAACTATGATTTTTGACGATATATATAAATAAATAAATAAATATATATATATATATATATATATATATATATATATGGTATTAGATTTCATATGTGTTGTGCATTTGTATTGATGTGATGGTTGTCATATTGTACTTTGATTCGCTAGATATTGTATGCATTGTTGAAATGCTTGTCTAGATTGTTGCATATTTGAAACATATCATGATGTGAATGCAATAGGTAAGTAGTGAATAGAAGATGATTTATATGTGAACGAGAGGGAATAGTATAGTTATATGATGATAAAAATGTATGTGTATGATGTAATATGATAAAGTAGTATAAATGGTAATTGTGATGTAGATATCATAAAAGATTAGAATGATGATATGGTGATAGGTGTATAATGAGAAGATGTAAGATTATGTTTTGTCATAACATGTAATGAGGATGGAGGGGAGGGGGAAGAAGAGAGATTTCCCCTAGTGTAAGAATGAGGTTCATTTATAAATTCCCCCTCGGCAATCAAGAATGAACCATAGAGCAAGAATAAAATCATTAGGGAATGGTTTGATAATGTATGCTAAAAATATAGATCATGAAGCATAGAGCGTGAAGAGTGAGCGTGGGGAGGTTTATTGTGTAGTAGATACCTCAATAGTCATGTAAGAACCTTAAGAACATGAGTGCATCATCAAGTAATGAGGTGAGCATATGGAGATCACCTACCTAAGATGGAGAGGCATGCAAGGGATGGTGGAAGCGTGTGAAGTAGTAACAACATGAGTGTAAGAGCCAAATTCAATGTCAAGAAAAATGATGTCGATCATGAGAGGTGTAGTAGTGGGAAGCATAGATTCTGATGGCTTAGGAAGCCAATGGGATGTAGTAGCAATGTGAGGAGGATGAGATGATGTAGCAATGCATGTGCTAGATGAAGGGTGTGGATGGATAACAATCTTAGGAGGTGGATGAATGAAAACCTTAGAAGTGGGTGGATGAGACAAGAGAAAAGCTGTGGAAGCATGCTTGTGCGGAATGGGAGAAAGAGACCACTCACGAGAGTGAAAGCCAAAGGAAATGACACCTTTGTCTTCTAATTGTTGTAATTTATCATTTATAGTACAACAATCATTATCATGGTGGCCATTGATGTAGTGGAAATTGCTAATAAGGGTGATCATGCCTTGGTGATGCACCTTTGGTCGATGAGGAGGATGATGCTGTTTAGAAGGAAAGGGGAGTAAGAGCTTATCAAGAAAAACAAACAAAACATCATGAGGCTTAGCAACATATGGAAAGTGCAATAGTTCACGAGGAAGAGGCGGAGAAGACTTAGGTGTAGACCAACGCGGTGGAGGTGAATGAATATTCTCACGTGGAGGAGGAGATGGAGACCATGGAGAACACACAATAGATGGAATAGGGGAAGAAGTAGTGGGCAATGGAGTAGTGGAAGAAGTAGAAGGAGATCGAATAATTTGTTTTGCAATTAAATCTTGTTCGAGATCAATAAATTTATTTTACAAAAGCATAAACATTCCACTCATATGTATCATACGATAGTTTTTCTTTTAATGTAGGAATTAAGCCATGGCAAAAGATAAATTACATTTCTAAATCAATTGGCTGAAATAATAACCGATGCATGCAAGAATTGAAGCGTAAGA
Source organism: Taxus chinensis (assembly GCA_019776745.2). Taxonomy (NCBI): domain Eukaryota; kingdom Viridiplantae; phylum Streptophyta; class Pinopsida; order Cupressales; family Taxaceae; genus Taxus; species Taxus chinensis. Next base: position 614,537,915 of record CM034152.1, on the reverse strand, counting down.
TGTAATCTCTAATGGGTTCTTTCTTTCTTGATGCAAAGTAGGTAAATGATCATATGTAACTCTAGGACCATTGTTAACCATAAAATACCTAAGAAAATCACCCTCCATATCATAGTAAGTACTAATAGATCCATATTGAAAATGAGTCTACCATTGAAGAGCATGATCAACAAGATTATGATGAAAAATCTATTTTAAGGAGCAAACAATCATTAGAATAAGAGGAAATTGCTAAACAATAACGCTTGAGATGTAAATAGGGGTTGTCAGTGCCATCAAAATATGTAAATGTAGGCATGATGAAATCCTTAGGAAAAGTTTGAATTGTGAATTTTTTTAGGTATTGGATTTCCTGGAAGATAATTATGATTAATGGAAGCATAATAGGATTTTCTTTCAAGAGTGAGGGAATGAACTTGAGCTTGCAAATTACCCAACAACATGCATGAGGGATAGAATATCATGTGATGGGATGGTAGAAGAAGTGAGAGGCACATTGAGAAGTTGAAGTTTTCCATTATGAGTGATCATGGGGAATTGAGAAGGAGGAGTGGATTTGGAAGGAGGAGAATAAGGTGGGGAAAGGAGGTGAAGAACATGGAGGCTCTATAGGAATACTATATGTAGAATCAAGAGTCATAATGAGAGGTGCACTAATGGAAGGAGAAGAATCATCATGAAGAATATTAGAAACAACCTCAAGAATTAGAAGAGAGAGGAGTGGTAAATTCACATTCAATGGTCCTAAGAGAAGTAACATCCTCACTAACATGTTCATGATCAGAAGCATAATCCACCATCAATTTCAGTCAAAATTTCACAAGTAAGTAATTCATCAAGAGATTCATCAGCATATAGAGAAGTAGTAGGAGAACTATCATGAGAATTAACATTGTAATCATTGGAAACATTTTCAGAAATAGGAAGGGTAGGATATACAACTTTTCATTCATCTTGACTACTAGCAGCAATAACATCAAGCAAATGTACATTTTCAACATTAGAAGTAACATTATTTATATCTACATTATCACAAACAAGACCAAGAAAAGAATCTACAATAGTGTTATCGTGTGCTATAGTAGGAGTAGAAGAAGGTGGAGCAACATGGGTGACTATGGAAGAACAAGGAAAACATGAAGTGAAATTTTGGTCCAGAGAGACTATGCAAATGCTAGAGTTATGAAAATTAGTGGGAATGGTGTTTTCAAATGCAAGAATATGTTGGAGAATTTAGGAATCACATTGAGCATGGCTGATAAAGATTACTAATCTCAGCTTATGCAACATCATCAATGATAGGTTGCACACTAATATTCCAAGAAATAGATTTCTTTAGAAAAGAGGATCTATTTTTAGCCATGAGGGTTTTGGGGATCCTAGAAAAAGGAGTTTGAACAAGAGATTCATTTTGTATTTCAAACATTAGAAGTAAAATATCTACATTATAGAATGCAATAGTGTTATCATGTGCTAATGATGTAATGGAGAAGCTTGTAAGAAAATAGGAGAGATAGAAGACTTAGATGATTTACACTTATCCTGGAACAAATCTTGGAAAGTGGAACAACTAATGAATAGGCTGGGAAGAGTGTCGTAAATACTCGATATTAATTCTACACTTCATGGATAGAGCTAGAAATGGGCTTCTGGGATAGCATGAGGGCACCTGGTCGCAAGATACAAATTATTCTAGGTGCCGACGACTACAAAAATAGAAGACTTTGGGATCTGATTTTCTGAACTTAAAACTTTTGTCACATAGGGTTTTTATATACTTCATTATCACTTGTAGGGTGAGGGTCCCTAGTTGATCACCAGATATTCACACTTGTCGATTTCACAATCGATTCATTTCTGTACCTGTAACCTTTGATCAACAAAAACCCTAACTCTATGCACAAGATCATAAACACATCATTGAATTGGAATAAAATTACAACTAATGAAGTCAAACTGACCCTAACGGTCATTCGAAGAGTGAACTTATGATTGAGTGTTGCACTACATTCCAGAGTCCATGTAGTTCTTTGTGCTTGTGTGTGAAATTGTGTTCCTAGGTTTCCCTTGTGCCAATGATACCAAGATAGTGGGCTTTGGCTAGATAAAATGCAAATGTATGAGATATAATTCAACACTTCCCCTTCCTATGTAGTGTATGCAAAGTATGTAGCCCAAAAATGTAGTCCCTTTGATGGTAGTAATAGTATGTAGATAAGATTGCCCCTTAGAATTGCTCGTCAGAATAATAGAGTGTATGATGTGTATATATATGTATCTCTTGTTTGAATTTTGACACTATTGACACGACATGCCCACTATGACCTCAGGATAAGGATAATAAGACTAAAAATTCCGGCCACAAATGTCAAAAATTGTAACAAGAACAACGAGGAAAGAGGCACCCAAAATGGATAGGAGCTCTTGGGTGCTAGTTTTCAGAGTGAGCACTAGTGGCCTGGGATAATTGATGACAGATGTTAAAAGACAGACATATAAGGATCCCTGTGACCTAACCAAAACTGGGTACATAAATGAAACATGTGAGAAATAATCATATTAGAAACAATCAAAGCAAGTATATGGATAAAGGATTGTGTCACAAGTGAATACTTTTCTTACGTAAGATCTATACATATAAACAACATACTGACAACATAGTAAAATAGTAATACGTCCATGATTTTGTGTCTACACCATCCAAAAAATGAAAACGAATGAGAGGAAGTACTACCCCAAAAAAACTAGGGGTAAGTACAACATTGGAGACTATACAAGAGGAGAAAGAGGAGCCTGTGACCTTGCATTTTGTAAGGACCAAAAGAGTAAAGGTGACAACACCCACAATGGAGGAAACCATAGGTACAACATCTAAGGGGAAAAATCCAAGATTTCAGACACCTATTGCTACCGTTCAAGTCTTATAGGTAATACTCACTACCCCCCACCTCTTGTGCAACATGAGGCATTTTCTAGTGTGCCTATGCAAGTAACTCATGCTAGTGTGCCTACTAAGAAGGTTCAAGTACAAGAATCCCAAGTAAGAGAGCAACATGAGGGACAAGACCCATCAATTGAAAGATTTTTTTCACTAAACTATTACATGGGATGCATCAAGATGTTGGGGTTGACCTCCCTCAACATGTACAGATACATCCTATCTTAGTTGGATAAGCCTGTAAGTTCTAAAATGGAGAGGGTACCCCCCTGGATTTAGCATAGAAATGTGAGCACAGGAGATGACATGAAGAAGCCATCAATGAGGGGATTGGTCTGAAGTACCTGAAAAAGAGTAACAATTTCATGAATACCTAGCATCACAAGAGACACCTTACACAAAAAAAAGGTTGAAGGTGGCGAGGTGGAAAAAACTACTAAAGAAGGAACTACTTTTTACAGTAGAATTCAAGCAAACACATACTCAAGAGATTCCACCAGTTGAGACTGAGAAATCAAATGTTATGGAGCCTACTTATCCAACTTTGGAAGCGGTATAAAAATAAACTGCAACTATTCTCTAACAAGTTGCAAAACAACATAATCAACATCAGGAAGAGCCTCAAATAGAGGTGACTAAGGAACCTTCTCTGTCGGAGGAATGACAAAGATCTGGAGGGAATCCGTGAGCACCAAAATGTTGCACTCAACCGCAAAATGATGTAGCTTTAAGATCAAAGCAAGAAATCATTCATGGAAGCAATGTGCATGCATTGAGGAAAAAAAGCTGAAAAAAACCAAACTCTATTCCATTCCCCATATGTTTCTCGAAGAAAGAAGGAGGTCAAAGAGGCAGATCCCTATGCTACAAAGGTATTATGTGAAACCGAGTCGGTAATGAATATGTTGGGTTTAAAAATTGATCGCCCTTCAACACTTATGGGTGTACAAATAATATCTGTTATGTAGTTTCAGGTGAGGAAAAATGGTGTTGTAACTCCCCCTGGGACAAATGTTGCCGTCGAGAAGTGGGAGTTACATTCCCGGAATAGCCGGTCAAATGTAACTCCAATGATGCTCTATGATGTGTGTAAGGGCCATAATGACACCCTAGGACACCTAAGCATGGTGAATCACCTATGTGGAAGTATTCCATGTATTTAAAATAAATACATGGAAAATAACCTACACCAACACCCCCCCTAAAGCATAGCTTAGGTGGAGACATAGATGAAAACAAGGAGAGAAGTGGGTCCCGACAAGAAGCCTAATGAGGTACCCACGTACAAGAAGTCCCAAGCAGTGAAGGAAAACCCAGTGGAAAAACATCCACCACAAGAGAACAAAACACTCTCTAATCTAAGAAAGATGCCAAAAATGGGTCCCGACCATAGACGAGCCTGAAAAGGTACCCATGTACAAAGAGGCAATCTCTTGAAAAGAAGAAGAAGAGAGAAGAAGAGGGAGATGAGAGGAATGCAGAAGATGCCATAGGACAGATGAACTCTGCAGCTCTAGGAGGTCTCCTAAAAGAATGTCGATGACAAGATCCTTTGCCTCTAGACTGAAGAAGAGCCACCCGCACCAAACAATGTGCCTGCCCTTAGGAAGGACAGAAATGACATGCTGGAAGTCTGCCCACTCCACAAAGGAAACTGAAGGCAACAACACGAAGAACTCTAAGTTTGGTGCACAAAAGTGTGACATAGGTCTAGCGAGTGAGTGCCAAGGAGCCGAAGGTAATGCCATGTGCGTAGAACTATCAGAGTGAAAAAGAGGAACACCCGTAGAAAGGATATCCAAGTGATGTGAAGGGAAAAAAACATCCTCCACAATAGAAAAGGGATCCACAGTTGAGGGTGGATCAATGAAGGCCTCTGGAAATGTGGAAGTGACATGATTCCCAGAAGAGGCACTCCCAACAATAGAGATGATGAACTCCTCTGAAACACCTGTAGATGGATGAGGGAATTGTAGAGTATCACAAGTAGACTCTGTGGAAAGACGACTAGACGAGGCTGACGACTAGGTCAGGCAGATACTTGTCCTAATGAGGGCGCTCAACAAATAGAAGAGTGATGTCAGATAGGTATGAGTCATCCAATGAAGGTAGAGGAGTGAAGTGGGCCTCGCACATTGGAAGTGGAAAGGAGGCTGGTGTGATGACGGTATGAGACTGAGTATGAGACTGCTCGATATTTGATGAGATGGGAGGGGTGACAACAATGTCTGGAATAGTGAGAGAAAGAGGAGAGAAGTCCTCTATAATGCTCTCTGCATCAGAACTGGGTGCATAATCCTCGTCATCAGAAGTAGAACCAAACGATTCTATGTTAGCAGAACTGCCATTACACGAAGAAATGGAGGATACGACCGAATCAGTAGCAACAACAATAGTGGCAGTATGTGAAGGGTCTCCATAGAAGGACTGAAGAATGCTCTAGACATGGTGAGGTGGATCTGAGTCTGCCACGTGAAACTAGAGAGAACGAGAGACATGCATCATCATGTGACCAAAGACATGGTCACAAGTGTCAAGGAAGTCCTCCAGATGACGATGATCAGTGGGTGTAAGAACTGGCCCAAGCAAGAAGGGTAAAAGACCCTCGTGGGTGAAGTAACGTTCCATGGAAGCACGCCAAGCTGAAAAGTTCCCTCTCCCGGTGAGAAGTGGCAGAGGCTGTAAGGAAATCCTACGATGCTCAAGTCTAGAAAGAGCACTCTCTATGATGAAAAATGCAAGATGCACAAAAGCAAGACATTGGAATCGGTCGATAATGCATCTGCGTGTGAAGGCCCAAGAGTACAGTCAACCCCCCAGAATGCGGCACTTTATAAAGTAGTGCATTTATAAAACTGACAATGTCATCATGTAATGTGTGAAAAATCATGCAACTTTGACTAAAGAAGCACTAAAAAACGAGCTGCGAGTCAAAAGTTATGGCATTAAAACGATTCCCGCAACTGATGGAAAATGCCACTAAACACTGCAAACGCATTAAAAAAGTACATGAGATGGGTGCAAAGGGTATCGTGTGACTACTCATTGGAAATGGCAAAAATTTTTTAGTAGGGGTTTGTTTTGACTGCGAGGGGGGATTAGCCTCCTGCCAACCTCGGATCTCGCCCTCCGTCTTTGACGCTTGAAGGAAGAATGAGCAATACAAGCCAAAAACCCAAATTTTAAAATGTTACAATGCCAAATGAATGTTTTAATTTTTTAACATCTTAAAACATTAAAAAAAAGGTGGAGGGGGCCCACGTTGGAAGTGGTCAAGGCCACATGTCAGCGAGAGGTGAGCTCCTTGTTTGAGCTAATAGGTGGCTGGCTGTGCATGTAACGGTGCTACGTGCCAAGAAGATGCGCCAAGAGTAGGTTTGAACCAAAAAGTAGGTTGCTGGAGTGTTGCAACAAGTTGGAGACAAACATTTTCTTACGCAGGAGGCAACAAAAAAAATGCCATGTGTGGAGGAGCTGGAGGCAATAACGGTTGAGCCATGTGGATACACGGTAGTGCCAGCAAGCATGGGTCCCTCCGTGCCAGGAAAGGCGGTATCAAGCAGAAGACTAAGCCGTATAATATGACATGCCAGCCACCCCTACACGACCATTGGCTTGAACCAGGTGGTAACACCAAGAAGGAGCCAGACAACCAACAAGAGCCTCAGATTGAGCACGGTGGCGAAAAAAGGCAAGATCCGTGGAATTTCAAGTTACCCAACTCACCAACCGAAGAACATTCACGAGATAATGCAGCAAGCTGTAGGTTCCAAATGTGAGCCGAGATGTGGGTTAGAAGGTTGAAAAAAGGAATTCCAGGAGCTACAAGTCGGGCTATGCCAACAAAAACCCAAAGTTCAATGCAGTCTGAGCTGAGAAAGGTCCAAAAACGTCCATGTAGGAGCAAAAAAAACACAAGCTAGACTTAGGTGTCTGACAGGGAGGTTTCAACACAATTGCAAAGGGGAATGGAAGCCGTAACAAGGTGGATCCAATACAGAATGTTGGTCAATCAATGCAAGAGGTGCCGCAGAACGAGTCTCGAGAAAACGAGCAAGCACGAGCTGAACCAGTGTTAAAGCATTCAAAGTGAGAGTCGAGGATGAACGTAGGAGCACCTCTCACCACTATAAACCCAGTAAAACCAACACTTCTAGAGCTTAGATCTGAAACTATAAATGCTCCAAGACTGCATGCAAGGATACAAAACGGTTAAGCCCCAAAAAATGAAGCCACGAACACCTGAAAACCAAACCATGAACAACCCGAACGGAGGTATGATGCCGGAACTAGTGCAAGTAGAGCACATGTAAATGATAGCTTGCATAAGAAACTATGAGACAGAGAGTAGTAAACAACTATTGCGAGCAACATGATTCTGATCCCCGAGCTCTCGATACCATGTCAGAGGAATGATGAAGATCTGGAGGGAATCCATTAGCACCAAAACATTACACTCAACCGCAAAATGATGTAGCTTCAAGATCAAAGCAATAAATCATTCATGGAAGCAATGTGCATGCATTGAGGAAAAAAATCTGAAAAAACCAAACTCTATTCCATTCCCCATATGTTGCTCAAGATGAAAGGGTGTACAAATAGTAGTGGGGTGTGTAACTCCCCCACAAATGTAGCCGTCGAGAAGTAGGAGTTACATTCCCAGAATAACCGGTCAAATGTAACTCTAATGATGCTCTATGACGTGTGTAAGAGCCATAATGACACCCTAGGACACCTAAGCATGGTGAATCACCTATGTGTAGGTATTCCATGTATTTAAAATACATACATGGAAAATAACCTACACCAACATTCTCCATCTAGAGAAGAAGAGGTTTAGGTTATATGGATTATAAAAAGAAATAATCAACCATCTTCAAAGATGATGGAGGAGAAAGTGGAAAACTTGGGGGAATAAGGAGGGGAAGCACAAGGACACCCTATTGAGTCTTTTGTTCAGAAAGAAACAAAAAATAAAGAATTTATTCTTACTCTCCAGGCACCCCAAGGACAAATGATAGTGCCCAATGTTCCCCAATAGTAAGAGCTAGTAGAAATTAGCATTAAAGTTTAAGGTTGGTTGAGAAAAACCCTCCAAAGGAAGATAAAGGTGAAGGTACAAGTAGAGGAAGCTGACCTTCAAAGAATCATCTCTTTGAATCCATCAAAACCCCCTAAGAAAGTAAGAATCTTGTCAAGGAAAATCATAGGGGCTCAAGGAGAAAGGTTTGTGGAGGTAGCTACCCCCAAAATATATGTTTCAAGGCATGAGGCTTCCCCTATGATTACCAAATTACAAATATACCATTGGGAAAACCAAAAACCAAGGGCTTGAAACATGATGTTACCATGGCAATAGGTGGTTTGTTCCAAAATCTTGATAAGGATAAAGAGACCAAGAATCAACTAAGGGAGAAGGCTGATATCTTATCAACCTATGTATAAAGATGGGTACAAAATGCCTTGGTTGATCAGTACATAACCACATCCTTCACCTCATAAGTAATGAAGAATGCTGAAGATCTAAGATGCATGGGAGAAGCTACTAAAAATGGGAAAATGAGCTAGAGACAAAGGGAAGTAAGGTAATTAGTGACATCATTAAATGTTATAGTCAAGTATCTGATCAGATTGATGTAGGTAAAGCATTGATTGATAAATGCTAGATAGAGATTCACTATTGGAATGGATCGCTTCCCAAGTTGAAGCCATCACAGACTTGGAGGAATAAGGGATAGTTTCCAATGATTGCAAAGGAAATAAATATGAATACAGAGGGGAAATTAAAAATAGGATTGAAACCTTGGAGGGATGCATAAGAAAAAATACAAGATATAAGTGAAAAAGAATGAAAGTATGTGCATGACATTGATTTAAATCTTGTGAGGATGATCCCTCTAAAAAACACATATACCCTAGGATCAACATATGTAGATAAGATGGTAGAGATTCTTCAACAATCCATTTTTGGGGAATTAAACCCTCCAAAATATTTTGACTATTATTCTATGCAAAGATTCATTCATTTAGAAAGATACATCAATATATTGGCCAAAAGAGCTAAAAAGAGAAATGCTCTTTTGAACTAGTTCTACAGTGTTCTCTCCAAACAAGAAATAATATTCCTCTACCATGCAGGGCCAGATGAGGACCCCATTTTCGGGATTTTTGAAGAATTTTATGTATACATAAATGCGCTAGAAGAAGAAGCAAAGAATGAATAGATAGATCTCGACCATATTTAGGCACTTCCTTATTCTTTTCCCCCTTCCCCATTCTTTATTACTTTTCTATTCATTATTATTTTAAGGAGAATAAAAATGATTTGATATGTGAAAAATTATTTCTTGGAGCATACGTGTAATGATGACAATTGCAGAAGAAGATAAAAGAGTTTGTTAGAAAAATAAGGAATATTCTCTACTCCTTCATGGGTTTTCATCATGAATCAAAATCATTCCAGCAGAGAAAATCAAGATGGCATATTTTTATTTTGGTTGCCTCTCACATATGGATTTGCAGATCAGGGACCACAACCCCATGTGTTCTTATTTTCAATATTCATGGGGTTTCTAGGTATATTCCATTTTGGGAAATTTTCTGTATAAAAGTGAAGGCCTCTCTTCACTTTTGGGGTTCCAATTTTTGGGTTTTAGCTAGGGTGATTGTGCATTGTACAATCACTAGTAGGCATTGAGAGCATTTTCATGTCTCCCTTATCAATTGAATACACAAAACTAATTAGTTATGTATAAGTATGGTATTTCCAAATGTATATATAGAAAGAATCAAGAAGCATACACTTTTTTTATTACAATTTTGATTCTATTAGATAAATGAAATACAAAGAAACACATTTCAAGGAATTTTATTTGAATGGTTATCAGATGAATGTTGTTTTGTAGTGTTACTTAGCAATAATTGTTTTAGTTGTAAAATTCCTTTCTACAATGACAATATGGGGGTGAATGTTTGCTGCTTTCAAGGATATCTTGAGTTTTATGGATTTGTTATAATATATACATGAATTTTTAATCACAAGTTTTTGTGTTAATGTTTTAGAGATTACATGGTAGTGTTTGCAACAATTAGGTATCCATGAATGTAAATAACCCATAAAAGTTCATGTTGTTTTGATTTTTGGCTATAATGCATCATCAGGATATGACGCTGAAATGGTGAACACTATTGTTTCTCCCCATTAGATACCCATCCCCACCTTTTTGATCTAGTTTCCATTGTATCACCTTGTTCTACCCATGCATGTCATACACCAATTATCCATGAGGGAAAGAGACAAATATCCATCAAAATGAAATAACCATGCAAATTCTAGAAAAGTGAAAGAGACAAATCTTCATCTTCATTGCTGTAATATATTTTACAAAATTGACACCTCAAAAATAGAGTGTATGTAACTAATGAGAAGAAATATGGGAATATTAAAAGAAGATCCTTATTTTATCACTTCTGCATAGTTGATAATCTTGATTGATCCAGTTGACATCTATAATGGGAGGCAAAACAATTGTCCTCACAATATCTATCCTGGAAGTTATGTCACTGATCATTATCTTTAAAAATTCATCTATTACTCGAGCTATCTGTATATTTTTTGAGGCATCCAAAAATATATGATGTGTGAAAATGTTCCCTTCTCTTCGTGACTTTATTTGTTGTAAGAATATCTACATGGTTTGTTGAAGGATATTCAAGAACTGAACTACTGAGAATAGATTCCTAGATTGATCAACCACTATAGGAATTCCAAATTCAACCAAAAGCTGAGTTATTTTATTGTATAAGGCATCTAATTTTGTAATAGTTTTTTTAGCAAGGAAAATGCATCATTTGTTGTATTCCTAGACCTAGAAATCAAGTTCGCTATCATTACTATCTCAGAGAAAGTCATCATAACTACATTTAGTAGGAAATTTCCCCTAACTGTATGAATTTATACATTTACTTTGGAATTTACATTGTTTAAACCATGAATAAAAGAGTTTAAAAAATGATAGAGTTGGTCTACCTTTGCTCTCAAACTTACAACTGTGATGCAATTATTAAATAATTGTTCTAAAGTCAATTTCACTTCATTGATCAATTCCAGAGGAATGGTTATTTTTCCATACTATTGGATGGATTCCTCTTTCATCTCTAGGGAATAGGCCTTAGTTTCCTCATGCAAAGTTTTAAAAGTGTTTTGGGTCTGCTGCAAAGTATCAACCATGAGATTGCTTTGATCTCAACTTATTGAGAGGAGGTATTCCTTTGTCTTTATAATAGCTGGATGGCCTACAAAACTAACATGGTGAGTTGTTACCTTCTTCAAATTTTTACTTACTCTATCAAAAATTAGCTCAGAGGTGGATGGTTGGTATTCAAGTTGAGTTGTATCCTTTATTCTTTGATTTTGGATCCATACATGTCTTATTGATGGATCAATAACCACAATGGAACCCTGAGGAGGATCCTGAGAAGAAGTTTGTGAAGAGGGAGAGGAAGGATCTGGATGAGCTACCATGTAATGAAGAGTAGTGGAAGTGGAAGAAAAGGAAGGTGATAGACAAGAAAAGATTAGGAAAGGGTTAACAGTTTGGGAAGTCTATTTCTCTTCTATAAGTAATTTAGTAAAATATTGAGGATTCTTCCTCTTGGACGAGGAAGGAGATCTACAAACAAAAGAGGAAGTCGATTGAGAAGGAAACAATGATGACCCCAAGATGGGAGATATAATTGGCCTTTCCTCCATAATCATCTTTATCATTGATGACATGGGGATAACAAAAGAGAGGTTGTGAGGAAAAAATGCGACCCCTTTGTGAATCCCGTGAAAATTCAAATTTTTCGTTGCCTGAAGGAACCATTGAGTGGGAGCAGTTTGAATTTGCAGCGCCGAAGTTGAAGGAGGTCACCTCTGGAGTGAACAAGATTCTGCTTAGCTTTAGCAGTGGAGAGGAATGGATGGGGCCTGGCACGGATGCTTTGGCAAAGGATGGGGTGTCTGCACTGGTTAGGTCTTTCGGCCCTAGGGTGGTCGTTAAACTCCTGGTCTTGCAGCTAGGGTTCTTGGTGGTAAAAAATTTACTCGAGGAAAGTGATCCAGACAAAGGGTCCTCTTGTTCCAAAACATCGAAGAAGGATATCCCCTTTTCAGATGGCAGTCTGGGGGTGCATGGTCCGTGCCCCCTGAAAGAATTCAAGGTGGGCGGGATCGAATTTAAAATTTCCAAGGATTCGGTTCCTGTCGATCTTCCATATGAAAGGAAAAAGAATTTTGTTGATATCCATGAAAGAGGGAAATTTTCTATAAATTCATTGGTTCCAAGTTCTCCAGGAGAAAAATCAGGAACCATATCTACTGGTTCTGGGACAGGGAGGGAAATCTCAAGATTCTCTTTTTGCGGAACGACTTCTTTCAAGTCCTGTTTCACTCTGTGTCCTCTGTGGAAAATATATTTAAGGGTGGTCCCTGGTTCCTAAAATCCTGCAATTTATATTTGAGACCTTGGTCCTTTGATTTCAATTCAAGGATGGAATTTATTCACAGAGCTCCGCTTTGGTTAAATTTCCTAAAACTCCCCGTGGAGTTTCGGAACTCAGCCTCTCTAAAATATATTGCCAGATCACTCAGTTCTTGGGTGCCTATTTCCAACCCGTCTCTTCTCAAATGGAGAAAATATTTGGTGTGCATCTGTGTGGATATGGAATTGTCTTCCCCTTTGCTAAGTTCTATTCTGCTGCCTTCCCATAAGGGTCCCAGAGCGTCTGAAATAAAATATGAGGGGCTGAGTTTTAAGTGCTTATCCTGCGGGGCTTTAGGGCATTCAAAGAAGGATTGTCAAGATCTTGGAAAAAAGATTGGATCCCTCTTTTTCCCTCATTTTTATGGTTCAAATTTAGATCTGATTAAATCCTCTGCCCCTTCTCTTTTTGTTTCTCTCCCTGTTGAAGATGGTTTGAAGGGATTGGCAGTCTCTTGTTTACCCCTTGCTGGCTTTCCAGACAGTTTAAGTCCTCCCTCATTGTTAAAGGAAATAAAGGATGTTCATAGAGATTCAGGTGCTCTTGTCTCCTTGATTAAGGAAGGTTTTGTGCAGGGGCAAGCCTCCTTGATGGCAACTCTTAACAGGTGGATTTTGAACAACATCTCTTAGGCTGTGGATTTGCCCATCTCTGAAGCCGGGATTCTGGAAGAGGGTGAAATTTCCCCTAAAGTTTTAGTTCCTGGCCTGGTCCCTTCTAAATTAGCTTCATGCCAAGATGGTATGGGAGCTGCTATAGCTGGATCTATAGGTAAAAGGGGGAGAAAATCAAAGCAAGACCTGGCCCAATTGGAGGTCGATGTAGGGAAGCAAAAAACCCTGAATTTTGATCTTGCTGATTCTGGGAAGGTGAAACCCCTTCCCTGTGTATAATGAAGGTATTTCCCTGGAATGCTAGAGGTCTTAATTCCTCTGACAAACAACACTTGATTAAGTGTTATATCCTCTCCTCAGAGGCTTTTCTAGTTCTTCTTCAAGAAACTAAGTTACCTGCTACTAAAGCCAAATGCCTTTGGAATAAGTATTTTAGAGGTTGGAAAGGATTCTTTTTGGATTCGTTGGGTACCTCTGAGGGGCTCGCAATTTTCTGGAAGGAAGGTGTTGTAATGCTAGAATTGCAAGCTCAATCTCTCAACTGGTAAACTGTTAAAGTAAGTTTCCGATGCTCTCAGCTTAATTTTCTTTTATTTAATGTTTATGCCCCTCCTTGCATTCTGGGTAAGAAAAACCTATGGGGGGAATTACTGCAAGTAGTCTCTGCTATGTGTGATCATATGTTCCTTCTTGGTAGGGACTTCAATGCCATCTCTGATTATAGTGATAAGAAAGGGGGAAATACTAGAAACCTTCAATCCTAAAAAGAATTATTCTCCTTTTTTAGAGAAGGAGATCTTGTAGATATTGAACCTAAATAGGGTTGGTATACTAGGAGTAAGAAGCGTAAGGGTTTAAATAATATTGCGGAAATATTGGATAGATTTCTAGCTAGTCCCAATTGGAATTTAAATGACATTGTGTTTGAATGTTCAGTTTTGCCTTGGTCTGGGTCGGATCATTTCCCAGTGTCCCTATCTGTTAATCTTGATGTTTCCCCTCCTCGATCCCCATTAAAATTTGAGCTAATGTGGTTGAGGGATGCCTCTCTTGAGGGCTAGATCGATCTTTGGTGGAACTCCTATAATATTGAGGATTCCAAGATGTTTGTGCTGGCTTAAAAACTGAAAAGATTAAAAAAGGACTTGCAGGATTGGAACGTCAAGCATTTCAAAAACATCTTTCAGGAAAAGGCCAGAGTTGAAGATGAATTGAATGTCCTTAATTTAAAATTTTTTAGTGATGGGATGTTCCAGGAGGATTATGCTCTTGAAAAATATCTCTTAAGTGAGTTAGGTGAATTGCTTCTCAGGGAGGAAATTTATTGGAAGGAAAAATATAGGGAGCTATGGCTGAAGGACGGTGATCGAAATAATAAATTCTTTCATGCCTCTATGAAAGCAAAAAGGAATTCAAATTTTATTTCAGAAATTAAGAAAAGTGAGAGGGTTCGTCTGGTGGATCAACAGGACATCATTTTTGAAGGGATTAATTTCTTCTCCTCCTTGTTAGCCAGGGATGTTTCCTCCTTCGAGGCCAAGCAGACCTCCCTTTTGGATGCTATTCCCACTCTCATCTCTGATAATCAAAACTTTGTGCTCATGAAGCCCTTTCCCTTCCTAGAAATTGAGAAAGTGGTATCCTTCATGGAGAAGAATAAAGCCCCCAGCCCTGACGACTTCCCTGTATATTTTTTTATAGAAATTTTGGGGTATTGTGGGTTATGATGTATTGGTGGATGTGGAGGCCTCTCGGAGGTCCCACTCGGTGCTCGGAATGCTAAACAATACCTTCATCTACCTTTTCCCTAAAATGCTTCAACCCTCCTCCTTTGGGGATTTCAGGCCTATTTCCCTTTGTAACACATCCTACAAAATCATCTCCAAATCTATTGCCCTTTAGTTGAAATCTATTTTGGATCCCCTCATATCTTCTGAGCAAATTGGTTTCATGCCTGGTCGATCTATTCTTGACAGTTTCATTTTGTCTCACGAGCTGGTTCACTCTCTTTCTTCCTCTAAAACCCCTGGTATGATGCTAAAATTAGACATTAGTAAAGCTAATGATAAGCTCAATTGGAGGTTTCTCATCAGGGTCCTTATAAAGTTTTCCTTCTCTAAGCAATTTTGTGAGTGGATCTTTAGTTGCATCTCCAGCCCCTCCTTCTCTATTCTTATTAATGAGAGTGTTGAGGATTCTTTGGAAGTAATCGTGGTATTAGGCAGGGGGTCCCTTGTACTCTTTCTTATATATTCTTGTGGCAGAAGCCCTTGGTAGGTCTATTAAATTTAAATTGGGGGAGGGAAAGATTTTTGTCTTAAAGATTGCAGATGGTATTCCTCCCCTCACTCACCAGCAATTTGCTGATGATACCTTTCTATTTGGAAGGGCTTCCATTCAAGAGGCCAAGGAGTCAAAGGATTCTTTGGGAAGTTACTCTAGGGCGGCAGGGCAAGATGTAAGTGTGGCTAAATCCTACATTTTTTTCTTCAATGTTGCCTTGCAAACAGAGGCAAGAATCCTAAATATTTTCAATTTCAAAAAAGGGCTCATTCCTGTCAAGTATCTTGGTATTCCTTTGTTTAAAGGTGCAGGTAAAAATTCCCTGTGGAATGATCTTCTCAATTCTCTAACTATTAAACTAAATGCCTAGAAAGGTACATGGCTCTCCCTTGCCAAAAGACTTTTGTTGGTTAAATCAGTCCTTTGTGTTGCCCCTCTGTATCTCCTTTCAGTCCTTAAAATCCCTAAGGGTATTCTCGATAAGATTAAGGGAATGTTGGGGAAATTCCTATGGCAGGGTATATCTGAGGAAAATATGCTCCCCTTGATTAGTTGGGATACACTTGCTAAGCCTAAAGAACTTGGTAGTGCGGGTATCCTAAATTTGGGTCTGCAAAACGTGGCCCTTGGAGCTAAATTGGTCTGGAAGCTTATCTTTAGCCCCAACAATCTTCTTAGCTTGGTCTTCGAAAAGAAATATTTGGGTGCCTCCCTTCCCGAGTCCACCCTCCGAGTGGAAAACCCCCCTAAAGGTTCGCATATATGGAATTTCATGATCGAATGTAGATCTCTATTTGTTTTTTATGCGGACTGGAAAGTGGGTAATGGAGAGAAAGCTCTCTTCTGGGATGATCCATAGAATGGATACCTTGCTCTTGGAGACTCTTCTGCTTTCTCAGATATTAAGAGGAGATCGCTTGATGATTGGGGCCCTTTTGTGTCCAACTATGGGGAACTGAACGATTCCCTTCCCTCCACGTTACATTGGAAAAAAGTGGACCATCTGAACCTCTCTCCTGATTTAGAAGCTAATTTTTATCTGTTTTGCAGGAAAGGAATATTCTGATCTCAAATAAGCAGGATAAATTTTTTTGGACTGCATCTCCCTCGGGATCTTATTCCTTTCATCTTGGGTATCTTCCGCTTCATGAGGATATTTCCCCCAAAAAACTAGTATGGAAAGATTGCTGGGAATCCCAATGCCCCATACAGCTGGTCTTTTCACCTAGACAACCTTTAAGGGTAAGATCTTAACTCAAGAAAGAAGGAAAAAATTTGGTTTTCAAGGTTCCACTAGATGCCTCCTATCTGAAAAGGATGTGGAAGACAGGGACCATTTACTTCTACATTGCTCCTTTGCGGTTGAATGCTGGAACTGGTTATGTGCCAAGCTAAACCTTCCATGGGTCCAACCTAAATCCCTCCTAGATGTTATCCTAGCTTGGCCTATTAACTCTCATTCGGGGGCCCTTTCTTCTATTTGGCGGTGTAGTTTGGTACTTCTGCTGTGGCACCTTTGGTTGGAGAGAAACAAAAGGATCTTTAGGGAAGAATATGGTTCAATGAATTTGGTTCTCCTTCGGTTGGAAAGAGATATCTCCGAAGCTGTGTTTGGTAATTGGTCGAGATCCTGTCATTTTTCTTCCCATGACAGACTACTGGAAAAAAATTGGCCATTGATAATCAAGCCTATGGATGGGGCTATGAAGTCTAACATGTCTTCCTCCTTGGCTAGAAGAAACACTGTCTGGGCTCCCCCTTCCTGTGTGTTTTTAAAATTAAACTTTGATGGGGCTTCTAGGGGCAATCTAGAGGTCTCAGGTGCTGGATGTATCATTCGCAATTCCTCTGGTAAATTGGTTATGACAACTTCTTATAAACTCAAGGTGGGTACGTGTAATGCTGTTGAGGTGTAAGCCCTTGGTTTGGGCTTACTTCTCGCTACCTCCCTTAAAATTGAAAATTTAGAAATTGAAGGGGAATCCATGATAATCATTAACACCATCATTAAAAAAAGATCCTTGTCATGGAAGTTGGATATCGAAGTTCAGAAGATTCTATGGTCATTGTCTAAATTAAAAAATTGGAGTATTAAACACATCTACTGAGAAGGTAATCAGTGTGTCGACTGGTTAGCAAATAAAGGTATCGATCAGGCATGTGGGGAGAGGGTGGAAAATAAATGCTCTACGTGGGAGGGATTTCATATGATTTCCGTGAGGGAATCTACCCAATATTATTTCGATGATAGCTTCCCCACGTGTGAAGCGTAGGGAACTTATTTAAGTTAGATTGGGTGGCAGTATTACACATCTCCCTCCTTTTTTGCTATGTGAGATGGCACACCCTCGGGCTTCTGTGTTGGCTCTTTCTTGTGATGTGAGGGAAATGGCTTTTAGAAACATGGTTACTGATGGCAGGCTGCGGAAGATTTTCCTCATTTCATGTGCGGAGGACCTGGAGGTGATCAAATTGGTTTTGGGGCAGGATTTTCTAAATATGGAGGGTTGGCCAAGGGTAAATAGTGGTTTTACCTCATTTTTTGTCAAAAATTTCCTGGTTCTGCATCCTTCAAAGGTGGAGGTGGTTAATGTTGTGGCCCACTGGTTATGCCCAACCTTATGCGGAAACCTTGCTTCGGAGGCGGCTAATCTCAACATGGTTTCATGGTTGCTCAGGATGTCTCCTCGAGCTCGTTGTCTGGTGCTGCCTCAGCATTTTCAGATCTCGAGTGCCACTTCAAAGTGTTGCTAGAGTTTGCTGAGTCCATCTCTTCATACGCTAAGGATAAAAAGTCGGGCCGTATTTGTATATAGCTGCCCAATGTCAAAGCTCTGGGGGCTCTGCTGGTTCCTGTTTTGTCTTGGTGGGCTGATCTACGTTCCTTTGCGGGTGATGCCTTTGGCTACCTTTGGCATAGTTGGCTCAATGCTAGCTCGGTGGATGAAGGGTCTGTCGGCACACCCAAGCTGGTAGTGGAAGTGCTCAATTCGGGTATTAACCTTTCTGTAATGTAGGCTCGTAAGCATAATTCAGGTATAAGTATAATTATAGAATGAAATGTGATTTTTGCTAGTATGCCACTTGAATATTTGCAGTTTCTATATAGGCTTATCTGAGGCTATGCCTCCTTTTGTAAACAGGGAATGGGTCCCTTCAACTTGCCTTAAATATAAAAAAAAACAAAAGAGAGGTCGACATCCCCTATTTTACACTCTGCAAGGGAAATGGTATAAGAAGGGGAAGAAGGTGCGAGGGAAATGGTAGAAGATGGGGAAGAAGTTGTAAGAGAAATTTTGAAAAAAATAGTAGGCTCATCCTCGGAATCAAAGGGATAGTTAACTATTCCCGAAGCTTATATATCAAATTATTGCACTGACATTGCTTTATAATATACTTAAATTATTTTGGAAGCACTAAAATAAAGAGTTGAAGATCCAAGAATACCCAAGCTCTATAAATATTGAGAAGAAAGAAGTGGACAAGATCAAGAGGAAGCTGCTACTTTTGGTATTGGAGGAGTAGTGGTGAAAGATCCAATTGGGGATTTCCCCTTTCCTTGTGTTGGAGCTTGGCTTGCTTGAGCTGATGACTGGGAGGCTTGGATGAAAAACCAATTGAAACCCCCAATGATCTGGTTTGGAAGGAAGTATGAGGAATACCAATTAAAATATTCCTTTGAAGTTGGGGTGAAGTGGTTTCTTTAGGATCCTTCTCATTTTGCTTATCCTTATTCATTCTCGATTTCTCCCTCATCTCTTGTTCATCATGAGGGTTTAGGTAGATATCATCATCTATAACATATTCATGCTTGGATGTCTGAGTAATTCTTCCTTTAAGTGATAATAAATAAGCTGCGACACAACCATGTGGGTCCCAATGCCTGAAACTGGATTTGGGCCCCAACATGAAATGACATCACTCCCTTGACAACTCAACAAGGTGGGGAAAGGTTTATAATTCATGACTTCCAATCCTAAATGGAAAAAATAGATATGGATTTTGAATTTTCCTTTTTATCCATCCTCCTACTCTATGGACAGATTGATCTTCCACTTCGATGGCTAATGTTATGTCAAAATTACAACACCCCCTGATTACTTGTGATTTGTGCACGAGGCAGCCAGTGTAACCTGCATAACATGGGATTATCCTGCAGTGTGGGACCTTGCAAGTAGGATAATCCTCCGGAGAAAGCCGACTTCTTCCTCTAACCTAGTGTCAAATTCTCTAAAGTGCAGAGAATGGCAAGCTAAACTAACCCTATTCTAATGTTTTCCAAGGAGACATGGATAGAGATATGCTTGAAATAAAACTACTCTAAGTGAAGGTGATGCACTAATAAAGGGTGAGAGAATTCCAGTGAGTGAAAAATAGGGAGAAACCAAGAAGGAGAGTGCTGATAGAAACACCACAGTCTAAGATAGCAAACCAATTCACTATGTTCGTAAAGCACAACAAACTATAGACCCTACAAAGAGATAGATACATGCACAATATACTCATAAATATAATGGAAGGCAAGAGATGTAACTCATACAAGCTAGGGAAAAAATGGCCACAAAAACATGAATTTTATTGCTCAGAGACATGCACAATCCATCACACCATAAGCACAAGACAAAATCCTTTACAATAAGCCCAAATTCAAGGCCTTTAGCTCAAAATAGCTCTGGAAAAAATTTGACAGAGTTCCTCTGCTTTTTGGAAAAGGTCCCCCTCAAAATGAGGTGCAAGTTCCCAGTATAAAGCCAAAATTGTTTTCAGCTAAACTTTATCAAACAAGCAATTGGGGAGGATCTAGCTAAGCAAATCATAATATGAAAAATATTCGGGCACTTGCGGAAATCTAATGAAATGCCATACTTCTTAATTAATTTTAAATATGTCTACATATTTCATTTGAATCATCTATCATTGCGAGGCTGGTAAGGGGACCCTAGATTGCAGTTTAACAATGACCTGACCAAGATATGTCGTTGTGTAAGTGTAGCCATCCAACCTCGGCCCGTCTTAGGCACTCGGCCCGTCTAACCTTGGCCCGTATAACCTTGGCCCATTATGAAGGCCTCGACCCATTTCAACAAATTTTTATCCAGCCTCGGCCCATTGTTATTTTGGCCCATTCTACCTGTACCTATCTATCACATTACCCTTCTTACTTCAGCTGTCTTAAACACCAAAAAAAAAAAAAAACTTGAGCAAATCCATTACCTGTGAATAACTTGTTTAAACTCATTTCTCTTTTCAGCCTTTTCTCATCTATATGTTAATGACCCATCCATGTTTTATTTTTTTAACCTCGAGTCATCCAACATCGACCCATCCAACTTGTAAATCATCTCATGTTTGACGACTTTATAATAATCTTCATGTTATTACAAAAGGTTTAAGATTTTACTGTGGCTATGCCAACTAGGAATGAGTTATAATGGCATGTAACTCAGTCCAATCCACACATGATCTGCCCTCAAAAAAATACTAATGGAGGTGCCATTTTCAATAACATTGCTGATGATTTTGACCTGCTAATTTTTCCATCTAACATGGGTGTGAAAAATGTTGAGTAACTGACCACACTATCATTAGGTACATGCAATGCATATTTGTTTACATGGTCCAGTGAGTATGTACCCTTATGGCTGATCAAGGTGCCTTTTGGATAGAACCAATATGTACCAAAAACCATGATCTGATTTATGATATGATCAACATTCTTGGCATCTTTCTATCATACAAAAATTTATAAATAGTAGGGTAGAAAATGCCACACACCTCCCACAAAAACTTTCATATAATTGTGTTTGAAAATATTATGAAATGACACATCTAGATTGGTTGAGGTGATAGAGGGTTCCAATTGGGAATAAGTTCATTTGTTGAATTTCATGACAACACAAAAATTACTCAAGTAGTATGATCCATATAAAAACATGAAGTTCCTTTCTAAATATACGAGCAAGACTCCCTCAACTCATATGACTATAATCTTTCAAAATCAAGTTTTTCCCCTTCTATGAATGTGGGTCAGCGAGTGGACCCATCATTTATTAACATGAATATCATTTTCTTTACCATATAAGAGATTCAAAAATATCATTTCCACTCTTATTCCCTTTCTAAATGAAACAAATGTATACTTCATTTCTTCCTTCTGAGTTAAATGGACACCTTTTGCTTCCCATTCATGGATTATATCCATAACGTTGACCCTATCAAGTCCATGCCTTGATTACCTCCTATGTATAAGTATAGTCTAGAGATGGGAGCTTGTACATTTCTTGGTATGCATCTCCCACTACAATGGAAAGCAAGTTCCCATGTTACCATTGTTTTCATCTTTGTTTTATCAAACAAAATTGGTGAGGATTTGGCTTTAAGCAAATCATAACATGGAAAAACTTCAGGCCTGGTAGAAATAAGATGAAGGCCAAACTTCCTAATAGCCTTCAAATATTCCAAGTAATCATTTGAATCATCATCACTATCAGATGGAAGGGGACCCTAATTACATTTCTCAATCTCCAAAAATATGTCAATGTAGTTCTTTAACCTTGCTGCTCCTAGGCACTTGGTGTAGCTGAGTATCTCTAATTACAGTGGCCATTTTGACAAATTTTTACCCAAAAATTTCTATTTTGTGGTTCTAACTTTATACTACCTTTAGCACGACTCATGTTCCTTCTTACTTCAAGTATTTAACACCAGAAAAATAAAAAACTTGAGAAATATTATGTGAATACCTTCTTCAAACTCCTTTCTCTTCTCTCTTTTCTTCTTTGTGTTAATGGCTCATTGGATTCATGTTTGTAGTTTTTCATTGCAATGGGTGTATGTTAAATATCTAGTGCTTTTCTCTCATTTTTTGTGTGCCTGTCTTTAAAAAGGGTTTAATCTTTTACTTCATAACCAAAAAGCTTTAAAAATTATTGGCCTATAAAATGTAACCGTCTAATCCAAGGACCAATTTGTACTTTAAAAACATCCAATGGTGACATTTAAGGATGCTAACTTGATCATTGCACACATGACATAATATTATTCATCTGAATTAACCATCCAATCTAACTCGTGATTCATTTCAAAAACATCTAACATTGACGACCATGATTCTACATTTAGTGTTTCCCTTAAGTTTGGATGTTGAGTCATTGACTACACACATGGCACAATCATGTTCCATCTACATCTCCGTGTTCTACACCATTTGGTAATAGTGATGTGCTGATAACTTATTGACTAGGATGCTTCCACATGTTTAAATCCTACTTCCCTGCACTACACACCTTCATGCATTAAGCCTGGATGATGAGGTGGAAGTTTTAGTAACATGATCCTGCCATGTGTCCTCATCTTGTCTACTCGTGTATCTTGGGTCTGTACATTGATGTCCATTGATGCACTAGTAGTTAGACCAACATGATGAAGCCATAAGTACATGTCTTAATGTTGTTTACTGAGGTTGGGATCCTATTTGACTTCTTTGCAATGTTTAGGATGAGATTTTCCATGCTATATAGATACATGATATAAAGTATGTTTTATTAAATTATTGTAAATATTCTACATCTTTCGATATATTAGGATCAACAACATAGGATCTATTATGGGATGAAGGTATGACACACCCACATTTCAAATGGAATTCCCTAGAATAGGCCTAGACGAAGTGAAAATTTTCATCCACTAAATGGAATTTGAAAAGTGATAAAATTTGACGTTTACAGTGAAAGACATAATCATGATGTGCTATTGACTGCAAGGTGATGTTTAACATCCATTACATTCTGGAAGGCATAGTGAAACTAAAGGATGAATAGATTCATAGAATTTGTGAGCCGTGAAAGACTCAAAATATTCATTTTTCCAAGTGTCATCATGCATCTTGATTATTTTTATAAGTAGCACTCTATAAGCCTCTGATTTAAAATATTTCAATATTATAGTTTAGGGTTTCAAGAATCCAAAATTCTAAGCATTTATAACTCTACTTCCACACAAGCTCCAAAAATACAACCCCAATCCCATATGCTAAACTACTTAAAACCCCTAGTTTTACTGATGAATACCATGATATTTATGATTCTATAATTTGCAGAAGAAGCTCACAACTTAGATACACATATGAGAATAAGGAAAATAATCCTTCAAATCCATTAGGTTAAAAAACATGGGGGGTTGGATTGGGACATATGATGCTCCATGAAGTTTTCCCTTGCCTTGAATTTTTCATGCTCCATGCCTAGAATTATGATGAAAATAAAACAATTGTTGCAAATGGCACCGAAGAATAAATGTTGTCCATTATGGAGAAAAATATTGGTCGTGCATTGGGGTTTGAAAGTAAATAATTAAGAACCATCTGCATAAACCTAGAAACACTTGTTAATGATTATCATGCCACCAGTCAAAATGCCAAAGATGTTTTTTTATAAAAAATAACACGTGATGGAACTGGTACCAAAAGGGAGGCCTCCTTATCCAATTGTGATCTTTAAACTGTGGGTTAGGGATACCATTTATATGATAGCATTTTTCCTTGGATTTTATAGCAATGAGCAAGTGGATGGAACCCTCTTGAAATGGTATACAATATCAATTTTGGTACTCCATCTTATGCATATAGATTTTTTGAGAATATTATAGAATTTATGCATACAAAATTCTTAATAATCAAATGAGGTTCTTGTAACTAAGACATTTATGTTCATTACCTACTTGTGCTATTTAATACTATGGCGGTTTGTTGAATGGTTTGTGAGAAACAAGCTTGTAATCAAGGCCTACAATGATGTTGAGGGCCAACCAAAATTTTTGTTTCCATTAACTGAGTAGACCCCCAATATAAGGATGTTTGATAATGGAAGGGACTACAATAAATTTGTGGACTACGTTTGGGCTCCAATTTATTAGGAAATTACAAAAAATAAATTTCCTAGATTGCCTATAACCTGTAGAGATTGCATTCAACTGGGATCAGAAATATAGTTGGCTGACTAGAACTTCATGGAGAAATATGTGTGCTAAGGTTTTATGGATTAGGAGTACAACCTTAAAAATTTCCAATACATGTGATAGAGAGGTTTTCTTCCTTGGAATATATATGATAGATGGAAAGCACAGATAAAATGTGTTTTATTACTCAAAAAAGGGGAGCATATTTCCTTCCTTACCATTTTCATGCATAGGATTTACATTTGAGAGAAAATAATTCAATGTGGCACATGAAATTTTATAAGTTTTCAAGTTTGATGTTGACTCTCACTGACTATATGACCCATGTGAGGTGATTAAAGCAAGGGTAGTGGAGAAAAAAGAAATCTGCCACACAAATTCAACATGAAAGTAAACCCTTGATAGAAAATTTGAAAAACAAGAACTCTTAGGACGAGGTAAAAAAGTAATGGATGAAATTGATATCGAGAAAGGAATTAGTTTTCAAGAGTTGTCAATAGAAATTTTGGGATTGCATCCACAAAAAGAGGTAGAGATGACAATCATGCCATATATCAATATGAATTTTTTTATGTAAAAGATACTAAAAAATCCTCTTCTAAAAAATGCCAAAGCATTTAAATCTTGCTTTGTGAGATAAAAATTGGACAAGTAAAAACTAATTACCTTTTAGTCTATGAGGCGGAACCTAAAAAATCCAAAATATTTTTCAGAGTATGATTCTATTCCAGACGATGCAGTTTTGAGCAGATTGTGGAATGAAGCACATCCCATAGAGGAAAGTAAGGATGATCAGTATGACTCTAAGGAGGAAGTGATAGTGAAATTGAACACTCCCCCTGTAGGGGGAGATAACTAATATAAACCAAGTCTGAATGAAAGCATGAAACAAACATATACTACAGGGGAAATTATAGCCAAAAATATGGATTTTACTTGTGGCAGTTTGGGTTCAACATGACAAGGCATTTGGATGTCACCAGAGGTACATCCTAGATGAGGTTCCTATAGGTTAGGCCTTGGAGCTTGGGAGAAAGGACCACTACATACAAGAAGTGGTAGTCCAATATTTTTTTCTTCGGAGCCAAATCCTTAGTATACATTACAACCAAAATTTGGAAATTCAAGAGGATTTGTAAGTGAATCTGTTGCTACTGTTAGTGGTTATTGTGATGGTATTAGTAGTTTTAAAGAAGTGCCACAATGACAAATTATTCAAAAGAGGATAATACAGATAGTTCCTATTAGCCAAAAAGTACTTGAGAAGAGGAAAAAGACAAGGACAAATACACTCACTCTTATACAGGGTATCATTTCCTCAAGGAAATTAATTATAGAAGCCCGTTGTAGACACCTAAAATCCGCTTACGTAATTTTATTACTTAAATTGCACTAACAACCTTCTCATATTATCTTCCAGTCAATTGACGACACTTCGCCAATTAAATTTTCTTCTCTCCATTCTTAGATGCCCATTCACGACATTCTTTTGGTCGTAATTCCTCTACAAATCACCTAATTTGACAAATATACCCTCTTATTAGCTAAACATACCCCTTTTAACCATTCAGAATCTACCCATTTCCTTCTAGACCACTTGTACAAGTTTCCTATAGTATTAATAAATTTCATGTGATTAATTAGACCCCTCCCAACTCTCATAGGTTACTAACCACTTGTTAATCAAGATTAACTAGCCTAAACCATGTTTATCTCTTCTAAACATGTTTATCCATTCCTAATCAAAAAGTAAATTTTTGCTTTACCCTTTTGTCCCATATGCACTATGATTTCTAACTTTCCCAAATGGAAACCTATAAATACAAGGCTAAGTCCTCCTTTACACTTTTACACCTTGATTATCATATCAAACATCTTACACACTTTGAGACTTAGGAAAACATCTCCTTTGCATCAGCTAAAGCTAAAATCATTTGTTCTTGAGCCATTCCTCATTGTAGTAACATCTCCATATTTCATACATTACTCCAAGCTTTGTTAGTAGAAGAATATATAAACATGGTCTTGTAGCCATTTTAGAGAGATCTCTTCACCACCTGGAGCAAACAACATAAAACTGATTGCTTATGATTTAACTAGGTTCATCTTTATATTAAGAAATATAGAGAAGTGGAGATAACATAGTAATGTTAGTTTAATTCATGCATTATTGTAGAAGTTTATTTTGTTAATCTCTCATCTTGATGTTTATGATAAATTTAGTTATATTGTGGAACTACCAGGTGTTAGTTGTATGTTATTGTCATAGCTAATCTTTGCATGTATATATTCGTGACACCCATATAAAAATTGCTAATCCACAGGGGAAGTCCCCCAAAAATTCAATTAATCCTTCTCCATTTAAGCAGTGTATTCCTAAAAAAGCCTCAGGTTTTGATTACCAAGCCAAATTTTCCCGCAAATCATAAATAGATAAAATAAACAAGAAGAAAATCTTACAGGCCATTATAAATTCATATCTTTCCACAATCAGGGTATTGCCTACATATAACCCAGACACACATACCATGGAGTACATGTATGACGTGCCAAAATTTGATAAACTAGAGGATCAAATGGTTTTCAATGAATATGAAGTAACCACCATTCAAATGGATTTTACTGAAATGAAACCTTGTGACAAAATAAATGTATCAAAAAAGAGTTCAATGGTGTGGTATACACAACACTGCTAAAGAAAAACAAAGAGAAAATAATTTAAATAATAAATTTCAAAAATTAGAGACAAACTTGGCAAATGAGAAAGCAAACAGAAAAGTGGCAGTTAATAAGACCAGTGATTTGGAAGAGAATAAAATCATATGTCTATATGACTATAGTTGCCGCGAATGAACATGCACAGGTGAAACTCGAAGAAGTGAAGAAAAATTTACAGGAAATGACAAATATAATAGTTTAGAACAGATACTGGGAGAATCACAAGAGGTTCTGAAGGTAGAGAAAGAAAAAGACAAAAAATGGGAACATAGTCTAGAGGAATAGAGAAAACTAAAGGACAGATTGCAGAAGGAAGAGATAAAACAAAATGAAATATTTCAAAAGGAGCTGGTTAAAGCAAAAAATGAAATACAATCTTCTAACACCAAACTATCCAAATTTTATAAAAAAACATTGATTAATATGAGGGATAACATTTGGGGGGAAATAATCCAAAAAAATGATTATTTGATTAGATTGTTTAAATTCATGGATGATCTGCAGGGAATCTCTAAAAATTTATGCAAATACGTAACTAATAACAGAAAAGTGATAGATTCAAGAGAGGATACAATAATAATTTTTTTTGAAGCTATCTACAAATTCAATGACACAAAATTGACATCCAAAGGAATTCAAATCCGAATTGATGCCTTAATAAAGGAATAATATATAATTTGGAAGGGTGTGATGTTAGGTGAAGCACATGAATTGATAAATAAGTGTCAAACAATGTTATGGGAGCTGCATGGAAAGGT
Organism: Taxus chinensis; assembly: GCA_019776745.2. NCBI lineage: Eukaryota > Viridiplantae > Streptophyta > Pinopsida > Cupressales > Taxaceae > Taxus > Taxus chinensis. The sequence continues at coordinate 614,510,124 of CM034152.1, read as the reverse complement.
ACAAGATTTCAAAATGTTTGATTTGCCAATGCATTTTGAAAAAGCACACCAATTCATTACGAAGGATGCATTCCAAAAGAACATGAAGGAAAAATTATGCAAGAGAAGAACCAAATTCCTGAGAAGGTAGATGAGGAATTATTTTTTGGCTTCAGTAAACCATTGATAACCTTATTAGTACATTTAGATACAACAATAAAGGAAAGATCCCATCTTAGTTATGAATTTCTAACAAAGCTACATGTCAGTCACTCTGATTTACAAAAAATGTAATTCCAATAGATGAAGAATAGAACATATTGCAGAGGATGATTTAATTAAGAGTAATTTAATTTTGAAAATTGTTCCATTTGTTGCACTTTTCAATTTTTTTCATACATGACATGTCTCAAGCAAGTTGAATGAGGAATAGTGTTATTTTTCATATCAATACATAGTGGTTCATAAGACAACTGAAAAAACTTTTATGTTAATGCTTTGTAGGTGTATGAGAAACATAAGTGTTTTTTAAACAATGTATTTCTATTGTGAAGACTATAAATCAATGTATTTCCAGTTTTCATTCGGAAGAATACAAATCGATACTGTATTTTTTAAGAAATACAAATAAGGAAAAATATATTATCATAACAATGTATTGATTATTTGAATATATTATATGAACATATATATCACATATCCATGAATGGAAGATTCCAATGTATTGATGGTGGATCATCTCTATCATTTGCTTGACCAATTTTATCACTTTGTTCACAATCAATTGGTGTAATAGATCCATCCCCGTCTCTAATAGGGTCATCTGCTATATTTGTGGCATTGTTATCATCCCCTCTCATTTAATTAATCAAATTCCATATTGCTAAAGTCTTGTCATAGGGAAACTTATTCACTTCGTACCGTGATGTGTAAATTCTCAAATAGTTTTCCAAATTTTTGTCAAGATTATTTCGTAAATTTGAATTTATAAAGGTCAAGGCACTAAAAATTATCTCATCTTCAAATAAACCCAAAATCATGGTTTGGCATAACAAAAACAATGAGAAAATCTCGGACATGGTTTCTTGCAAAATAATACTTAACCCAATATTTTTCCATAGTCGGGTTATTGCTCCACACTCTAAGGGATTATCTAAACATTTGAATTGATCAATCATTGTAGAGGAAAATTCATGCGATTGATCAATCAAACTTTCCTTGCTTAAAATACATGGAATATTCATTCCATTGATATCAACATGATTACAAAAATGTTACATCAATGTAGTCAATCTATTGCGGTAGTCTTCCACAAATTTCTTTAATTTTGGACACTATTTCAATTGGTGGGACTCACAAAATCCATTGCTTCAAGTAAATCATCCATACTAAAATGTTCCCTTATTTCTTCTAGTAGGGAAACTGTAATCTCTATTAACCTTACCCAAGTGTTGATGATACAATGTTAGTAAATAACATCCCTGTGACATTTACCTTCTCAACCTTACCAATTACTATTTGTAAGAAGTCCATTGGTATCTCATATCCAAGTACATAAGCACATAATTACCCAAACAAGTTGAACCTTAGAAAGCTACTTGGATGTCCAATAATTATCAAATTATTCTAACTGTCAAACTTTGAACCCGAAAAATTAGTCTCATTGAGAAATAAATATTCTATTGCTAGATAAACACGTTTCCTGAAACTAGAAGAATCAACAATATATATAGTTCTTTCTTAGGATTTTTTAATTAAATAATGAATTTCATCAACATGGGAATGAAAACACACAACATCAATAATGTCTCTATATAAGTTAAATGGTGTATTAAATCCCGAGCCTTTTCCTCTTCCATGTGATTCTGCCACAATTCCAAATAAGGATTGATTCTCGTCGTACACCCTACGAACCGGTGGATACAATGAGATCCACCTAGTGTCGACATATTTTAATAGTTTATGCCCAATGTTTAGTCCTTATGCAAATATTTAGAATTCCATGAAACTTTTAGGACTACGAAAGAAATAAGCATGGACCTCTTGAACATGTTCTTCAACTTTTGATACATGTTTAAATTTGTTGACTATTTTGTATACTAGATTCGTTTTATGAGAAATAAAATGAATGGAAATCATATACGAGGAATGAGATGTTTGGTGTCTTACACACATACCATTATAATGACCATACAATACATATGAACCCATTTATCCCAATACACACCAAATTTTTTATAATTGTAGAATCATCCATGGCATCCATCTCCTTTAAATTTTTTATTACCGGCTCACAAATGTTTTCAACATTAGAGTTCTCTCTCATCTTGTGAATAACAAGTAAGTGAGGATATCTCACATGACTCTCAATAGTATAAACATGCATACATATCAAAGAAATATTATCTATAGTTGTAACCTCATCAATAGATAAAGAAATGTATCATGTAGATTTAATTTTCTCTTTCAAGTCTTCTTTCTCAACCATATCTACACATTTTTCCCAATCCCAACCACTAATTTTAGATCAATGAGAATGAGGAAAGTGTGGGACACCAAGAAAAGACAACATCTTCTTATGTTCAGGAAAGTTTGTTATACGACGACCTCTTTTTAGAATGTGAAAAATAGTAGCTAACTGAATTGTTTTACCTGAAATACCATTTTGAATGACCTTGTTAAATTGAGATGCAATTGTCCCTCCATTCTTTACAACTATTCTTTTATTTTTATTGTCCTCTTCAAATTATTTTTCATACCTAATATGTAAAACATCATCCACAGTTTTCCATCTGGAAACATTATTCACAACTCCATCTACAATTTTCTTTTCATAGATCTTTCCTATGTGCTTCTCAATAGTATCCAATTTAAGTTATATTATCTTTCCCCTGCATAATTTCCAACCACATATTGTAAATTTTCATTCTTTGGGAGGTTTAGATTTATTTTCATTTTCAACAATTTTAATAAATGGAAACTTATAAATCCACTCTAACTTGAAACTCCTTCACAAGTTCCATTTTCTTACCTTTCTCTTTCTTCCAAAAAAGGTGTCCCCTGAGTATTTTCCATGGTGGAATTTAAATTTTTTTGACGGTCAAAAGTTTCACCTCCAACATTCAATCGGGCAAATGACGACGTCCTAACACTAGTTTGGAAATATAAATAATCCAACGATACAGTTTTAACTTCATTCAATGGGATGTCTTCAAGGGGAGGCATTTAAATGTTGTCATCATTGACAGTGTCAGTCATCAAATAATAAATGAAATCATTCTGAGTTTCATTTAAAATGCAATAATTATCCACTGATCGTGTTGGTCATGTTAGAGAAGGATGAAATTCCATAGATGGTTTCTTAAAATAAGATGCAATTTTTCATATGCCAATACAAGGAGGTTTCTAAGGTTCCCTTTTTAGTTTCCATTTCTTGTAAGGAATTTTTTTGAGTTGGTGTAGACAAAAAATCACGCACTTGGGTACATTTCTAGGTCCATAAACACATACTTGCATTCATATGATTCCTAAGTGAGAGACCTAGTAATTGACTGCAGTCTTTGGCCTCTTTTTTTTCTTTTTTTCTTTCTCTTTGGTATTACATACCCTACAACCCATTCTGAACTCTATTGCTTTATCTTTCATGACTCTAGACACCAAGGCCCAGCGAGGATGCCAACGTCTAGACACCCTCGTCCTTCTGGGTGCCCCGACCTCTTTCTATATGACTCACCTCTTTTGGGCCTCTTTTATACTTTTGACATCTTATTTCCTTATGGGTCATCCTTTTAATTGTCAATTATGAAATTCAAACAAGGGAATCATATAAATACAAAGTTATGTGACCAAAATAAAGGACCAAGCTCTAAGCATCTATTATCACCACCTAAGGTTGCATCCAAAAGCATCTAAGAGCATCAAAGGAATCCATCTAGCTTTCATACAAGGGACAAGGGAATGCATTTTCTGCATACATGCATAGGAGGGAAAGTTTATTTTTCCATCCACACATCTATTTACATTGATACATCTAGCTATTACCCCCTATTGCATGCACTTACAAAAGGGCTTCCTAGGGCATGATTCTATCACACATGCACAAGAAATACATGGATTCTGAGATATAGTGCATCACTTGGTTGTAAGTTTAATCTATTGGGTGAATGTCGGGGTCAGTTTGAATCCCCATATCACATCTTTTATTTTCAGGATTTGATGTAGTTTGAGGGTTTTGCAGGTCATCTTCTCTTTGCAGGTTATAGGTGAATTCAATGATCATCAAGTGACATACACAAGACCAAACGGGAAGGTTATCGACACTTGTGTAATATAACAAATACAATTTTTTGAGATCCTGCACAGTCACATGCGCCTAATAGAGGTCCCTGATGCTTAGGCACCTTAGTCCTATTCCAAGTGCCCTAATACTGGCTCATTCGATAGTTCCTGTATTTTATGTGCTTAGCTGTGACAATATTCCTTTTTTGTTCATGATTCTTCTAGTCTAGAACACTCCCATGGATAACGTGAATCAACTATGTATTTCTTTCTCCCTCTTGCACTTAGGGTTTACTATTTTATTTTCTTAATGCTTGTTTCATCTATATTCCAACAGTTGTTTATCATTTTTTTATCATACGTGACTCTGCATTTAGGGTTTTACAAATTACATATTTGTTAAATCATTTGGTGAACATCTCTGAGCATTCCACATGGAATTTCTAGATTATGTAGATGATCATACATTATTAGCTAAGCTATTTCCATGGAGTCTCCAAGATTACGCTATGCGCTGGTTCTACGATCTATTTTTTCATTTAGTAACATCATTCACGCATTTAGCCAATGATTTTCTCACTCATTTTTCAATCAATATTGGTTCTAAGGTATCCTATGCTCAACTTGAACAAATCAAACAAGGATATAATGAGCATTTAACAGACTATGTTTTATGATAAAATAATAACCTAGTTAGGATGACCAATGTGCTCACTAACTCAAAAATTCAAGATAAGTCTCTTACCACATATACAAGAGAGTTTCATCTTTGAGACATCTCCTTCATTTGATCAATTATGTCATACTCTTAAATTACGTGAAGGAAAAATTATATCTATGGGAAAAATAAAACACCACGATCAAGCTTCATCATCTTCTAATCGGATTCAAAGCAAGTCAAATTTAAAGCCATCTACTAAGCACATGGAAGAAAAATCTACTGTTAACGTTGTCTCCACTCTTGAAAAGCTTCAATGGTAGCCTCCAAAGCATACATTCAAAAAATTGGTTTTTGCTCCACATATTCTCTTACCACAACTTATTAAGAGAAATCTTATTATGCTTCCTCCTCCACTTAATCTGGATCCATCTCGCCCTAAAGGACACAATTATAATGAAAATACTAGATGTGACTATCATCAACGCATTGGGCATTATACCGATCGATGCTTCAAACTCCAACATCTCATTCAAGACCTTATTGACGACAATGCAATCGAGCTCCCTGAACCTTTGGCATCTACATCGGTCAATGAAAACAAGAAGTTCAAAATATTTAATGATCCTCTTCCTAAGAATTATAAACAAGCTGTTGATTCTTCAACTAATCATACATATTGTGCAATGCCTCCTCCTTCATTGGGGGATCTCGATTTTCTAGTTGATAATGCTGATGCATCACCACCTTTCATTACCTTCTCTGATCACAATTATCATACTACATTCTCTTCTAATACGTTACATATTAATGCTTCTATCATGCCTCATAATATCAATAATACAATGTTCGATCCATCAATTCATATGGGTGTGTGATTTATTGTACTTCTTGTTGCTATTAATTATCCACTATCTCATAATTCATATTAGTTCCCAAATATTATGGTTACATCAAGCTTATAGTTATGGTTGGGCATCTTACCATGCTTGTGCCATTTGTTGTGGCACCTTTAGCTAAAGGCTTTGACATGCTCTTAGGTACTCCTTGGCTCCATGCTGTTAAGATTATCATTTCCATGAGTCACTTGTGTCTAAAATTCATTCACAACAAGAAAGTTATCACCATAAAGGGTGTTCCACCATGCACACTGTGGCTGTAGCCTCCTCTTGAGACCATTACACTAGTTAAAGCATCTAGGTCATTTGGACCTTTAAAATATAAGGCACGTTCTGTACCTACTCTCTGTTCACACACAACCTATTCATTATCATCAGCCTACTAGTCCATATTCTTGGCCTAAGTTCCCTACTCAGTCAACCCTTTCACGTAGGGGTTCACCTCCTTCATTACCTCCTTGGTATCCTTCATATAAGTATCCTTCCTATAGGTGCTCATCACCTCCTAGGTATCCTTCATATAGGTGCTCATCACCTACTCAGTCTCCTTCATATAGGTGTTCACCACTTTCTAGGTATATTTCATGTAGGTGCTCATCACCTCTTCTGTATCCTTTATATAGTTCATCACCTCCTTGGCTTTCGTCACATATACATCATATATCACCGATTTTAGAGGATGGTCACACACCTTTATCTTTGCAATCATTGGGTGGAGGAAGCTTTCCCTTCAATTTTTTTGGATAACTTACTCATCATCATACACTTGGGGGGCATCATGCTTACTTCCCCCTACTAGTATTATCACGTGTCTCTCTTTTCTACTTTTATGTTCCGTGCTTCACATCTAGTCTTTCGCATTCATCTTACACAACTTGATACAAGAATTGTATCATCACTACCATATGACGCACTCTAGTTCCACACTTCATACTCAACTGCAGAGGTTCTAAATCTAAAATGAACATCACCCCATTCAATCTTTACGCTTTGTGCTTCATGATACATCTTTCTCACATCTCTTTCAAACCATTTACCGATGAATCATTATAGTTCTATGGTTCATTCTTGACTGCTGAGGGGTTTTATATAAATGAAACTCCTCTCATACTCATCCAAATCTACTTGGGGGGCATGCTGCCCTATCACATTCACATTACATATCATTCCATCTCACTCATTCACAACATACTGCATATATTTGTTACATTTATTCGTGCTTACTTATGCTCACATGTACAATTTTTTCACATGCTAGACATATATGTAGTATGTCATTACCTTTCTATATATAAACATGCGCGTTCACTTATTTTCTAGTTATGAATGTATAATTTTTATAGATCCTTACATGCACGAATGATGTTTGATACTGTACCTCTTACCAGTCCCACTAAGGATCCTGGGGGCATCTACATCTATTTTCTTACAATCTACAGGTGACATTGTTTCATTATTCACTACTTCTAATTTCTAGCACACTACTTGTTTCATTGCTAGATACATGTTTTGACAAACTCTTTATCTTTCTAATATGCTAATGGGTGCTTCATGTGCAGCTTTATCTTTACAAGAACTATTTTCCACCATGGTTATCTGTTACAATTTTATTGTCATTGTTTTTATTGTATGCCATTGTTTGTGGGCTATGCCATGTGTCTTGTTTGATAATTGCTTGTATGATTTTGGGTGCTTCGGCCCAGATTGTCTTATGACATTGTGAGTGATGTCCCATGTTTGAAACCTAATTTTTGTAGTCTAATTTGTTTGCACTATTACTTGTTTATATTGTCTTCTATAACATGTTTGTCATTTTTTTCTACTAACACATGTTTCTAGCCACTTTGTTTTCATATGTATTAGTTTCTACCACGCACATCCCCTCCCATGTAGGTTATTAGTTTCAGATCAGTTTCAGGTTCTCTCCTTTGGGATGCATCCTCCTAGTGATGTTGCATGCAACCCAAATGAGGGGGGCATACATTATGTGAATTAGTCACCTCATATAACAACTCAGTGATTCAGTAAAATCATGTAAATTACATGAAAAAAATAATCTTCACCTACAGAAATTTCCCAAAATCTGACTTGGGTCCTCAGTTTAACACATACACTAGTGCCTAAATATAAAGACTAGCACCTGAGCACTCCTGAAATTTCCTAGGAATCTATGAACAAGGGGTAACTACATTCACTTTCTCGGATCAACACAGTTTTCAGCAGTTCACAGAGAAGTTTTCATAGTACAAACACAATCCTCCAACAATCAAAATGCATTCTATCTCCTTTTTCTACTTGGATCGAAAATGGAACAACACATAACTAAACATGGATCAGACCAGATGCAATGGTGTATAAATTTAGGAAGCAATTATGGAAGGAGAGTTACACTAGAACTCTCTCCCTAACACTCTTCTGTTGTGGAATGAGATCGCTTAAAAACTCACATTTGGTGTGAGATCACCTAAAAAACTCATTCTTTGGAATGAGATCACCCAAAAAACTCACTTTTCTACAACATTTTAAGACATTTTCTATCCTTTTCATTCTTTATGGATTAGGTGCACACTTTCCTTTTACTACTTTTTACACACAATTCCATACTTTTGCAAGAGTTTTCATAACACATGACTTTGACTACTCTTTCACTCTTATTTTACAGGTCCTTCCTAAATACATGAAAAGAATCAACCCTTCAACAAGATACAAAAACAATTGGTATAACACGATACAACACCATACGCTATACCCATAGGGTCAGTTCCACTTTCTTAGCTTCTACGTTTCATTTTTATCACTTCACACTTTCACTTGTCTTTTCGGCATACTATCGCCATCACACTCTACATGGTTATCAGGTACACATCTCTTATCTACTTTATGTTATCAAGTATTCACTCAAAAACATAAAGTGGGGGAAAATGTAGACACAAATCACACACTTGGGTACATTTCTAGGTCCATAAACACATACTTGCATTCATATGATTCCTATGTGAGAAAACTAGTAATTGACTACTGTCTTTGGCCTCTTTTTTTCTTTCTTGATTTCTCTTTGGTTTTACATATCCTACAACCCATTCTAAAATCTAATGATTTATCTTTCATGAATCTGGACACCAAATCCCAACAAGGATTCCAACACCCAAGCAACCTCATCCTTCTAGGTGCCTCGACCTCTTTCTATATGAATCGCCTCTTTTGTGCCTCTTTTATCTTTTCGACATCTTATTTCCTTATGGGCCATCCTTTTAGTTGTCAATTAAGAAATTCAAAAAAGGGAATCATATAAATACAAAGTTATGTGATCAAAATAAAGGAACAAACTCTATGCATCTGTTATCACCACCTAAGGTTGCATCTAAAGGCATCCATCTAGCTTTCATACAAGGGAGAAGGGATTGTATTTTCTGCATACATGCATAGGAGGGGGAGTTCATTTTTCCATCCACACATCTATTTACATTGATACATATATCTATCACATGCTATCACGTGTACTTTAACAAGGGATTCATAGGGCACATTCTATCACACATGCAAAATAACTACATGGAGTATGAGATGTAGTGAAATGCTCGGTTATAAGTTCACTCTGTTAGAAGTTGAGGATTCTAATAAATACGAATTTAATCAAATTACATATTATATAATGTTACAATAAATATTTAAATAAACATTACATCATAACACAAATAAATAAATAAATACTTACATGAAATAAATAACACAAGTGACACAAAATTTATAGTGGAAAATCCCAATAGGGTAAAAACCAATTTGAAAATAACCTTTTACTTCAGAGAACTTATTTTACATCCAGTAAGATCACCTCCTCCTTAAAAACCTATTTACCAAGGGTAAAACCAAATCACTTGATTTGCACACCTTTGATATATTTCCTGAATATCTCAAATGAGGACCTAGAGTCATTTTTTATATAAAGTGATCGGGTATGTCTCCCAACCCACCTTTTCAACATAAAATGGTTGACACATATACCTAGGTGAGTGTATTTAATAAATATAAACATAAATGATTCACATTATTAAATACTTGCCTAATGTATATTACCTAGGTATAAATATTTAATAATAAAAAAGTATTTCATATTATTAAATATTTAACCTATATAATAGTGATGGACCCATATTAATTAAGGGTTGGCCAGACCACTTAATCATTATGTTCCAACAAACTCTATCAGGTGACTACTGGGGTCAGTCCGACTCCCCATATTGCATTTTTTATTTTTGGGATTTGATGTAGTTTGAGGGTTTTGTAGGTCATCTTCTGTTTGCAAGTTACATGAGAATTTAGGTTCACTCAACGACATACAGGCGACCAAAATAAAAGGTTATAAAAAATTATGTGACACAACAAAAACCAGTTTCTGAGCTCATGTGCAGTCATAGGTGCCTAGGAGAGGTCCCTAACACCTAGGCACCCTAGTCTTATTGCAGGTGCCCTAGTCTTGGCTCATTCGATAGTTCCAATATTTTCTATGCTCAGTTGCGAATGTCTTTCTTTTCTGTTCACCAGTCTTCCAGTCCAGAACAGTTTCAGGGATACCACAAATCATCCAAGTCTTTCTTTCTCCCTCTTGCACTTTGGGTTTTCTATTTTACTTTCTTATTTCTTGTGTCATCTATATTCTAATTTTTTTTTTATCATTTGTTTATCATATGTGACTCTGCAATTAGGGTTTTACAAATTCTATACTAGTTAAATTAACTAGCTCGATGAGATGAAAATCGATTAAGTCATTGCAGTGTTGCATGACATGGAAAAAATGACACTGACAATGATGCACATATACTAGCGATACAAAAAAAAATTACACATTTTAATATATAATAACATTGTTAACATCCTAACTTACAAAAGTAGATAAATCAATGCGACATGATAGAAAATACTTTTCAAATTGGATCAATACTGAATAGACTTACTTGCACTAAGTCAGGAATAATTTTAGTGACGAATATTCGTAATATGGTGAATATTTCATTTTAGGGAAATTTGAAAAGGTAATTTTTTCAGAGTGGGTCGGAGTTCTGTTCGCCTAAAATTTACAGTATATTTTTTTGGGGTCAGCTTCGCCTACATTTGAAAACATCTCCTATAAAAACCTAGGTGATTCAAGGGTAGTATACTACTGTACTACCACCAGTACCTTACGAATACCGTGAACTCGCATACTCTAAGCACCAGTGACCAGAGATTGCTGATGCGTGACAGAGGGGTTAGTTGTTGACGCATGACAGGGATTGAGTTGACGCATGACAAGGAGGTTAGTTGTTGACGCCTGACACTGACACATTAGTTGACACGTGACAAGGAGGTACTACAGATGCGTGACAAGGGAATAAGTTGTTGACACGTGACAAGAGGGTATTGCAGATGCATGACAAGGGTGTTTGTTGTTGACGTGACACTGACGCATAGTTGACGCCCGATAAGCCGTTACAACAGATGCACGACAAGAGGTAAGTTGTTGACACGCGACAAGGAGGTATTGTTGACACGTGAAAAGGAGGTATTGTAGATGTACGACTAGGAGGTATTGTAGATGCATGATAGGGATATTGTCTCTGGCGCGTAACTTGTTTCTTTTACTGACGTAGGACTCTGTTTAGAAAAATGGAAGGTGCTAGTCCTCAGAATGCGAAAACCCAAAAAGTAACTAAGAAATCTCAGAAGTCCCTGTTCAAGTATTTTGGAAACTCTACTGATACAAATATTGTAACTACCAGCAACCATATAGCTACCACCAGAAAGAATCACAATACTGATATGTGGAAGGTAATATTGAGGTGGACATGCATTCTGCACAGTATCAAACAAATGATACCTATGATAATATGCCAGATCTTGAAGATATAACTGTTGAGATGCCAGATCCTGAAGATATTCTTCCTGTTGGGGTGCAACCAGGAGTGCATCAAGATATCACACATACAAATACTCAGCAAAATGGAACACATAAATCAAATTCAAATTCTGGTTCACGAAAGAGGAAAGCCGAGTGATTGTGATATTGCTCAAAATTCTACTCAAAAAAGTAAAACATTGAAAATGAACAAGAAAATGTGGACCATTGGGAGGACATACAAGTTTGATTGGGCTACCAAATTTCTGTTTATTGAACCTGTACAATCATCTAATTCAAAAGAGATCCCATCTGAATGTACATGTACAATATGTACGTGGAAATTAGGAAAGCAACAAAAAATGCAAATGAAGCTGGACACTATAGAAAAGCATTGTGGAAAAAAATATTTGACTGTAACGGGGGCGGATGGCCAGAAAATCAAAACACACAGGTGGAAAACTGAAAAAGAATACATGCATGTTAAATACAAAGTGGATTATGAAGTGGAGCAGAAAAAATGCAAACATCTCATGGAAAAGGGAGGAACGATCACATCGTAAATTGGTAAGATGAATCAGACAAATCTACATGCTAAACTCATACAGTTCTCTACTTTGTTTCACATACTAAAGAAAGGAAGACTCATAGAATGAATTTAGCATATAAAATGGTAAGCAACTACGAAAATGATTTTTGAAGGGACGATTTGCAGATTTCCTCGATTTCAAAGTTTTGTATCAATATAATGGAATGCCGAATGTACCTCAGTCTCATTGGTCTGAAAGTAGTGGATGGGAAATGGAAAAATACCTTTCGATGATAGAGAAGGAAGATTTGAAAGAGAATGTAAAAAAAGCAAAGTTTATCTCTCTTTCAATTGATGAAGTGACAATGGTCGACAACACTGCATGGGTATGTATCCACATCTATACTTTAGAAAATCATATAAGGACACCTCATCTACTGGGTGTTATGAAAATGGTTGAAAACTGTAATGCTGAAAACCTACATAAAATAGTTTTTTCTCATTTGAAAGATATTGCTGGAATGAATGATAATGAAATTACTACATGAAGTTGGTATGCGTCAGAGCAGATAATGCATCTGTCATGCAGGGTCACCGAACAGGGTTGTGTGTTAGATTACAAACAACAGTGGCCCCATATATGCTACCAATTCACTGTATGGCTCACAAAATGAATTTAGCGTATTTGTGGATTTTATACGGATGAGAAAAATGGTATGTCAAAGTCTTGATATCTTGTACTATTCCCAAGATAGTTTTGATACACCTGTTTTCGAGAATTGGAAAGCTTTATTAGATCTTAAAAATCCCAGTAAATATTTGAGATTTAATATCCACGATCACCTCTGCATCACTGTTAATGGGAGGGACATACCACTGCACATTTTGCAAAAACGTCAAGATATTACAGGATCAGAATGGGAAGATGTTCCCGTGACACGTAATATTTTTGAGTCTGTTATAGTTGAAACAAGAATAAAGCTTAAGAAAATTTCAGAATTCTTATCATCAGAAATTAGAGAACGTTTCTCTAAAGATAAAATTCTTGAAGAAATGGGTGTGATGAATCCTAATTTTTGGAATACTTAAGGTGGTCGTGCAGACTTTGTAAGAAATCATTTCCATAAATCCATGGGTACAATAATGGAACATTTCACAAAGACTTCAAAGTTCAAGGGTATGGAAATCAAAGATATATTGAATGTTGATTTATTAAAGTTTCAATCAACAAATTTTGCAACAACAATGAGGAACCACTATAAAAATTTAGACGAACCTTCTGAAAGTGGTGCTATTACAAGGCCGTGGTGAGGAATCTATCAAAGTTCTATCTTACAAGAAGACATCAGTGAATATTTTAGATTATATGAGTTATGCCAAACAATGATTTTGGGGTCTGTGGAGGACGAAAGGGTTTTCAGTGCTTTATCATTTATAAAATCAAAATTGAGAAACAGGTTGGATAAAAATATGGAAAGTTGCATAAGGTGTTATATTTCTCGCTACTCCATGGAAACCTTTCCTTTCAACAGAGAAATTGCACATTGGAATTCCCTTTGCGAAAGAAGAGGTGTGAATAATACAACTACAAATACAACTGTTCCCAATGATGAGAATGGAATTGGCGTATCATCAAAATCTACAGAAGAGAACATCGAGTTTGAAGAAGCTATTGATAATGGATTGTTTCAACTTTAAATAGGTATCTCCTTGACCTTACTTTTATTGTTTGTTATCATTAAAGATGTTACAGGTATATATATTTACACTTATTTATATACAATTATTTTATCTTTTATTTTGAAAATGTGGGTTGACATCCATCCGAGGAAGCTCACACTTCTCGGGACTGACAATGTCAGGCAACTCACCAATCTATCTACTAATCCATTTCTCATGTTGAGTTTTCTTAAATCAAAGATCTAGCACACTACGAAGGATGATTTCACAGCCATCTAAAACACAAGAGGTAAGTTGCTAACTTAAACCCTATCATATGACATTTCTTGATATTTTACAATTATGTATAATTTATTTTTATATTTGCAAAGAGGATTTTACAATCTCACAATCTAATTCTACAAAGAGGATTTTTCGATATTATGCAATTCATCATCGAAGATCTATTATACAATTCATCATCCACGATCGTGCTTAAAGCTAAATCTACGTCCACATAAATTCACCATCATCCATATAATGTCATCATCCACATCTAATGTCATCATATCATTATCATAATCCCGACACTCTAATCCTAACACATTCCATTTTTAAAAAAAATTATCCATCATCATCATTCATCATCATCTATATCGATTCTAATGTCATCATATCATTACAAGTATAGAGAAGAATATTTAGAGAACGTTTAAATGTCTCTATCATACTACATTCCAAATTTTCTTAAAACAATTATCCATTATCATCAATGATTCATCATCCAGATTCCATGATCGTGTTTGAAGCTAAATCTACGTCCACATACAATTCATGATAATCCATATCTATGAGACTATGATTCTATTCTAATGTCATAATCCACATATAATGCAATCATAATTAAAAGTAGAGAAGAAACATAAACACCATCAAAAGCTATCACGTTTCAAGTTTCAAATTTCAAATCCAGAAAATAAATTTCAAATGCCATGACCATCATATTCAATGTTTCAAATTTTAAAATAAAGATTATAAAGTATTTCAAACTTGCAAATTTAAAGATTCTATTTTTCAAGTTTCCAGAATTCACCCTCAATTTCAACCCTCAATTTTCTTTAACCCTTTCCTCAATGGCTTCCACTCTTATACTCCTTTCCCTAATGGCTATCCATGTTGTACCCCTTTCCCCAATGGCTTGAATAATCCCAGAACTAATCAGATCTTCCGCAACACTGTCTAGATTCTTTACAATTCTTTCTTCTTCCTTTGTCGAATCTCCATGGGATAACAAACTTGGATCTGCAGCTGCCTTGGTTTTGAATAAAATTTCAGGGTCGAAGCCATGCTCTTTAATTATCCACTTCAGTGTATTGTTTTGTTTGTTAACCAAAACACTATTTTCCTTCAAATTCTTCGCTGCGGATAAACTGTTCTTCGCAGTTTCCAAGTGACCTTGGAAAACCCTTGCTTGACTCTTCAAATTTTCATATTTCAACTGCACAAAAAAGTGATTTTCATTTAAACATATAACTAAAATAAGAAAACTTCAAATTAACAAAAAATATTGTTTGAAAGTGATAATACTTACGACCGCTCTATCTCTCTCGGCATTTGCAACTGCTATGAGATCCTTGTCCTTCGACCATTTTTTAAAATATGCCTGGGCTTCAACACTAATATTTTCCAATTTGTTTAATGCTTTATCTAAAATATCATCTTTATAATTGTTGTTATACGTGACAGTCCCACTTCTTACTTGGGTAAGTAAGGAATCCATCTTCGCAGGGTGATTCTGGACTGCAGCGTATAAACTATCCCTTTGCCAGTAATTTTCAAAACGACTTATTATCTCATTGATTAGTACTTTAGCCCTTCTCTCCCATTCTATGAGCTGACTGATATGAGGTAGAATAAACTCATCGACATGGGATTGACAATCATAACCAATTAATTTCTCTAAAGGAAAAGGTTGCAACTGTTCACCATCTGTATCTGAAGAAGAAGATGTCGCTGGAGAGGTATGGGGACTTTCGGGTTGATCATCGACTGCTACTTGTTTCTAATTTTGGGTGGCCTGATCCTCTTTGTGATAAAATAAATCGATAAAATAAATCAATATTCAAACAAATAAATCTAAAGTGAAATGTAACGAAACTGAAAGTTGAATAAATTATGTTAAAATAGAAGTATACTTGCTGGCCTTGAATCATCTCACGTGTATTGAAAAATCATGATGGGTCATTGCTATCAATGCCCAAGTAATCTTCATCTAAATTTATATTGTTTAAAACCGATATGCCCATTGCGCTGGGCAAGCCACCGAGAGAGAGGATTAGAATTCGAAACGAGGAGGCAATGTTTAGTGTCCCACTAGGGGCCAGAGGAATTGGCATGCGTTTACCAATGTTCTTTTTTCCTGATCCTTGGGTTGGCATTTTGAATATTATTGGTTGAGCAGGTGGTGCCGTTGTTTGTACAGAAGGTGAATGACTGCAATGTGCTGAAAAATTCAAGAAAAATCCTATGAAAATAAAAAAATGTTAAAGTATGCAATAACTATGAAATTAAACGAAGTAAAATTCAAAACTTGTACCTTGTTGTTGAGGGGTAGCTTGTCACGGTACTTGAGGTGGCAGTGTCGATGTAGTAATTGGTGGTTTCTAAGCTGTCTGTTGCTGGGATAGCTGAGGTCGTTGATGAGAAGAAACAATTACATGCGACTGAATTGAATGGGTTGGGGAAGAAGGTTGAATTTTAGATGCACGCGTATGGTCCAAAGCCCCTGCAATGTCATCAACAAACGAATTAATAAAAATTTGGAATCTATAAATAATACAAATTTACAAATGGAAAAATGAAAATACAAATTTGGAATTTGTAAATAATACATGTAAGGGTATCCGTATTACTTCTCTGGCATTTCACAAATTCATACGGTTGGCGGTTTGGGGATGAATGACCTTCCATTTCAGATTGTGAATCTCCTGATGCCTCATCGTGTTGTTGGCCTCTTCCTCTTAATGTCACCTTTTTTCGGGGAAGGGCCTCCAAAAATCTTCTTTGCAAAAAGTAAATAGTTAATATTTGTTGTCACTTGTCAGTAAATAGTTAATAGTTAATACAAACTTTATAGTTTTTACCTGTTGTTCTTCAAATGAAATTGACAAATTAGTCAACGCCTCGTCCGTGCAAGTGGGAATGTGTTTGTATTTTAAATTTAAAAGAGCCTTGTAATAAAGGCCAAGGAGATATTTTGTGGTGTGAATGACTATTTTTTCCGAAAGCTTTGCATTTGTAATGTATGTTCTTATTTTTTTATAAGAACATGCACTAATCAAAATTTTGCTTTCCAATAGGTGCAAGAATGTATGCAATGACCCAGTTTGGTATATCTGTTTGCCGACCCTACATAACTATTCTGGCTTGGAAAAAGGAAATCATAGCAGCAAGAAAGTGGTCTCCAATTCCTTGCGTAATCACACCACGTCTGGATTTATTGACACGAGCTGCAAATGCAAACAAACATTCAGAATTAATATAAATTTGAATTTATTTAAATCAGAAACTGAATACAAAATGATGAATGAAAACAGTTATACTTACAATCAACATGGAAACCAAAATTTGATTCAAGGTATTTCTTATCGTCCTCGACGAGTGTTGCCTTCGATGTAACAAGTGGTAAATTTTTGAATGGGAGACCTGTAAACCGATGAATATCAGTTGGGTCGATACCGAATTGAAACATTCGACCGTCGTCCATAGTAACATAAAACAAATCGTCCTCTGTATTGTAGAAGGAGATAAGCTAGTTCAAAATATCAGTATCTGTTTCGAAATGGGGCATCCTAACGAGCCCACCAAACTCGCATGCATCGATAAAATCCATGTATTCGGAATTCATTTTTAAAACAGTCTGGATGTGAGGGCACAAAGGGTTCCTGTAGAGTATCTTGCCTGTGGTTTGGGCATTCAGGTTGACTGGATTTTCCTCTTGAATCTTTTCTTGAGCTTGCGATGCACTTGTAGTCGTCATTGTAGTTGTCCTTGAGCTTGATTGTACCTGACCTGGACTCATGTATACAAGAAAATTTGAGAGCTGGAAAGTGTAAACGTGAAAATGACCGGCGGGAGGGTATTTATAAGGCAAAACTAGGGTTTCAAAGGTTAAGACACGCGACAACGAGACTTCTTGTCACACGATAGCAAGACCTGTTGTCGTGTGACAGCAAGACCTATTGTCGCGTGACAGTAAGTCTTCTTGTCGCATAACAGCAAGTCTTCTTGTCGCGCGACAACAAAACCTGTTGTCGCGTGACAACAAGCCCTGTTATCGCATGACAACAAGACATGTTGTTGCACGCGACAACAAGTCTTGTTCTCGCGCAACAGAAAGCCTTGTTGTCACGCGACAGCAAGACCTCTTGTCGCGTGACAGCAAGTCTTGTTGTCACACGACAATAGGTCTTGTTGTCACGCTACAACAAGGCTTACTGTAGTGCGACAACAGGTCTTGCTGTCGTACGACAACTATGCGATAGTGTCTGCAACTCTGTAGTTTCTTTCGCTCAAAAAAGGACGGTGAAAATTTAGTTTTGAAAAAAATGGTAAATTCACCTTTCACTAAAAAAGTGCTTTTAGGATGTAAAATGTAACACAGTAGCCGATAAGACTATGATTTATTTGGGTTTTGTAAGAAAATTGTAATAAGATGAATCCTTTTCTACTATGCAAATTCAAAAAATTGGCAAATTGGAAAAGATAAAAAAATCACCTGCTTAGTGATTAGTTTGCACATATATGGTGAATTTAATCAAATTTCAGTTTTTTTCTCAAAAACATCAATGACTGAGACCAAAGGTGTTAGGTTGTGGAGCCTATTTTCATGTGTGAAAGTGTTGAAGACTGTACAATAAGAGTACTGTACACTTTTCATGTATCCTCGTCAGGGTTCAGGGGCGGCAGCCCCTGGGTAGCAGGGGTTTGGGGGCGCAACCCCTGAATTTTTTTTTTAGGAGTAAATTTTTTTGGCCTCGAAAAAATGCACCCGACATATCGGGAAATGTGCTCTTCTCATATGGGTGAGATTTTTGACCCATAGGTTTATGGGACGGGTTTTGCCCATGGTTTTGATACCCATGGTTTTGTAAAACTGCTTAAGCAGTTGTCTATTTATATGGTTTTATGCATATGATAGATAGATGAAAAACATTGCAGATGTGTTTTGAATTCGGCTGTGAATTCTGTAGAGTTTGTTGAGCATAGCTCCAAATAGATCTGGGTATTGTATTAAGAGAGTGGTGGCTTGTAATAAAATCTGAGCAAGTGATTCTTGGTGGACGTAGCCCAAATTGGGTGAACCACATTAAATATCTATCTCCTTGTGTTGTGTTATTTTATTTTGTAATTTTATTTCAGATCTGTAATAATTTCTGCATATTAGTTTCTACTGTTGTGATTATGTGAGGGATTATTCCGCATATTTTATCTCTTATTTCCTAACAATTGGTATCAGAGCCTGGTTTGGTTTGCTGAAGTGTTGAATCGCAGGGAAATTTTTTAGCTTGAGTGGGAGCTATCGCAGATGATGGAAGATCTAGGGTTGATAAATTCAACGGGAAAAATTTCAGTCTTTGGAAGATGCAGATGGAAGATTACCTTTATCAGAAGGATCTTTATACTCTGTTGTCTAAGAAGGTGAACAAACCCTCGAGTATGACAGATGCAGAATGGGATTTGTTGGATCGGAAGGCACTTGGAACGATCCGGCTGTGTCTTGCATCTTCGGTATTATTTAATGTTTCAAAGGAAAAGACAACAAAAGATCTAATGGATGCATTAGGGAAGTTGTATGAAAAACCCTCTGCCTCTAACAAGATATTTTTAATGAAAAAGTTGTTTAATATGAAGATGTCTGAGAATAGTTTAGTAGCAGATCATTTAAATGATTTCAATATGGTTGTGAATATGCTAGCTTCGGTTACAATAGAATTTGATGAAGAAGTTAGGGCTTTATTAATTCTGTGCTCTTTACCTGAAAGTTGGAATAGCTTGGTAATGGCGGTAAGCAACTCGGTTCCAACTAACTCAAAGTTGAAGTTTGAGGATGTTGTAGGGGTGATTCTAAGTGAGGAAATGCGAAGAAAAAGCTCTGGTGAATCTTCCACTTCAGGGAATGCTTTGACAGTGGAAATTAGAGGGAGACAGTAAGAATAGAGGAAACCGTGGAAAATCAAAAGGATCGAGCAAGGTCAAAATCCAAAAGCAAGATAGTATGTTGGCATTGTGGAAAGCCTGGGCATGCAAAGAAGGACTGTTGGGAGCTTTCAGGATAAGAAGAAACAACAGGAAGAAAACAAGGAGGTAAATGTGGCAATGGGTAATGTATGTCAGGATGCTTTGATTCTTTCTTTGCACAATATTACTGAATCTTGGGTTTTAGATTCGGGGGCTTCTTTCCATGCTTCTCCACATAGGCATTATTTTGTTGATTATGTTCAAGGAGATTTTGGGCATGTTTTTCTTGGTGATGATGAGCCTTGTAACATAGTTGGAAAAGGTTTTGTTCAGGTTAAGATGCAGAATGGGAATACTTGGCTATTGAAGGATGTCAGACATGTGCCTACATTAAGATGAAATTTGATATCAACAGGGCAGTTGGGAAGTGATGGTTGTACTGTGATATTTACAGTGGACTCTTGGAAGGTTACCAAGGGTGCTCTTGTGGTGGCAAAAGGTAAGAAGGTTGGAACCTTGTATTTAACCACTTATAGCACTAATGTTTGTAATCTTGTGGCTTCAGAAGTAGATACAACATTGTGGCACTATAGGCTCGGTCATATGAGCCATAAGGGCATGGAGATCATAAAGAAGGATTTACCCAGATATACAGAAATAGGTTTGGAGTTCTGTGAGGACTGCATATATGGGAAACAAAAGTGAGTAAGGTTTCTCAAGGTTGGACCTACAAAGAAAGAGAGTAAGTTAGAGCTGGTTCATTCTGATGTGTGGGGGCCAGCTCAGGTATCATCTCTTGGGGGTTCAAGTTATTATGTTACTTTTATTGATGATGTAACAAGGAAAGTTTGGGTTTATTGTATTAGAAACAAATCTGATGTATTTGACACTTTTGTTAAATGGAAAGCCTTGGTAGAGAATGAAACAGGTCTTAAGCTAAAATGTCTCAGGTCAGATAATGGAGGGGAGTATTACAATAATGAATTTGATGATTACTGTTCTAAGAATGGAATCCATAGGAAAAATACGGTTCTAGGAACTCTGCAGCAGAATGGGGTATAGAAAGGATGAACAGAACAATAATGGAACGTGCTAGGAGCATGAGGTTACATGCAGGACTGCCTCTTTCTTTTTGGGCAGAAGCAGTGAGCGCAGCTGTGTACTTGATAAA
Organism: Taxus chinensis; assembly: GCA_019776745.2. Classification (NCBI taxonomy): domain Eukaryota; kingdom Viridiplantae; phylum Streptophyta; class Pinopsida; order Cupressales; family Taxaceae; genus Taxus; species Taxus chinensis. Next base: position 614,488,839 of record CM034152.1, on the reverse strand, counting down.
TAGAGGACCCTCAAGTGCCTTGGATGGAGGCATACCTGAGGAGGCTTGGTATGGTAAGAAAGTTGATTATTCATTTCTTAGAGTCTTTGGATGTGAGGTGTTTGTTCATATAGACAAGGATGATAGGACCAAGCTAGAGGCTAAATCAGAAAAATGTACTTTCATTGGTTATGGTGGTGATGACTTTGGATATAAATGTTGGAGTATTAAGGACAAGAAAATCATTCGATCTAGGGATGTGGTCTTTAATGAGAAAGTCATGTATAAGCAGCAGTTGCAGGAAAATAGAGAAGAATCCAAGAAAGAATATGCAGCAGTAGAGGATCTTCCGGATGGGAAAGTGACACATGAATCAGTTCAGGAACCCCTTTAACAGGAACCCCAAACTCCTATATTGAGGAGGTCTTCTAGGGTAAGAAGAGAACCTAAATGTTTTTCTCCTTCTTTTTATTATTTATTACTCACTGATAGTGGAGAACTAGAGAGCTTTGATGAAGCAATGCAGGTAGATGCCAGGAAGAAGTGGGAGCAAGCCATGGATGAGGAGCATCAGGCTCTCATGGAGAACCAGACATGAGATTTGGTAAAGCTACCCGAAGGAAAAAGAGCATTATAGAACAAGTGGGTGTTCAGAGTCAAAGAGGAAGAAGGAGGCAAGAAAAGATACAAGGCCCGGTTGGTGGTCAAGGGGTTTGCACAGAAAAAAGGTATAGATTTTGATGAGATTTTTTCTCCTGTAGTTAAAATGACTTCTATTAAAACTGTTCTAGGAATAGTTATAGCAGAATACTTGCACTTAGAATAGCTTGATGTAAAGACTGCATTTCTCCATGGTGATTTGAAGGAGGAACTATATATGCAGCAACCAGAGGGCTATGAGGTCAAAGGTAAAGAGGAGATGGTGTGCAAACTGAAGAAGAGCTTGTATGGCTTGAAACAAGCTCCACGTCAATGGTATAAGAAATTTGATAGCTTCATGATGGAGCAAGGTTATATTAGATGTCATTCTGACCATTGCGTGTATACAAAGAAATTTGAGGATGACAGTTATATTATCCTTTGTCTGTATGTGGATGACATGTTGGTTGCAGGTAAAAACATGCAAGAAATAAAAGTACTCAAGAAGTAGCTAAGTGAATCCTTTGCTATGAAGGCTTTGGGGGAAGCCAAACAAATCCTTGGTATGAGGATATCTGGGGATAGGAAGGAACAGAAGCTGAATTTATCTCAGGAAGAGTACATTAAGAAAGTTTTGGAGAGGTTTAATATGCAGGATGCTAAACCAGTTGGGACTCCTTTGGCAGGCCATTTCAAGTTATCAAAGGAATATTGTTCTAAGACAGAGCAGGAGAGAAACCAAATGTCCAAGGTACCTTACTCATTAGCAGTTGGTAGTTTGATGTATGACATGGTGTGTACTAGGCCTGATATTGCCCATGCAGTGGGAGCGGTGAGTAGATTTATGAGTGATCCAGGTAGAGATCACTGGTAGGCAGTAAAGTGAATCCTTTGGTATTTGCGAGGGACCATGGGGACAATTTTGTGCTACAGTGGATCAAACACCATTTTGTGTGGTTATGTAGATTCAAATATGGCTGGAGATGTAGACAACAGGAGGAACACAACAGGTTATGTTTACACTGTAGGTGGAACAGTAGTAAGCTGGATTTCATAACTACAGAAGTTGGTGGCTTTGTCAACCATAGAGGCTGAGTATGTTGCTGCCACAGAGGCAAGCAAGGAAATGATTTGGTTACAACAATTACTTGAGGAGTTGGGGCATAAGCAAGAGGAAGGAAAGTTTCATAGTGATAGTCAGAGTGCTATACACCTAGCTAAGAACTCTGCTTTCCACTCTAGGACAAAGCATATACAGTTAAGGTACCATTTCATCAGGACAACTTTGGAGGAAGAGAATTTGAAGTTGGAGAAGATTCATACTAGTCAGAATCCTACAGACATGATGACCAAGGTGGTCACAAGGGAAAAAATGAAGTTGTGTTCAAGTTTGGTTAGTCTTCACAGAAACTAGTGAAGGGTTGAGAAGCTTGCTCAGAGGAAAACTAGTCTCCAAGTGGGAGATTGTTAGGTTGTGGAGCCTGTTTTCATGTGTGAAAGTGTTGAAGACTGTACAATAAGAGTACTGTACACTTTTCATGTATCCTCGTCGGGGTTCAGGGTTGGGTTGTGGGCGACAGCCCCTGGTAGCAGGGGTTTGTGGGCGTAGCCCCCGAATTGTTTTTTTTAGGTGTAAATTTTTTTGGCCTCGAAAAAATGCACCCGACATATCAGGAAACGTGCTCTTCTCATATGGGCAAGATTTTTGACCCATAGGTTTATGGGATGGGTTTTTCCCATGGTTTTGATACCCACGGTTTTGTAAAATTGCTTAAGCAGTTGTCTATTCATATGTTTTTATGCATATGATATATATATGAAAAACATTGCAGATGTGTTTTGAATTCGGCTGTGAATTCTGTAGAGTTTGTTGAGCATAGCTCCAAACAGATCTGGGTATTGTATTGAGAGAGTGGTGGCTTGTAATAAAATCTGAGCAAGTGATTCTCTGTGGACGTAGCCCAAATTGGGTGAACCACGTTAAATATTGTCTCCTTGTGTTGTGTTATTTTATTCTACAATTTTATTTCAGATCTGTAATAATTTCTGCATATTAGTTTCTACTATTGTGATTCTGTGAGGGATTATTCCACATATTTTATCTCTTATTTCCTAACAAAAGGTTCCATAGAATTCTTGGTGATCCAAGAATGTTTTGAAATCCCAACAGGTTGATTACGTGGCGATTCATTAAAAAACATATGTTGGGATTGGAGATCTATTGGCTATTCGTATTATGGATTTTTTTGGCAAAACGTGGGAAGTGATATGGTCATCAAAATAGCTAAATACATATTCTATAATTCCTACTATTTGAATAATTCTGAATATTTTCCGCTAAAAGTTTCCCTGACTATGACTTCAAGCATTGTGTTAGGCTTGTGTCGATATTTGTTTCTCACTTTGATCATTATATGTAATCTTTTTGTGGACCTCGAGTAATTTATTCCATGTGGCTTGACAAGGAAATTTTGAAGCATGGGTCCATGACCCCTTACATGTAAGACCTATTGCTCATGAAATTTGGGATTCTCATTTTGGTCAATCAGTCGCCTTGAGGAGGACATTTCTTTCTAAAATTGGAATAGTTTAAAGTTTTGATCCTTAATTTATTCTAACAATGCCTTCATTTTTCTCTAAAACACATGTATTATTTTTCTACATATTTTTGGATCGGCTCATCCAAATTTCAAAAACAATACATTGACATGATCTACGCTCCATTCTACACATATTAAAAAAATGCTTTTCAATTAATTTTCTCAAAATTAGGGGGTGTACATGTAGTTATTTTGTTTTTGGGATGTGTTCACTTTGAAAATTAGTAAGAAATAATATATTCATAAAAAAAGGATAGCAGAACCTAATACATGATCTTAACTAACTTTCTATTGAATGGATTTGTAAAATATTTTATAGAACTCAAAAAATGGGGAGGGGGGCACACACACAAAACTATGTTATATTTTTGACACAAAAACAATAACACTTTGTGTGTGTACCACATTTGAATCTATTAATCTCCACCATTTTCAAAATAAATTAGTAGTTTAGAAACTAGATTTCGAGAACTACGATTCTTGTTCTTATCAAATTGTCAAAATTTGAGCATAAACATGTAAAATTACTAGATAAATTTCAAAATTTCTGATTTTTGGAAAAAGTGGCCACATTTTACCCCCTTTCGGTCCACCATTTCCATGCACATACCCCGAGTCATAACACAAGAGCATTATGATGGCCAAAAAGTGGAGTTTTGACCAGTTTTTGGTCCCCCGTTTCTATGCACATGCCCCCACACATGAAATAGAGTGGATGAAACCTAACCACTACAATATCCCTCCCAAGGGAGATAATATAAATCAAAGTGTAAGTATGTAATCATAGTGTGCTAATAGGAATACATAGAGCCATGTGTCTTAATATGATCAATAACACCATGCTTATAGTAATAAATAATAGTAATATCACCATCGTTAACAAAAAAGGAGAAGAAATGACACATTTGTTTTGACACATGGAATGTAAAAAAAACAATCTTTGAAAGCAATACTCTATAATCATTGGGAGCATAAATTGGGTATCACTTAAAATATGAGTCATAAATTAATGGGAATCTCATTTCAATCCTTGTACCTCACCTACGTGTAGTGCAATATAAGGAGTAATCACAATATGTGGTACCACTTAAAATATGAGTAAAAAATTAATGGGAATCCCCTTTCAAGCCTTGTACCTCAACTACATGTAGTGCAAATTGATGCCCTACAATGAGTAACCATAATATGTGCCATAAGTCCTTTAATGTCAATGTCATCTTCCAGGTCAAGAACTAGAAATTAAAAGTATCCATGTTCCACTTATATGCTAAGGCAATCACCAAATGCTTATCATATGGCATAGAGCCTAATCATGCAAAATGACTAAGGCCTACATTGTCACTGAGCCTATAATCATCATTGAGAAGGCCAAGTCCCTATATAATATCCATATGTCAGCCTCTTCAAAATTCTTTGACATGCATATATCCTAATAAAAACACATAAAGACAACAAATATGTGTGGTGGAAGCATAATAATATGTCCCACTTTTTTGCATTTGTTGTACCTTTATAAACACAATTTTTTTAGTTTCACTGAAATTCCAAAGGTAATAGCCACAAAAATTGTACAATACATGTAATATTTTTTATGAAAAAATCTTGTCTTTTTCTTAATTTTATTCATACATTGTTTCTTATTTGATAATAGAGAAACAAATGTCTGACATGGTGTTTTTAAATGAAAACTTATTTTTTCACCATGAAATTTTAGATAGATGTTCTAGATTCAAATATCGAGTTCCTAGAAAATTTTCATATTTTTTTATTTATATTTTTTAAATTAATTTTTTAGTGAAGATATTTCAGATTAAGGGCGTACATATGTTTATGCCAATATATTTTCAGATATATATCGAAATTGATTTTTTTCATAGGTATGACAAAGACTTCAAAAAATAATGATTTTATTTTTTTCATTTTTTGGATATATTTTACTAATTTTCAAATTGTGTTCAAAGTGTACTACTGATTGTTGTAAAATACCATACGTTGGAAAAAAATTAAAAAATAGTAAAACAAATTTAAAAAAAATGAAAATAACATTTTTAGAAAGGTAATAAAATTTTTATTTTGGTGTAAAATTTTGTAATTTAACTAATTAATTTACGCTAAATACGTGGCACCTATGTGGCACATTTTGGCCAATAATTATCCTCTAAATGGATTTAGGGCCATAATGTGCCACATAGGCTCCACATAAGGGTGTTTGTGTGAAGGGGGTTCGTGCGAACAACCTTCACACCAACACCCTCTTCGCGTGAACACCCCAAAACCCCAAATCCGCCACCCGAGTACGACCAAGTACAAATTCATTTTTAGTTTGGTAGTTTAAATTTAGTTTAATATTTTTTTAATAACTATAGTTTTAAAGCAAAGATTTTTCCAATATTATTGTTTTTATTTTATTTTTAGGTTCAATTTCAATGATTTTTATTTTAAAATATGCTTTTTCATATTATTTTAGTTTGTTTTTAATCAAAAGTATATTATATTTTTTAATTTATTTTTAAAAAAATTCTATTATTTATATATAATCAAATTAGCTTTAAAAACATAATTAATTTTATTAAATAATTATATATCAGGTTTAAATTGTTTTAAAATTAGAAAAGTAGTTTTAAAGTTAGAAAAGCATGTAATTAAAAATAACCTAATTTCTATTGAGATTTCTATATAATAAGAGTTACATGTGTATAGTTTTCTATTGAATTTACTCTTAGATTCAGATCTAGCTCAATTTGTGTGTGCAGGTGAAAATTATCAAAGTGGAGGAATCATGGGAAATCAAAAGAATAACAAACACAAATATAGTGAGGAAAATAAAGCAAAGGAGAATGTTAGAAGATCAGTTTGTAGAAAGAAACAAAAAGAGAGAGAGAAGGCTACAAAAACTAGTACATACATACTTGAAACCCTGGATATCACAATTTTATTTTTTTGTCTCGGGTAAATTTGAAGTTTTAGCTTCAACACGCCCTCTAGATAGAAGAATATTATATTATAAATACAATAAAATGATTATATTGTGCAAACTTACCGTATTGTGTGTTTAACTCTAAGCTTGGTATCCCTTAGACAATTTTGGCTATAAACATATCCTCCTACCAACAAATCTAGCTTGCACATAATTATATTATCCTCATATTATTATAGCAAATTTTAACCTCATTTTTGACTAGATAAGGTACCAGATCCTTACATTCAAACCCTTTAGTTAGATATCCCTCTTATTTATATCCCTACCCTCTCACCCTCTACACCTATTTTGTCTTTGTCCACATGTCCACAATGATGATTTTATCACTTGCATATCTTTTTATGGATCAATAATTTGCTCATGGGTTGAATTTTATGCTAAATTATATACATGAACCCATATATAAGAAATTTAAATGCACTCATCTACTCACTTGGTACTTTCAAGAGCCCTATGATAAAATTATCATTTCAAAAGCACTCAAATATCTCCTAAATTACCTTCAAACAATAAAAAATAATAGAAGCCCCTACATAGGTCTGAAGAATTCTAACCTTGGTCCTAGAGTCAATTTTATAGAGAAAAAGTATTTTTAATCTAATTTAAGCACAAATCACACCAAACCATTATCTACATTATCAAGTGATAAAATTTCCAAATCTAGTTGCAACCACATAGATATCACATGTTAAGTGGTTAACTACATATATTTTAATCCCTATTCATTATAGTGCTAATATAGGTAGTGTACATATTACACTTTACCCCAAACACAAACCTTTTTGAATGGACTCTTACCCATGGTTCAGTTTTGAAGCTATTTTGGGTCATACAGAGAGTTTTGTGATACCTAGGGTTTCATAATCAAGCATTTTTTTGTCTTACATAGGTACCAAATTTATAAAACGCCATAAATTCACATTTTAAACCACCAAAAAAATCCCTACACATCTAAAAGTTCAATACCTACTTATCCTACACTCTTAGAATTAGAAATAAAGCACTTGCACATCATTTCAAGTATTTTCACTCGTTTTCCACTACCATATTAGTTTCTTTACTTGTAGGATAGCTAAGTACATCTCCCTTTTTATGTCTTATTTTATCAACACTTGTTTTGATCATTCTATCTTGGAAATTTCTAAATAGGTATATTCTAATCTATATATTGATGTTAAAGTAATTAATGTAAATATATATACTGTTTTAACCCTTAATTAAAAATGAGACAAGAAACAAAAACACATTTTGTTTAATTTTTGGGTTAAATATTTTAGTGATACCAAGTTAGCAGATCTAATCCTTATCCTAGTTTGAACCCTAATTACCCAAGGATTTCTATTTATGCCTTGGCACATGATCTTTTTCCTAGTTCTTGAATTTTTCCTTTCATGGCTTATACTATCCATTAAATTTTTTATTTCCTTTTAACTTAGTTAAAAGTGCCCCCCTACATGTAAAGATGGAATATGTGTAGCATTGGAATAAATCATGATCCCTACTAATGTGGAACCACAATATGTGGAATCCCTTATCCGTACCTTGTACCTACACATCCCTTCTCCCATACCTTATACATACACATTTCTTCTACATCAACAAGTAGTCACTCCTCCTCTCTTAGTTACATGAGAAAGAAATTGGACCTCGTATTGACTATACAAATGTTACATGAATACTACCCTTTATTTTCATACATTTTATTTTCATAATAACTTTTCTCACACTTGCCAATTATAATCCTTAGTTTAGATAGCCCAATTAGTGTGTTATTTTATCTTCTCCTTACATCTTTAGTCTAGAAAGGTCATCTTGTCTAATAATTTGGCTACCCCTAACATCTATATAGGTTATCAAAATCAATTTATCTCATTTTCTAGCTACCCATGTTATAATCTATAGTTTAGACAAGATGGTTAGTCTAATTATCTTCGCTACCCCTTAAAATCCAACATTATCTACTTATATTTCATATTTTATTTAGATGATCACACATGTTGAATATGCCTTTACATATTATTTACAATTTACATACTACTTACAACATCCTTTAGATATAATTTTAGGTCATTTATTTATTCCTAGATCTTTTGGCATGTTGTTTTACACATATATAAGATAATAGACTCCTTATGACATGATTTGTAAATATTTTACTAAATTCACATTTTTGACCTTATCTAGTACTATTTATCAACTTACAATATTTTATATTCATGCTTTACATACTCCTCATGAAATCATTAGGGTTTATTTCTACTAGATTTTTTTTCTCACTTGATATTTTATAAATTCATCCACCTATTTTGTCTTCATCCACATGTCCCTCATACTACCCCTTTATTTTCTTTATTTTCATAAATATTTTTCTCACACTTCTCAATTACAATCCTTAGTTTATTTTGATTTATGTACTCCTCATTAAATATTTCTAGAGTTTATTTTGTACTATTTTTTTATCACTTGATATGTTGATATGTCTAATATTTATCTACCCCTAACATTATAATGTTATACATTATATCTCATATTATCTCTTTACATGTTTGTGATGGAAATATCATAGGTTTACACAAGAATATACTTTACTATCTCTATTTAACTATAATTTCTACCCCTTATAAATCAGTTGTCTAGGAATCTTGTAGTACATTTAATCTTAGGATTGACCTTTACTCTTACATCCTTAGAATTTTAGTAAGACCTCACATGTCATTTCTTAAACATATATGATTTGTGATACTACACCATTTGTGTAGTACCAAAATATTTGTCATATGTATGTACTTAGTAGTAGATTTTAAATATTTTTCATACATGGTACTACTATTATCCATCTTAGCACTTTAGGGTGAATATACAAACTTCCCCTATCTCAAAGCTAATTGCAACTTTATGAGTCTACATGTTTCGTTTATTTCTTCAACATCGAAAGTATTTGATTCATAAATATTTTCACCATTAAAAAATTCAGAGTGTAGATTAGATTGCTCCTAAATTTTCAAATTAACCCATTTTGAGTGCTTACTTATGCATAAAATTTTTCTAGCTTCATATCCTTGTAAGCATAGGAAAATTTCATGTTTTACATAGCTTCATATCCTTGTAAGAATTTGCACCATTATCTTAAATCATTTTGAAGGTACTAATTTACCCTATGATAATATACCATGGCCTAAAAGCTATTTACATTAATTACATCTAATAGGTTCCACTCAAATCTACAACATCTAGATTATATACATTCAAATAAAATAGCTAAAGGATATGTTGACTACATAAGAATCTAAAAGAATGTGCGCTTAATCAATGCAGCCAAAACAAAAAAAACATACAAAAATAATTCATGAATAAGTGTACATTAACGATGTTAATTTACTTCTTACAGCTCTGTATTTCTAGATTTACAGAGGATGTGCAACGAGGTAAAGAGCCTCCACTCTTGTCATGTGTTGGATAAACTAATACATTTTTGATTAACTATTACCAAATTTTTTATTCCTTTGAATTCTCTCATGATAATGATTGAGGTTTCACCTTCATAGATTTTTTTGCATTATACTAAGCATTGAAATGCTATGTTTTATTTTAATTTAAGGAAATCAATGATTGCTATTATAAATTGTTCATGTTGTGATCATGGCTCTAGTATCTCAGTTGCATCTACCCAAAAAAAAAATTGGTTAGCAACAAGTAGTTATAAGCTTTTTGTATCTTCCTTATCCTTGGTATCGACTTAAGACCACGTATTGCATCTTCCTATCTTCCTTTTACCTTTTTGAGATTGGCCAATAATGCATGTCACATTAGATCTTGTAAAGTTTCATCATGTTCATTTTCCAAGGTCTTCCAGCATTTTAAGAAGTAAATCCATTTAGACCTCTTTTTGGTCAAGGCAATCTTTGTATGTGGCCTGGAGCATAAAACAAGTGCATGTGAAGCAATAAGATTTGGACATCTTCCAACTCCTAATTGCTGTTTAGGACTTTAACAACCGAATACAGGGGTGTCATAAATTGGGATTCGAATGGTTCCTTGTTTTAGGCTTGGTCAATAGAAGGGATTGGAGTCGGGGTCACAAAATATGGGAAAGAGTGGAATCTATTGTTGGCCTCCTGATTTAAGATTTCAGAAGCACAGCACTTGGATTTGCAAGCAAAAAATCTAAGGAAATTGATTGTGTAGGGGGATTAACACTAATATGTGAAAAAGTGTAAACTCCAATTTTGAGCATCACAATTGATGATTCAATTTATAATCTGGATGATGGAGACATGATACCTATGTCCAGCGTTAAGGAAACAATCTGGTGGTTTCATTATGAGAACTGTAACATATCTGAGGTCCAAAGACTGTATATTGAACCATCATACGGGTGCTATTTCTATTATATTGGATATCCTTACCCTCAATCCCGCATATAACAATATTGTATTTAGTATTAGATAAATACCATATCTCTATCTCAATGATATGATTGTGGATCACTCTTATTGAAAAACTATCAAAGGATTATGAAAAATATCCAGGGTATTTCGAAAAGTTAAGACATTAACTTTATTTTGAAATTTTCACAAAAAGTACAATATACAAAAAGGAAATTTTCGATGACACTTAGCTGCATAAGCGAATATGCATACAACATGAATTATGCTATTCGAGCGAAAGATGTTCTCAAAGGAAAATTTGAGTTTAGTGATAGCTAAATATTTCTTAAGTAGAAGAACCATAATTGTTACTCTTCATTCATGAATCAGTGAAGAGTTAGCTGGCATGAGGTTGCCTTCACTTCACATCTCATGTTTTGAAGCATGTTATAACACGTGTATGGTAGAGGCTGAAGGATACTATGAAGGTTGTAAAAAAATTGACTTCCTCTCATCAATAACCAATTTGCTAATGAGGTTTCACCATTTCTTTAGAATCTGTAATTTTGTTTTTGTGTTGTAATTTATGATATGTTCCTGGTGTGGTTTGATTGTGTTCTGTTTGTTTTTCAAAAAAAAATGTAGAGATTTTTCAGTTTGGTACCTCATGATTTAAGAACATTGTGAGGATAAATACATAACTAAATTAGCACTTGGTTCTTGTGTAAAGGGCTATGCGGATTCCAAGATTATGGGAAAGTGTATAGTTGATGTACAATTTTCCCCTCCATGTTCATGGTCGACCTGCAGTCAGAAAACCATATTTACCTTCGTGGTAATCCATGCCAAATGTAGAAACCACCAAGGATGTTCTTAGAGAGATGTACTCATGTCACTTCTAGGTTTGTGGTAATCCTATAGGTATCGTAACAAGTGCTTTTGTACCAAGACCATGAAGGCATAAATGATGGCATGCATACCTTATATATGACAGATGACACAAAGAGCGTAATTTTTTTGCCATGTTACATAGAATATTCTGAGGGGAATTTACATCTCATTAGAAATATATTTATGTTTATAAACACATGTATTAAAGGTGGACACATGTTGGATAAACTATATGCATTGCTTAACTAATAAGCTACAAGTTCAATTTCGTATGTTCGTGGCATCCTCTCATGTGATATCTTTCAATCATTCATGAACCGTTTCTACATTGTATATTAATTGTTGCTTGCCTCATTTTAATTCATGGCGTACAATCAATTGCCATGTCTACCTTTTCTCCTAATATGATTATTTGATAAATAGAAGTTATGAAATTACTTCCCAAGAAAAATTGTCAAACACTTGGTGAAGATGGACTTCAACAAATTAAAATAATTTTCCCAACAAGAACCACTATCAAATAAGAAAACAACAAAATGTGTTGAGAGATTATATGGTAAATTTTCTAATTTGACTACAGTTGTCTAGAGCACATTTGTTGGTTACATTCTTGAATCATGTTGATATAAAGGAAACATTAGAATTTTGGATGTTAATTTTGGACGGGAAAAGTCACAACATTTGGAATAAGAATTTGTTGCAAATGTGTCTAAAGGAATAAGTTCAATGGGTACAAAAACTAGGCTTTCTAATAAGAGTATTTTTCATAGAGAAATATTAACTTCAATTGTAAGTGAATTACAATATAGAATTTTTATATTACTGGTACTACTCAAGTCTCGAGTGTTTTTATAAGAATATCAGTAGGTATGCAAAGAGGAGGAAGACATTGGTGATTCTACTGTGGAAGAAATTTGGGCACTAATGTGTAGAAATCCACGTTCTGATAAAATTGAGGATAGTATTGTGAAGATAGTTTCTGATTTTTAGAATGAGAGGACTCGTGCTTCTCCAAATGTGAGGGATGTTTTAAAACACAAGATAGCTCGCAATAACTATGATGAACATATAAAACATTGGATCTTGAAATAACTCAACATGAGATGTACATCAATTTTAAAGAAGAACATCCACATGTTAAGATTGGACAACGAATGTTTGAGATTTTGAAGCCTTGGTATGTGAGAAAAGATAAAGTTCCTTGAAACATGTTTTTTTTGCTATGACATTGAGTTTGATTATCACTATCAGTTACACAACAAATATTGCATATATTAAGGTGTGCATTTATAGGATTATTAGAAATTTGATTAGAATTTTTTTTATGAGTTGTGATTCAATTTTTGTAATCAAAATCTATGTTTTTTAGGTGTATAGAAAATGATGAAAAAACATCAAATGGTCTAGAAAATTCCCCTCTAGACGTGTGAGTGAATTCATAGTTTCTATTCTTTCCACAATATCTGATGATAATGTGGAAGGTCCTATGGCTTACATCAAAGGTGTTTCGTGACAACTGTAGGGACTTGAAATTATTTACAGAAATAAATGAAGACTTGGACACAATTCAAATGGTGACTTGCAAGAGATGATTATTTATTATTAAGAAAATTAAACTTAATTTTAAATTTGGATGTACATATTTTATTTTTATTTTTATGTTTATTGCAAATGAATATAACAAGTTATCCATTATGTATTGATTTTATAGGTTCAAAGACATAAAATATTCAACACAACTTAGAAATAATGCTGCAACCAGGTTGGACTTGGTAGAAGAGGAAATCCTCATTGCAACATTTATGCATACTTTCCGAAGTTTTATTAGTTTGTACATCAAACATTCTAGCTATGAAAAGTGGAAGCCTAAACAATTTAATACCAATAGAGACACATTCTCTATTGGTTCCTATATTTTTTTTGGTTGATTTTGCAGAGAATTACTCATTTTATCATCAAAAACAGATACAAACACAATATTATCATATTAATCAGGTTACCATAATGGTTCACGTATTCTATAGGAATCCATAATTGTATTTGGATGGGGTTGAAAGTACATATGTGAAGCCAGTGATTAAGAAGAGTGTCACTTCCATATAAGTGATGAAAGAACATGACACCCACTTCGTATAACATTGGTTTGAATTACATTTCAAATATATTAATCAAGAGAGGATTACAAATAGATCAACATTTTGTTTGGTCGGATACTTGTGCATCACAATTCAAATTCTCTTCGCACATTTGTTTACACTCAGTCACTATCAGTGTTATCCCAAAATACCTCATTTATTAAGGTTTTTTAGATTGGTCATGGGAAGGGAGAAAATGATGGTGTGGGTGCATGCATCAAACATGTGCTCTAAAGAAAACAAAACTTTGATTATGAGGGAGATATATTTTATTGATGCCCACACTGTTGTTGAATGGTGTAGGAAACATTTGAAATTCAGGATTTAACCTCACATCAGAGTAACATGCCCCCACACAGTTTGTTTTGGAGATAACAAACATGCACACATTTAAAGCATATGTATCTTGATGTGAAATTGATTACAAGTTACACATAAACTTATGTACATGTACATTTATTTTTCTTAATTTTTAATGTTTGTTAAAATTTATTGATTTTGTATGATTAATCAAGATATTGATCTTAGGACAAAATATGGATGTGAAAGGATTCATAATTCTAGGTCTTTGCACTCTGTGATGACTGTGGATAGTAATAATTGGACAATTTGTACAAGAGATTATTCTTGTTTTTGTTATGAATGCATGAAAAAATCATATACATAGTGTAATAGTAAAAAATGTGGGTATGTAGGTGAGTGGAAGAAAGTTCCTTTAGTTTTCGATGACTCATATGGATAAGATCATGATGATAGTTTTGAAGATGTGCCCTTGATTTCACTTGATTATGACCACATATATGGACTTGTTAAACAAGATTTTTTTAAAAAAGGATTATGTTTGATCATTGAATTAATATATATATTTATAGTATACATATCATTTAATATTTCTTTGAATTTAATTCTAACAAAAAAACTTGTTTGTACAATGATTTTATTGTAGGTGATGTATTTGCAATCATTGCAGAAGAAGACAATCTTGAGAAAGTGGAGTACTACTTGTTGCATTGCACAGAAGAGAGAACAAACCTAAAAAGTGAAATAAAAAGTGAGGAGACAACATTTTATATTGGCTCGGTTGTAGTGCAAGGGAACATATTTACGACAAGTGAAATTCCCTCCAAAGTGGGATTCACTTTGTTGATTATGAACCAGACAAGAAGGTATATCATTACACCCATCACATAGTTGCTACCGGGTTACAATTGCATCAGGTGAAGAATGCACGTGGATCCACAAAAAAATGGAGACTAGATGTAGAAGATCATGAAAAACATTTACAGTTCATTGAACAATGAGTTGAGCCACTTGGTATTATATAGAAGGACCTATAATATTATATATTGATGTCTTCTGAATGGAATATTTTCTCTATTTTATTTGTCACTTTGGCATATATATTTGACAAATTTCTTTCTATGAAAAGTTAAAACTTATATCCTCCTCCTATATATGTTATGGATTAAAATTTCTTGCTATGAATTTAAGCTTATACTATGGGGTTATGATTATTAGTAGGGGTGATTGTAATACATATGGCATTTAATTGGTATCACATGAGCTATGTTTTTTAAACTTATGTACATTTTAGTGTTAAGATGAGGAAACAAAGCATGATCAATAGTCAATAGGATCATCCCATTCAAGTGCATTGGAGTCTATGAGATCCTGGATGATGTGGAAAAGCTAAATTTATTTAAATTAGGTTTCTTCCTTCTTGAATCTTATTTGTGTCTCCTTGAATCTAAAGTTGATTTTTAACATTTGATATTGTGTAACCATTATTACCTATTTTAAGGTAGATAAATATTATCCCAAGGTCATATATTTATTTTGGCTCATTATTAAACCTTTGCATGTTGATTATAAATCATCCCCTTCAAACCTTATAAACACTTTCCATAATGGTTTGGATAAATGAATATACTCCTTTTCATAGGTGGAGTACCTTTACACCATGCACTGAATATCTTTGACTGAATGTCACTGAATATATTTGAATAAATGTTACAATCCCAACTTGGATTTGTTTTTTTTTATAGACTTTTTAGTAATTTTTTAAATTTTTACAATCCAAACTTGAATTTTTTTAATTTCTTGACAAGCTCAAAATTGCATTGTTGTGATTGAATCTAATAAAACTTGGCTTACACGTGTTATCTGGTGAGGGTTCATAGTACTATATGTGAAGAACCAATGATAAAATTAGTATTAAAGTTTGCGAGTCTAAAAAAAATCCTCAATTTTATGATATTTTGTGGATTAGGTCAATCTTTGGCCAATTTGATATTATCTAGATCTACATGTCTTCTAGCATGGTCAATTATGTTTCCTAGATATTGAATTTGTAAAATTCCAAATGCATACTTCACTAATTTGGCTTGTAACATTTGTTTGTGTAAGATGTAGAAGACATGGGATATGTGATCCATATGCTCCTCCCAAGTCTTGTTATAGATGAAGATATCATTATAGTAGAAAATGAAGGAGTTAAGGAAGTCCATGAGTAGATTGCCCATTAATTACATAAATGTTACTAGAACATTGATCAAGATGAAATACATAAACACCCATTCACACAATTCTTGTTGTATCTTGAAAATTGTCTTATGTATGGTTAGAAATCTATGATAACTTGAATTCTTGTCAATTTTGTTAAGTTTTTCTAGTCCAAGGGGTCGTTAATACGTGGTTGTAGATACTAAAGTGCATAATAGTATATGCATATTCAACATGATCAATAATTCTTGGGATAAAGGACTATTAGATTCACACAAGGAGATGGGTTGGGGCTGATTTTTCCTTGATTGAGAATATATTATATTTAGCACTAGACCATCATTCTTGCAAAGTGATATGTGATATAGAGGGATTTTTGTAAGATGAGAACTAGGAACCAAATCTATGCAATGCTTTATTACACAAAATATTTTTGAAGAAATATGTTGTGAATACTCCGCTATACTACTTTAGTAACTTATTGAGTTGATATTATTGTAGTGATTTAAGACACAATTACTGTAATGATTCAAGACAAAATTAAAAATAGACAATTATATTCATACAAGTCATTTATTACAGTTGTAAAAATAAGAAATTGATTTTTTAAAGAGCATCCATGTGCCAAAAGAAAAATTCAAGCATTTGGAGAAGAGTATCTAACATTTGATTACTTGAGTGATTAAAAAATTAAAAGGAAAGGGACACCTACATTACAATATTGGATTACATGCTCAATTTTATTAAACTTGGTGTTTTAGTTTCCAAAAGTTTCAAAATCCTAGGGCCTTGATAATAATGGATGGGTAATATGGGTCTCCATTAATCCCCCTACATTTCTTACAACTTTCCCAAGGTGATACTTATTTATTAACATTCTAAGGAAGAATATTTGTTTCCAAGTGTCTTGTAGTGAATTCTAGAAAAGAGAGAGAAATAATTTTGGAGTTCATAATTAGAAAAATAAAGTAATCAACTCAATTTCATAGTATTTTTCATTTTTAAAACTGTAAATTGTTAGGGTTCTAGTTGTGTCACTAGAGAAGTACAATTCCAGATGAATTTTTTTAGTTTTTGTTGTGTTTACTTTGCCTCATTGTCTAAACCTATTTTTAATGACTATCTTCATGTATAAGTATAAAACTTGTATTTTTCTCTAACATATTATCAATTATTTCGATTACCTTATACTTCTAGAATATTCCTAAACTCCTATTATACACTTTTAAGTTTGAATTTATTGATTAGATTTAGGCTTAATCAACACAAATATGCTTAAATTAATAATGTCGAACCACTTTCCCATTAAATATTAGGAGGATTAAAGTGTTAATCATCTAAGTGTCAATTAGATTTGGATGAATTTATATTATTTGATGGTATGAGTATATCTTGTAGAAAGTAATGAGTTTATAATATGTTCATTAGGTTCATAATATCCTATGCATTACTACGATGCTTGGTTCATGTTTCATTAGGTTCATAATATCTAAGTTAGAGAGTTTTAGGTTCATGCATTACTTGAGTACACAAATAATATTAAATGATAATTTTATGTTTAAAGTAACATACATAAATGACTCATCAGATTACAAAGTTAATAACATGTTCTTAAATCCTTTCTTATCATCACATTGCATGTTGTAATCACAATTCATAAATTAATTAATCAATTAACACTTTTTAAAGTCAATCAATAAAATACATGTGTATAGATCAATAAGATACATGTGATAAATCAATATCTATATACAAGTAATAATCCAATATGTGTGTGTGTGTGTGTGTGTGTGTGTGTGTGTGTGTTTCACCCTGATTCTTAGATTGTTTCTTTGAAGTGTTGACGAAAAAGATAGGGTAATGGGCGTAGGAGGAATACATGTTCAAATGTTGGTTGATGAGTTGTTGCACGCATATGACTTCCAAATCCACAACTGATCGTGAGAGCTTCCTTTTGGATAGGAGGAACTACCTGTAATGCAAAGCAAGACCACTAGAAGGAATTAAACAATATGGGCAGTGAACTGCCTAGCATATGCTAGATCCAGGAAGTGTGATACTTCCTAGATGGCTGTCAGTCCACTGTTTTAAACAATTTAATGTTGTAAACAAAGTAAATCCTATTGTAATTTGAAATGATTTAGGTATCTCACTTAAAACACAATAAGAAATATATCTAATCTAACAGGCTAAGCTAGAATATAATCCAAAGGTCAAATGATTGGTTATGGGTTCTGCAGGTTTTGACAGAGGTCTTGGGTAGATCACAGGTGAATGAGGGTGAGATGAAATTTGGTGGGTAGGTCTCTATTCTGGGCTGTATGGGAAAATACAAAGACCGATGTCGATTAAGGGTAACCGACGATGGTTAGGTGTAATCTGGTGCCAGTTACTGTGGAAATCTAGAAATGCCATAGAACAAGCTTATGGTCTCCTTTGTGATTGCACAAAGGACTTTGGTTGGTCAGGATGAGGTATTGGGTGATTGGGGGAGGCTTTGGCGATGTTTTAATGGGTATATGGAGGTGGAAATGTTGGAGAAGGTCAATAGGTGGCTAGGTAAACAATATATGATAAAATGAAATAAACCAGAAAAGTATGACGTTATACTTACTTGGATTCCAGTCCTGAATGCCTGTGAGTGAGGGATGGAGGTGTTGATGAGGGGTTTGAAGGTTGTAAGTGATCACCAACTGAAGGAAAGATTCTGCATGGGTTGCATGTACACTCCTCTTTGCTTGGTTAGATCAGATCATGGCTGGGATGGTTATGCAGGAAAAGATGCTTGATCTCCTTCCTTGCATGCGGGTTCTCACTGGAATTCACTCTCTGAAGATGTGTTATCTCCCTAAGATGTGTTTTTTCTCACCAACCTTTTTTCTTCCAACTTCCAACCTTCTGATTTTTTTGCTTCCCCTTGAGAATAATGTTGTTTTGAGGTTAAAAGGGTAACCGATGGCAGTCCTAGATTAATTGGCGACGGTTAGGGGTAATCGCCGTCGGTCAAGGCGGGATTTCCTATGTTTAGTAAACTAGGGAGATCCTCTTGATTTCCTCGGATCTCATGTCGTTCACCCATGGATTAGACTGGGAGCTTCTTGTAAGCATGTAGGAATGTGGTTATAGGGAATGTAGGCATTGATTTTTAGGTTTTGGGTAAGTCCTAGTTAGTTATGGCAACTTACTAAGAATAGGTCTTAGGTTGAGTTGGCTTGGTGAGGTATCTAAGTGAATTGTATGTGTGGATATTATTTAAATTAAGATATTTAAATAATAAATATAGTGAGGATAATGAATTAATTAAATTAAATTAATATTAGTGGGGTGAAAGGGGTCATGGCTAGGTGAATGTGATGAAGGGTGTTTATTCGTTGAGGGACCAAAGGGGAGTGTGACCTAATTTTAGTGTCTACAATATGTTTAAGTCGTATATCAAAATATAGTGTAAACACTATATACATGTACATGATGAAAATGAGTACAAAGTATCAACTAGATAGTCTCTGCCATCTAGTAAGGCGAGTAACAAATCCCTCACTAGGCTCTATTGCACCCTGCATTTATAAAAATAAATATAGACATCAGAAACTATATATAACATACCATATTAAAATTTATAAGTGAAATTCGACAACAATTTCTTGATTAATTGAATAAATCATATAACATAGATGTAATTTATTACCTAAGTATCCATCTACGTGCGGATGTTGGGAGTATCTACACTATGTGTAGATATCTATCTTGTAGATCCCTGTGAAACAAAATAAATTAAATGTAAGAAGCTGATAAACAAGTGTTTTTGAATAAAACATTAGTTTCAAAAATTTCAATTTAGATTATATATTAAATCTAAAACAGTATAAATATATATATCTCTACATATATACCTCCAGAGAATGTGTTTCCAAATCTATGGGGCCACCACATAACAATTGTCTGTGGCTGACCCATGACCTTAAAACCAGTAAATAATGAGAGAAATGAACCAAGACGACTCAGGCCCTCAACATCAAGTGATATATCATGGATGGACTCATTCAAGAGCTGTGTATATGTCATATGTAGATATGTGATTATAAAGGTGGAAAACCGTTGCACAAAAGCTTGGAAAAATATAGATCTGACAGATGTGACTGGAATGGGGCATTTAGAGAGGGATAGGGGCACATGTGGGTTCCTTGGTCTAATTTATGGCCGCCCTGGTTTGCGTAGATGCTCAGAAACCTGGATTCTCTTCTCAGGGTCATAAGATGTTCACAATTACTTGTCTTTGGATGCCTATATGTCGCTACAAGATCTACGAGTTCACTGTAGATCGGGAATGAATGGATCACCTGTAAAACCCCAAATAGAGCATAAAACCATGAAAAAGAGATGTAAATGAAGGGTTTAGAATGTCCTCAGCTGCCAAAATGATGGACTTATAACTGAGTGCTGCACTACATCTCATACCCAATGTAGTTCTCTGTGTGTGTGGAATTTTCCCCTAGGTTGCTCTACCACACCCCCCAACTGTGTGTGTCGCACTTGGTGAGTAATGAGAAAGTAACTAGATGTGGAATGTACATAATGTGTGCATGGAAACAATAGACTCCCCTCCTATGAAGTGTGATGCAGATGAACTAGCCTTTATTCCTTGTGATGGAGCTAGATGGATGCAAATGGATCTATAGATGCCTTTGATGGATGCAACCTTAGGTGGAGATATATGCTTAGTGTTTTGGTCCCTTATTATGATCACATAAGTTTATATTTATATGATTCCCTTCTTTGAATTTCGTAACTAACCCCGAAAAGGATGACTACCAAAATGATAATATGTTCAAACGGATAGAAAAGACCTAAAAATTCTGACCAAAGTAGAAAGAGGACAAGGGCGCCTGACGTTGGTGTCCTAGCTGGGTATTGGTGTGCAGAATGAAAAATGTTGAAAGGCGAAAAGAAAAATTGAGAAAGTAAGACTGGAATACTGAAAGTGAGAGCATAAAGCAAATAAAGGTGGCCAAAGACATGAGTTAACCAGTACTTTTCTTTCTTAGCAACCATATGAATAGTAGTATGTGATCGAGATTAGATAATTACGCAAAGTGCATGATTTTGTGTTTACATTTTCCCCCACTTTATGTTGGTGAGTAGAATGCTTGGTAACATAAAGTAGATAGAGATGCATTCCTGATATCCATGTAGATTAATGTGGAAATCGTGTTGAGGGACTAGACAAAGCGTGGAGTGATAACAATATGGATTGTGAAGACTAAAGATGTAAAAGTGTAAAAAGGTGATGAAAATGAACCTAGGGTGGAAATGCGTGTGTAAATGTTGATGTTGTACCTACTATTGGTGTCGATGTGTGTTATGTTTGTGATGTTGTTGATTGTTTTATTCCCATATGGATGAACCTGCAAAAGAGAAGACAATCAAGTAGTCAAATACACATGTATATGTATTAAAAACATATAAGGAAATATGTAAACAAAAATGTTGAAAATGTGAAAAAGGAACGCGTGTACCTGATCTGTGATGAGAAAAGAGTGTAGAAAGGATCCTGTAGATGATGTTGATGTATGTGAGTTTTTTGGGAGATATCACGCCAATGTAATGGAAGAAGTGTAGGGAGAAACTGTCTGGTATCATCCTCCAACCTTTAACCCTTTCCCGAAACTAAAGAGATCTCTATACTATGTAGTTTTTTGGGTGATCCGACGCCATGATAGAAATAGTGTGAAGAGGAAGGTCTGGTGTTATCCTCTAACCTTGAACTAATCCCTGGAATAAAACATCATTATAGATGGTGTCTACTAACGCGTGTGCTAAGGAAAATCTAACCTGTAAATGCCATTGTGTAGACTTATGTAGATTGTGATGAACCCAATCGCTATGTAACTGCCCCTTGGTTATAGGCACTCCAAGAAAGGCATCATTGTACTAAGGACCCAAGTATGATTCTGATCCCTGAACTATGCTATAATGATACTGTGTTGTGATGTGTACTATGTGTAAACCACTCTATGGGGTGACTGACTCACCCAAGTGATGCCCCCTTCTTTGGGGGCACACGCAATGTTGTTGAAGCAAAATGTGGCCCAAAAAAGGATTAACCATTGAAACTGTGCCCTACAGGGGGAAGGGGATGTGCTTGGTAGAAACAAAGGCACATGTAAACAAATGACTAGAAAACAAGTGTTAGTATGAACAAACATGCATGTATAAAAAAAGTGTAAACCAAACAAACAATATGTAAGTTAGAACACACAAGAAGACACTGAAGACCATGAAAAGTGGGTTGTAAACATGGGGCATCACTCATGATGTCGCAAGACAATCAAGGCCAATGAAGCCAAAAACTTACAAGTGTGCACACAAGACAAAGGGAAAAGCCTGCAAACAATGGAATACGCCGACAAACAAATATAAACAATGCAAGAGATAACCATGGTGGAAAACAGTCATGTAAAACAAATCCTGCACATGAAGCACCCATTAACATCTTAGAAAGATAAAAATTATGTCAAATATTGTATAAATTGATAAAGTAGTGTGTTATGAACAAAAATGAAATAGTAGCACCTATAGTATACAAAATTGGATGCCCACAGGAACCACTGTGGGACTGGTACTAGGTAATGCACCAAACATCCATGTTGTGTATAAGGGATTTGTAGAATCTACGATCATAACCAGAAGGCAAGTGAACAAGCATGTGTGTATGGTAAAGATAATGACACACAATATCTATCTAGCATGTGCAATAAAGTGAACATGTATAAGTAAATGTAAGCAAGAGTAAATGAAACCAAGATATGCAATATGTTGTGGATGGATGGAATGGAATGCAGAGTGAATGATAGAAGCCATGTGCCCCCCAAGTGAATGGAAATGTATGTAATGAGGTTCACTTGTTTATGCCCCCTCAGTAGTCAAGAATGAACCGTAAAGAGAGTGTGCCATCAGAAAATGGTATGATGAATGTAAAAGATTAGATGCAATGCGTGTAAGACGTATGACAATTGATAATGGAATAAGGTGTGGTGGGGGGAGAAAGTGTGATGCCCCCAAGTGTTTGATGATGAGTGTGTTATTAAATGCAAATAGGTGAGGTGCGAAGATGATGAAGTGTAATTGATAGTGTATAGTTGATGAAAGATTGTATCGTATGCTATACTAGCGATATATAATAATAAGTGTATATGTGTATGAGTGATGATGTAATATGTAGAGATGTGAAGATGAAACGAGACTCTTATTGTAAGATATCCCTCAACAGTCATGTAAGAACTGCAAGAACACGAGTGTTTCATTAGGAAGTAAGGTGACAAGATTCACCTACTAAAGCTCAAGTTTGCATGAAGCGATGGAAGCATGTGTGGAAAAATAAATAGTAGGACCATTTGATGGTGGAAAAGTTTGAAATGTGTCCTGATAATTAGTAGAAGAGGTAGTTGCTTTGAAATAATGAATTGGAAACAAAAGTGGAGTAGGATGGGGAGGAATCTTGAATGGAGGTATCTTTGGTGGTATTGATGATGCTGCAAAAGACTTGATAGGAGAAGGTGGACTGATTTTGAGAGTTTTTGCTTAGTTTGAGTGGATTGAATGGGTGGTGCTTGAATGATTGGAGAAGGCACATTATAAGTTATGAATTTATTCTCATTAGACATAAACGAAACAAATTTAGGAACCCATTAGGATGTAACAAGTGTAGATAGGCATGCAAAAAAATGTGGTGTAATAAATGAGATAAGGCCTTGCCACTCAAGATGCTTTATTCTTCTTCATAAATCATAGCATTCATTGTCATTATGTCCATTGATTCGATGATAATTGTAATATGGACGGCCTTGATATTTTACAAGATGATAAGGGAGGATAACCATGAGTAGATTGTAAAGTGATCAATTGATGACTAAGGAGCTTAGTAAGAACGTCATGTTGCTTAGCATTGCGATCGAACATGAGAGGATTTGATAATGGTATGACTTGAGGCTCACTGATATGAGCAAATGTAGTAGACATAGAATAAGAGGAGATGTAGGAGGAGAACAAACCTGAGCCAAAGAAGCATCCTAAAGTTGTTGGATTTTAGATTTGAGAGATGTAATTGTGGATTCCATAGGCTAATTTTTTTCTTGAAATAAAGAATGTAAAGCTTGAATTGAGTCCAACATGGATTGATTAAATGGAGGATCACTAAGACTAGGGTTGTTTGATAGCCGATCTAAAATAACACTCACTTAATGTGATGATGTATCACTAGGGAGATACATGGTATGTAAGGTTTTTTTTTTCAGAATATCTTGGCAATTAGGATGCATTTGAATTAAATCATACAAATAAATTTGAGCAACTTGAGGAGACATGATAGAAAAGATAATGTGCTAATGGAGGATCCGAAATATCGATCATGAGTCGAGTTCACCAAAATGATTATGCTAAAATGTGAAATAATATCATAATCTAATTTAAGTTTACAGTAAAATAAATGAATACTAAAACAATGAAATAATACCCAAGTGACTAAAAAATGAAAACATGAAACCATAATAAAAAAGAGGGTTAGAAGAGAATTAGTTGATTCGAAGAGCTCGCTGGACTATGTCATAGTGGAGATTGGATGAACAGAGGTGGAGGACCGTCACACAGAAGTATAGAAAAATGTAGATCTGACATATTTGACAAGACTAGGGTGTGTAGAGAGGGATAAGGGAACCCATGGGCACCCTGGTCTGTGTAGATGCTCAAAAACCTAGATTCTTATGGTCGTAAGATATTCACAATTACTTGTCTTTGGTCACATGTATGTCACTGCAAGATCACCAAGTTTACTGTAGATCAAGAATGAATGGATCACCTGCAAACCCCAAACAAAGCATCAAACCCTAAAAAAGAAAGATGTAAATGAAGGGGTCAGACTGTCCTCAGCTGCCAAAATTATGGATTTATAACTAAGCTTTGTACTACATCTCAGACCCAACATGGTTTTGTGTGTGTGTGTAAAATTTTTCCCAAGGTTTCTCTTGTGTGTGTCACAATTTGTGAGTAGCAAGCAAGTAACTAGATGTAGAATTTAAATAATGTGTGCTTGGAAACAATAAAATCCTTTCCTATGAAGTGTGATGCAAGTGAACTAGCCTTTGTCCCTTGTGATGGAGCTAGATGGATGCAAATGGAGCTATATATACCTTTGATTTATGCAACCTTAGGTGGAGATAGTAGATTCTTAGTGCTTTGGTCCCTTATTGTGATCACATAACTTTATATTTATATGATTCCCTTGCTTTAATTTTGTAATTAACCCCAAAAAGGCCAACTACTAAAAATATAAGATGCTCAAACAAATAGAAAAGAACCAAAAAGTGTGATCGAAGTAAAAAGAGGACAAGGGTGCCTAGAGGGGACGGGGACACCTAACACTGACATCCTGGTTGGGAATTGGTGTTCATAATGACAAATGCCAAAAGGTGAAAAGACAGACTAAGCAAGTAAGAGTGGAAGACTGAAAGTAGAAGCATAAAGTAAAGAAAGGTGGCCAAAGACATGGGTTAACCAATACTTTTCTTACTTAGGAACCATATGAATAGTAGTATACAATCAAGACAAGATAATTACCAAAGTGCGTGATTTTATGTCTACAATATGATGTAGGTTGTGAAGCACCATAATACCCACCAACATGTGCTGGAGCAGAAGCCTAAACACACAAGTAAACGTTCAATATTATATGTCAACACTAGATCTTATATATCTATTTAAATATTAATAAATTATAAAGTAATAATGAAATAAAATAAATTTTAATTAAATTAAGGTTTAATTTTCACACACTGAAACAAAAAGTGCTAAACATTAGGTGTCACGATCCTAGAAATAGGAGGTCCGACTGTAGTAGCTGTAGTAGTACCATGAATAGAAGATACACTACCCTGAACAATACCATGCTCTATAAAATCCAAAAACCCTGATAGTGGAATGTCGCACTGTCGTGCAATCAGATCATATGAATGAAACAAGTTGGCAGCCATGATGCATCCCGGACTATGCATATGAGTAACATCTGTAACTTCCTCGAAGTCAATAGGTGATATCAAATGTGCATGAGTGTATAACTTGCTACATGCATCATTGCTGCTACTAGCTCGTCCATTGCTAGTACCACGTCTCTCAAGGAACTAGCCCACATGGTCAGAAGAGATAAATTAGGTCTCACAAGAAATGCTCCCAAGACCCTCTATAGAAACCTCATAAGCACTCATAATGATAGGCACAATGATATCCTGAAATCCAAATAAGAAAGGTCATGGCCTCTCTACAAGTTGTCATGCTTCAACAACAGGAGGAGCTCCTTCCTATTAATATGTAGGCCTATCACTAATGTGGCCATGCCCCTACCTGAAATAACTAAGGATGTCTAAATAGCTCACCTTTAGGTTTAGGTGAATCTCAACGTGTAACATCAATATGAAATATAATGGTAACTGGTCATTATTAGGAAATTAGCCTTGAGAGGTCACAAATTTGAAATAAATCAATGGTGTGCAAAGGTGACATGTACATTTGTTTACATAATATGCCTTGATTTTATTTTTGCCTACATAACTTGACCAACACAATATATTAATGACTTCCTTATCAGGAAGTCTGGCCATGACTTCATTATATCCCACATCACCTGTCACACTTGTTTTTAATTCATACATTAATTTTTTTAGCGACTCAGGCTGGAAAGGGTTGTATGTTTTCAAGTTTGTTTCTATTTTTAAAAGATCTTCCAATATATTTTCACAATGTGTTTTGTATTTCCCAAATGTAGTTAGAAGATGAAGAATAGATGATAGTTTTTCTATCTCTAAGTCAGTCTTCTCAAACAAATTAGCAGAGGAAGAAGCCTAACTATATAAATGAAAGTAAAATTCAATCTATAATACTTTTTTCGAAGCCATAAACCCTAAATTGATAAAATTTCACATAAATTTAAATTTCTTTTTGAAAAAACAATTGAAAGCCTCCCCCATATTTTTTAATTTTAGGATACCTTAGCAAGGTGAGCCTCAATGAAAGATCAAATGAAAATTAAACTAAACTCAAAACTCAATGAATTGGTCTACAAAAACTAGAATAATTACCAGGTTCAAAATTTTGATTGGTTTCCAGAGGAAACTTCAAGGTTTTTGAAAAATCCATAATACAATTTTGAAAATAGGAAAGTAACATGTAAAAAATTATCTATCAATAAAATCTATGAAACATGAATTACACCTATAGTCCCTCTAACATATATCTGATTCACCTTGTATTCAGGGTGTCACATATACATTGTGAATTTTTACCGAATTCATGGCACTAGGGGAGGGAAAGAAAAAGAAATATTTTCTACTGTAAGAGAAGATTGGAAGAAAAAGTACCAGTTTTTCAAGCTATTTGTTGAGTGGCCACAACTGAAGTGAAAATATCCCAAAACTTAGTATGTGGACAGTAGGTCGACTATTGTAATTGTACATTTTTCTTTCATGAAACGATATGCATCAATTGGTGTATAATTATTCTTTTGGTGCTAGTAGCCATATTAGTGTTCCTATTCTTGAAAGTGCACATTGTGGAAATTGGGTGTCTGGGTAATAAATCCAGGGGTTTCTTGATAATTGGAGATAAACTGCAGTTCCAAATTTTTTGTTGAATCATCACTTTTGAACTTCATGGACCACTAGTAAGAGAACACTCCTTGATGAGTTTTGTGTTTTATATTGGATTAAAATTTTACTTACATGTGTTCCTCATAAGGCCAAACTTTGAACAACATGTATCAACCAAAATAAACCACTAAGGACAAAAGATTGCAGAGGGAAAACAGGGTCCTCAGTATCAAAACCACAAGATAAAAAATAAAAATAAAACTAATGAACATCCACATTTGCAAGACTGACATCCACATTCTCTACATGCATGGATTTCTCTATACACATGAGATTCGTTGATTTTAAGATTTTATGATAATATGTACGTAGGTAAAAGTAAATATATGATAAAAATCTGAAAGTTCTAACTCAAAATTTATGAAGCACATCAAAATCCACAAGTAAATAAAACAAAAAACCCCAAATGTAATATAATAGAATTCAAAACCTCCCCCATGTTTTAGAATTTTTACAAAAAAACAAAAAAAAACTCAATCTCAATTTACTTGGTGTGGACTACGTTGGGCCAAGGCCGACCTGATAATGTTCGCAGTCATTTAGGTGAAAATCATTCAGGCAAAAACCTTGTGGGTGGAGGAAAAAAATGAAATCCTCCGTGCCGCCACAAATATATAAACATGGGGTTCATGTGCACTGTGTTTGCATAAAAACCATTCACATGAAGGGAGTGTTTATGCAAACACCTTTCTGTGGCTTACGCAGTGGTTCAGGAAAAGCATACTCACGTGAACACCCCCTAAACTACAACCCACCCAAACTCCTACTCACATTTTTGGAACACCAAGTGGGACACACTATTGTTCTTCCACCCCTTAACATTTGTATTTCATTGTAGAAGTATCTAAATTCAAATTCCAGTAAAATATTTCAGATTTTATTGAATCATGGTCTTACTCTTGCTTCCTCCGCCCATTATGATGACAATGTGCTTTGTTATGATGCATTTCAAACTCCGTCAGCATCACAATATGTCTCTTTCATCGTCACATAACTCTCCATCATTGGCACACTTGGGGGTCATTGCATCCCCCCTCTAGCACCAACAATTATTTCTAGAATCTACTATCATACTTCACGCTATGTGCATCATAACTAATTTTCCTACGCACTCTCACACCCTTTGATACACACATTTTATTGTCATTACCCTATGACACACTATAGTTCCATGGTTCATACTCGACTGTTGAGGGTCTAATTCTGAAATGAACCTCACATCACTTACACACTCTATGCTCAGTGCTCCACGATATACACTTTCTAGCACACAAAAACCTATTTCCTGATGACACACTCTTGTTGTATGGTTCATTCTCGACTGTTGAGGGGGCATTTATAAATGAACCTCATTTCCTATACATCCACTAGGGGTAACACAACTCCTCCCATATTTATATCTTGCATTCCATTCCATCATACTCATACTGCATATTCATATCTTAGTTGGATCTATTCTTGTTATCTCATTTTATTCACATGTTACACTTTGTTTTCCATGCTAGACAAATTCTTAATATGTCATCATATTTCTATATATACACATGCGTGTTCACTTTGTATTTTGAGGTGAACGTATATCTCTTATAGGTTTTTACACGATGCAATGATGCTTGACACTGTACCTTTTACCAGTCCCACTGAGGCTCCTAGGGGAATCTATATTTACTACTATCCTGTTGCACATAATACAGGTTCTATTATTAGATTCTTTACTAATTTTCACTACAGTTACTTTACTTTTCACTGCTCTATTCACACTTTGACATACTATTGATCTTTCTAACATGCTAATGGGTGCTTCATGTGTATAATTTGTCTTGCAGGGTATATACAACCATGGCTATCTGATACATTTTCCTTCATCTTGTTTGTCATTGTATGTTATTATTTATGGGCTACGCCCTATGTTTTGCTTGTTCATTGTATTCTTTTGGCTTCTTCGGCCTTGATTGTATTGTGACATTGTGAGCAGTATCCCATGTTTGAAACCCTATTTTCACGGTCTATCTTGTCTTACCACATATTTGTTACATTTTATTCTATTACATCCTAGCTCTTACTAATAACACTTGTTACTAGCCCACTTTGTTTGCATGCACCCTTGTTTCTACCATGCACATCCCCTACCCCTTGTAGGTATCTAATTCAAAATGAAATCTGGTCCTCTCCTTTGGGCTGCATTCTCCTTCTATCATCACATGCATCTCAAAAAAGGGGGCATACATTGAGTGAAAAAATCACTCATACAATAGCTCAGATCTACAATAAAGATCTGTAAAGTACAGAATCAACACAGGAGCACGTGACAAAATGAACCAAAATATGACTTGGGTCAAAAACATAGTACAAACACTAGCACCTAGAACCAGACACTAGCGTCTTGGCACTCCTGTCCTCCCTTGGGCGCTAATGTCCTAGGGCACAAACAATCATTTTATCATCACAACATAGTCTACAACAGTTTACAGATCAGTTCTACAGTAAGGCATTGACCTTTAGTCATGAAATGCATTTTATTTCCTGCAATCAGTATAATCAGAATAATTCTGAACTAATATGAAACAAATCGGGACACACCATCTGCAGTGGTGATTATTGGGAAGAGTAATGGAAGGAGAGTAAAACTAGACCTCTCTCCCCAAAACTTTCTCTTTGGCATGATATCTCCCAAAAAAACTCACACCTGGCGTGAGATCGCCCAAAAAACTTTCACTTGGTGTGAGATCACCCAAAAAACTCACTCTTGGCTAGAGACTTCCCAAAAACCTCACCTTCAGCATTCAAATCATTAACTTCAAGTAATACTTAAGACACTTTTCTATCTTTTACTCTCTTACATATCAAGTGCACACTTTCCTTTTTACATACTTTTTACATACTTATACACATGTTTCTTTGATCTATCATATAAAAAACTTTGACTATTTTCTTTCTCTTCTTTTGGTAGGTCCGTCCTTATAAGAAGTAACACACAAGGTACAACAAAAAGCAGCATAATGCATATGCTTCACCCCTAGGGTCCACTTCCTTTTCCTAGTCTCCATGCTTCACTTCAAAATCACTCCATGCTTCACTTGTCCACTCGACATGCTATCACCTAAACTCTACAGGATCATAAGGTACACAACTCTTCTATACTTTATGTTATTGAGTATTCACTCAACAACATAAAGTGGGGGAAAATCTAGACACAAAACATGCACTTGGGTACATTTCTAGGTCAAAAAGGAAACTAATGTATATATGATTCCTAAGCAAGAAAACTAGTGGTTGAAAACTATATTTGGTCTCTTTTCTTTGTTTCTTGCTTTCTCTTTGGCCTTGCACACCCTACAACCCTAATAGAACTTTAATAATTTATCCTTTATGGCCGCAGACACTGGCGCCCAATCAAGACTTCAACGCTCAGGCACTCTTGTCCATACTGGGTGCTCCTGACTCTTTCATACCTTTACTCATTCTTTTGGGTCTCTTTTATATTTTAAACATATTTTTCACTTATGGGTTGTCCTTCTAGTTGTCAATTATAAAATTCAAACAAGGGAATCATATATATACTTAGTTACTTCTCAAAAATAAGAACCAACCACTAAGCATTACTATATCCACCTAAGTTTGCATCCAAAGGCACTAAAGCACTTTCAAGGCATCCATCTAGCATTCATTCAAGGGACAAGGGCTGCATATTTTTACATAAGAAGGGGAATTTAATTCTATTCCATCCAAACATATTATTACGTTGCTACATTCTAGATCTAGCCCACTATCATTTGTGTAACTCACATAAGGGAATCCTAGGGCATCATTTCTACACACACACATAAGAACTACATGGGGTCTGAGATGTAGTGCAACACTTGGTCTTAAGTTCACTCTTTGGGTGACCACCGGGGTCAGTTCGACTCCTCATTTTGCATTTTACTTTTTAGGTTTGATGTGGTTTGTGGGTATGTGTAGGTGAACTTATTTCTGGAAGGTTATAGGTACCTTCGATGATCAAGGAGAGAATATCAGGTGATCAACATGAATCAACAACGAAACCTTTGCGACACAGAAGATTGCAGTTTATGAGCATTTACATAGTCACCAGTGCCCAGGTGCCTCTGCCCTACACTGGGTTCCCATGTCTGGCTCTATTCCTGAGTTCTAAAATTTACAATGAGTATTTACGATGTTGTTTGTAGTTTGTTCAACACTTTTCCCTGCCCATATCACTTCTTGTTCACTTGGAAATCAAATAAGTCTCCTTATCTCTCCCTCTTGCTTAGGGTTTCGCATCATACATGCTTATTTTCTCGTGTCTTTACTATATTTTAGTATTCATACATTGTTTATTTCGATAGTTACTCTGTAATTAAATTTAATTCAATTTAAATTAAATCATTACTATTGTTTTATTTATTTTTGAAGGCATTCAACACTAATCCTAAACAACTTCTAATCCAATATCTTTGAGATTTATAGATTCCCTAACATTTGATTATTATTGTGATTATACTTAATGAGAAGGTGGTTGGGCAAGTTTGAATTGCTCCCCATTTTACAGAAGATATCAATAACACCATTGGTGTTAAATAAGACTTTCAACTTCTCTTACTTTTTTGGTTTCCCCATAGATAAATAAGAGGACATCATTGAAAGTTCATGCAAAATAGATGTCATGAAGGTTATATTCTATATGTTATGATCATCACTATTTTATTATTTGTTGAAAAATTTATTCCCAGATCACATACTGTTGTAGGCCTATATTGACATCTTGACGTTTTATGCTCATTTTATGATACTCGTGGGTTACAAGCGAGTTTAAGTAAAATAAAGCTAATGAATTTCAACAAAACTAAGGAAAAACATTGAAAATCAATATAATTTACAAAGGAAGTTTAATTGAAGTGGTTTTTCCTCCTATACTTACCTTAGTGTGTCTTTTATTAGATCTTCCTTCAATCTGATGCCTATTATAAAAGAGATATTATGCAAGGGGTGTTTTGCACCCAATACACTTGAGAGACAATTTTTCTAGTTTTAGTTTTAAAATGTCAAGGAAAAATTGTGTATCTTCCAAAATTTAGTATTACCATCAATATTGTATGATTGTGGGATGTGGTGACCTAGACTCCATACTACTAGCTAGGATTAGGTTGATAGAGTTCTTATTTCCAAGCTATCCTTTAGACTTGTGGGAAAAATGACCAGTTCTACAAGCAAATTACTTTCACTGAGTTTGGTATCCACCCCCTTCATATTTCAACAGTGTCAGTTTTCCGTATAGTGATGTTGCTTAAATAATTAAAATGTATGGTATAAAAAACAATTGGGTGTACTAGATATCTATTTAAAGCTCTTCAATCATTTATAAAGTTATGTGGTCAAGGGATCAAAAACACTTGATATGGTCAATGTACATCTTCCCTATATGGAATCAATATCAATATCAATTGTTTTCCTTGTAATACATCTTCCACTAGTGCTCCCTACATTTTGAAATCAGATATTTACATAGGCATCATGTATGAGATCAACTAATCCTACATTGTATCATTTTCAACATAACCATTATTTAAAAAATTACATCACTACTTGGCACCGGGGGTCGCAAGTAATTATTCTCGTCATTAGCACATTCGTCAATTTATGCAAAATATTAGCTGTAGTCATTCACATGAAATGGGAGAGCCAAAATCACCCCTTAAAGAGATTGCACATTAGGATTCCAACGGAAAAATATAATTAAACCATGGAGATTGAGATTTACTATGCATATTTGAATGCTACACCAGATAAAATGTAAGAGAATAAAGCTATATTGGAAAATGAGAATGAGAACTTTGATAGAGATTGAGGGAAGATCTTATCAAGTCGGTACTTTTCGGTATATTTTCATAGTTATTACTTGAATCATTTTTATGTGTTGTTGTGTGTTAAATAATG
This sequence comes from Taxus chinensis, assembly GCA_019776745.2. Lineage (NCBI taxonomy): Eukaryota > Viridiplantae > Streptophyta > Pinopsida > Cupressales > Taxaceae > Taxus > Taxus chinensis. The sequence goes on along the minus strand of CM034152.1, from coordinate 614,455,122 downwards.
GATAGTTGACCCGTCTCCAACATTGACATATTTAGAGTTTATGTTCAACGAAGATTGATATTCATACAATTTATTCATAAATATTATGAGGAAAAAATGTAAGAGATGGAGGGAAGATCTTATCCTCCTAGTACGTTTTGATAAATTTCCATGGTCGGTGTTTGAATAGAGAGACTGTTTACAAATTTTGCGCTTTGTTGAGTGTTAAAGAGTGGAAAGTCAACCCGTTTCCACTTTTGACATATCGAGAGTTTACGCTCAACAAAGATTGAGATTTGTATATAGTTTATTCGTAGATACTATGCCAAATAAAATGTAAGATACAAAGGAAAGATGTTATCTTGTGGGTACATTTCCATATATCCATGGTGAATGCTTGAATAGGGAGGCTATTTGCCACTTTTGCACGTTTCTGGGTGTTAAACAATGGATAGTCAACAATTTTTCAATGATGGCATACTGGGAATTCGTTCTCAATGGAGATTGATATTTGTGCAATTTATTTGTAAATATTATGCAAAACAAAATGTAAGAGAATTAGAAGTAAGCTTTGTAAGAAAATAAAGAATATTTTTCATAAAATAGTTTATCCAACATTTATGTAAGGTGAATGAAACATTAGCCACCCAATCATATATAGAATTTTTCCTTGTTATAGTTTTGTTTCAATATTAGTCACACAACTTAGGTGCGGATTATAACCAATTTTTTTGATTTCTCACGGATTTTCTATAAATATATTTTTATTGATCTTTTAAAGAAACATAAATACTACAAAATATTCTTGATTTTTAGAGAAGAGAGAATATTGATGTTATTTATCTAAAATTATAGATAAAAGTCTTTAGATTAATATCTATTGGTATTTTAAAGATAGATATAGTAAAGATATTTACATTATTTAGCTACAATATTTTTAATATTTAAGTAATTTATGGAACAATCTAAGTGAAGTTGAATAGATTACTTAAATTAGTTTGGCTAATGTCATTTTTCACTAATAAGTAGAAAATATCTCTTTTTTAGATCTACTGAAGTTGCGTCCATTAATAATTGGGACGCCATTGATAAAGAGAAAGACCTCCGAAATAGTAGATGTGGAAGAATTGATGCCAAAGATCCTTCTTTAAGTGAACTTTTCATTGTTAGGACATATGTTTATATTATTATCTTGTTATATAACTTTATTTAGTCTTGGTTTCTAAATTATACACTTAAATCTAATGTGACTTTCGAGTTGAGATTTCTAGGACCCTTCTTGTGTATTCTAATGTTCAATCTCCATCCTTGTTATAGTCTACTTAACTGAAATATTGCAGAAAAACTAAGTCTTTTTATCTTTCTAAATCATATTACTAATTAAAAACCTAATTAAATACTATTATTACATCATTATTTAGGTTAGAAATACCTAAAATACTACTCGGTTAAATTATATATTACTATGCTATTGGCTTTATTTTTTTAAAGCTAGCTTAAAGGAGGAGATTCGTGTATATTAGGACATAAAATTTTATACTATAAGAAATGCACTAATACTATAACTTTATGGATAAAGCAAATTCTTGTGCACATCATTATTTGTACAAGTTATTTATATATCTCTTATAAATACCAATATTTTTATTGGTCATCCCCAAAACAAGGTTTTCCTATTTTGAGATTTTATCTCTAAAGATAAAGATCCCTTCTTTTCCAACACCTCCTTAAAACATTGAAAATCAATATAATTTACAAAGGAAGTTTAATTGAAGTGGTTTTTCCTCCTATAGTTACCTTACTGTGTCTTTCATTACAACTTCCTTCAATATGATGCTTATTGTAGAAGAGTTATTATGCAAGGGGTGTGTTGCACTTAGTACACTTGAGAGACAACGTTTTTAGTTTCAATTTTAAAATGTTAAGGAAAAATTATGTATCTTCCAAACTTTAATATTACCATCAATATTGTATGGTTGTGAGATATGGTGACCTAGACTCCATACTAAATTACTAGCTAGGATGAGGTTGATAGAGTTCTTATTTCCAAGCTATCCTTTAAACTTGTGGGAAAAATGACCAGTTCTACATGCAATTTCTTTCACTGAGTTTGGTATCCATCCCCTTTATATTTAAACAGTTTTCCATATAGTGATGTTTCTTAAATACTTAAAATGCATGGTATACAAAAGAATTGGGTGTACTAGATATCCATTCAAAGCTCTTCAATCATTTATAAAGTTATGTGGTCAAGGGATCAAGAACATGCTCAATTTACATCTTCCCTACATGGAATCAGTATCTGTATCAACTGTTTTCCTTCTGATACATCTTCCATTAGTGCTCCCTACATGTTGAAATAAGATATTCACATAGGCATCATGTATGAGATCAACTAATCCTACATTATATCATTTTGGACATACCCAGTATTTAAAACAATGCATCACTACTTAGAGCACTAGATCTTCAAATAAAAGACGGATGCATTGTCACTCTTGAGTATACCCATGCTCTCTTTTGATTTGATATTTCTTCTGAGTCAATAACAAGTATGTTCTTATCAAATTTGCATGGAGACAAATCATTGTCTTCTGCAACGTTAATGTATGCATACACTTTGCAGCAATAAACGATAACTAGAGGAACATTTTTTATTTAGGTGTCCAATTTATTATGAGATTCATGACAAGTTTTATTGCATCTTTAATAAAAATCAAGGCTCTTTACAAAATCTTATTCATTACAAGGATAAACAATGCGTATCTCCTTAAAGAATCAGCACAACACTTTATAGTTCAACTTGAAATACCTTCTTAATCCTCAATTTCAAAGATACAAATGAATGCACTTTCTTCTCCATGAATTATAAATTATCAAAGGAAAGATCTCAACAATTGTATTTTTTGTTCTATATTATTTTTCTCTCTTTCAAAAATTTCTATAAAAAAAAATCTAGCATTATTTTTTCAAATGGAATAATAGTTTATTTTTTATATACTTGTGTGAGGAAAATACTAAACTTGCCTTTTTTAATTGGATCTAAAGCTAGCATTATTTTATCAAATGGAATAATAGTTTATTTTTTATATATTTGTGTGAGGGAAGCACTAAACTTGCCTTTTTCAATTGAATCTAAAGCTTGCACAAGTTCAGTACACTGAAATCTTGGGCTTAGCTGTCAAGGATTGAGGAGTATCTAATTCCTCCAAATTCACCTAGGGTACGATCTCGACCTTATCCCGTATTTGTTGGCATCTCTTAAAATTTTTAATGTGACATATAAGTAGAAAATATTTTTTACACCATTATATGTACCATTAGATTACAACCCATTTGATAAATATACCTTTTAAATAAACATTGTTTTTTAATGGGAACATATGGATCAATATTAATTAATGAACGACAAATCCCAAACAAGAAGACATTTGAAAAAATATAAACAATCTTTGCTCAGCGCCCAGCGTGGAGCGAATTCATGCCTTCAACATCAAAGCCAGGTAAAGAATTGATCTCTGACGAATGAACCGTCGTGTTTGTTTCGTCAAATCTCACGTGTTTTTGCCCTTCAGGTACCGGAATATTCCTTTCCCTGGACCCCACGAGAATCGGGATGGCCAAGGCATCCTCTCTACCGCTATTATTAGAGGTATGCAAATTTAATCCCTCGTGCACATAAATTGGCCTGGGCAGCCAAGGATGTTCCCCTCTACTCTTCCTGCTCCTTATCCACAGCAGCTCCTGCACCACCTCCTTCATGGACGGCCGCCCATCCGCGTCCAAATTTAGACAAGCCTCCGCTAAATTAGCGACGCTTAGCATCGACTCCACATCACCGTCGTCCGCCCTCTTGACCAACCCTTGATCGAACATCTCCTCCACGTGTCCCCGGCTCTTCCGCGCCCGAAACATGGCCGTCAAGTTCCGCTCTTCTTTCGCTCTGTCAAGTGCCAGAGGCTTCAGGCTGGTGAGAATCTCCACCATAACAACCCCAAAACTGAAGACGTCCGTTTTGTCCGTCAGCTGAACGGTGACGAAATACGTCGGGTCCAAATAACCCAACGTCCCTTTAACGGCAGTCGTTAAGTGCGAGTTTCCGTTCGGCATGAGGCGCGACAGACCGAAGTCTGCAAGCTTGGGATTGCAGGAGGAATCTAACAGAATATTCGACGACTTGATGTCTCTGTGAACGATGGGAACGGAAGCGGAGGAATGCAGGTAAGCCAGGGCCTCCGCCGTTTCGACCGCCACGTCGAGCCGTTTAATCCAGGGAAGAAAGCCACCGTCTTTCGAGTAGAGGTGGTCGTAGAGCGTGCCGTTTTCTACGTATTCGTAGACGAGGAGGGGTACGCGGGTTTCCATACAGCAGCCGAGGAGTTTCACGACGTTTCTGTGGTCGATCTGGGAGAGTATGATGACTTCGTTGATGAACTGGTCGAGCTGATCTTGGTCGATTTCTTTGCATTTTTTTACGGCGACGAGCCGCCCTTCAGCCAGGCTGCCGCGGTATACGAAGCCGAAGCCACCGGAGCCGATTTGCAGGTCTTCTGAGAAATTCTCTGTGGCTTTCTGGAGCTCTGCTTCCGAGAAAATGGTGGCTTTTCTGCGGCCTCTGTCTGAGGAAATGTACTGTTGGAGAAGAAAGCCGCCGTTTTGTCGGAAATACTTTTTACGGAGGAGGACTCTGTGGCGTTTTCTGAGAGCCCAGAATATGACCACTGCAATTATCGATGCCAGCACCAAGCTGGAAAATATTCCTGCGCGGAAATTGTTGTGATGATTGTTAGAGCCATGGATGATATAGTTGCTGTTGAGAAATATATGAGATTTATGCGTAGATGTATTTACCGCCGAGGAGGGGGCCGAGTATGCTGTTTTTTTCCATGCAGATATTGATTCCGTCACCTTCTCCCTTTGCACATGAGCAATAGTAAGAGCCCTCCACGTTCGTGCATCTTCCCGCCGGGGGTCGCAAGCAGTCGTTCACGCCATTTTCACATTCGTCAATGTCTGCAAAATATTAGCTCTGGTTATTCACGTGAAATGGGAGCCAAAATCAACATATATATAAACACTAGTTCCATTGAAGAGATTGCACTTAAGGATTCCAGCAGAAAATATAATTAAACTATGGAGATTGAGATTTACTATACATATTTGAATGCTACGCAAAATAAAATGTAAGAGAATCAAACTAGATAGGAAAATGTGAATGAGAACTTTGATAAAGATTCGGGAAAAACTTATCCTTATTACTTGAATCATTTTTGTGTGTTGTTGGGTGTTAAATAATGGATAGTCAACCCGTTTCCAACATTCACATATTTAGAGTTTATGTTCAACAGAGATTGAGAATCGTACACTTTATTTATAAATATTATGAGAACAAAAATGTAATAGATTAAGGGAAGATCTTAACCTGCTAATACATTTCAACATATTTATATGGTCAGTGTTTGAATAGAGAGATTGTTTATGACTTTTGTATGTTGTTGAATGTTAAATAGGTGATAGTCAACTTTTTTTCCAATCCTGCCATATCCAGAGTTTATACTCAATAAACATTGAGATTTGTATAGTTTCTTCATAAATATTATGTGAAATAAAATGTAGGACATTAGGGAAAGATTTTATCTTGTTGGTACATTCCGACATATATCCATGGTCAACGCTTGAATACGGAGATTGTTTGCCACTTTTACACGTTATAATGGGGTGTTAAATAATGGATTGTCAACCCTTTTTCAACGATGACATACTCAGAGTTCATTCAAAATAGAGATTGATATTTGTGGAGTTTATTTGTAAATATTATGGAAAATAAAATGTAAGAGAATTAGAAATAAATATTTCTTAAGGTGAATGAAATATTAACCACCCAATTGTATATAGAATTTTTTTTGTGCTATAGTTTTGTTTTAATATTAGTCATACAACTTAGGTGTGGGTTAGAGTCAATTTTTTTGATTTCTCATCATTTTTCTACAAATATATTTTTTTTATTAATTTTTTAAAGAAACATAAATACTACAAAAATATTCTTGATTTCTTAAAAAGAGATAATATAGATGTTATTTATCTAAAATTATAGATAAAAGTCTTGGGATTGATATCTATTGGTATTATAATTAATGATAGATATAGTAAAGATATTTACATTATTTAGCTATAATATTTTTAATATTTAAATAATTTATGGAACAATCTAAATGAAGTTGAGTAGATTACTTGAATTAGTTTGATTGATGTCATTTGTCACCAATTAGTAGAAAATATCTTTTTCTTAGATGCACTAAAATTGCGTCCATCATTAATTGGGACCCCTAGTAACTATGGAAGAACTGATGCCAAAGATCCTTTTTTAACTAACATTTCCACTGCTAGGACTTAATGGTTATATTATTATCTTGTTATATAACTTTATTTAGTCTTGGTTTCTAAATTATACACCTAAATCTAAGTCATAGTTTTTTCTTTCTTTTTTATAAATAATCTATAATATTTTAATGGACCTTTTCACTATTAGGACTCAATGTTTATATTATTATCTTGTTATATAAATTTATTTAGTCTTGATTTCTAAATTATACACCTAAATCTAATGTAATTTTTGTTTCATAATTTTTTTTAATAAATAATCTATTATATCTTTCTTAAATATTTTATAAAAGAATAAAATAAAATAACTCTCAACTAATTAATTACAAAGCGTTTGATATTCCATTTACAATATTTAAGTAGCTTGTATATGAAAAAACTAAGTTAATTCGAATAAATTAAATAAAATTTACCGATCTATTTACAATAACATTGAAAATAATAAAGTGAGCCTAAGTACCTAGCCACCACAATGAGCAATAAATTGAATTGCAATTGCCTTGACACAGAACTAGTAGCAATTGTTTTCCATTTGTACGAGTGCATAATTATTTTATTCTATTCTTTTCTATACCTATGATATATAAAACAAAAACCAGCTGGATATTTCGTTTTCAAAAGCTATCATCCAAGTGTTAAAAATCTAATGACCTTGACTCACATCCTACCCGAAATAAAAATAGTCAAATTTAAATCAAGAAGTTTAGGAAAGCTGTTCATTAACCAATTTATAGGTTATTGAATATTTTTTGGGCGATATTTTTTTTGATTGATTGGTAATTGATTCAACTTATTAATATATTTTAATAAAAAATAAAGGTAATTTTTAATAGTTAAAATGGGGTTTTTATTTTTAAAGTTGTTAATAGATTTAGGTATTTAGAAGAAATAGAAAATTAATTAAATTTTAAAAAAATTATTATAGTTGTTTCTCTTCTATAAAATTGTTGACCAATTTATAGGTTATTCAATATTTTTTTAGATGATATAATTTTTAGTTGGCCAAATATTCAATTCTAATCAAATTCTAAATCAAAAAATTTAGAAAGCTGTTCCTGTTCCTGTTCCTCTTCAATTTATAGGTTATTGAATATTTTATAAGTGATATTTTTTCCGTGGTAGCTCAACAATTCAGCCTACTTGTATATATATGAAAGAACCTTTCTTTTTAAAACCGTTAAAAGGAAAAAGAAAGATTTTTTTAGTTCTATTTTTTCTGTATATCTGAGGAAATGGAGGGTTAAAATCAATTTAGGTGCAATTTGAGAAACTAAAATTACCATACCAGTACACTGTGTGCCACCATTATAACCGTCACCACTGTAGCCCGGCTTGCAGGTACAGACATACCCCGGCATCCCATTCACGTTACGACAGTCTGCATTCGCCGAACAGGCAAGAGGGCCACTGTGGCTCGCCGCGTCACAATTCTGATTCCCAATGGCCCAATCCACCCGCAGCCCGTAAATCCCAGCGCCGAGCTTACCCCTGTCAGATTCCGCCGTCAGCCGAAACGTCGTCGGATCAAGTATCGTCGAAAATACACACTCCCCGTTTTCAGGCATCGCGTACGGGCTCGCCGTCAGGTTAACCTTCCGCCAATTCTCCAAAAACGTCGTTTCGCAGCACCCGAATCCGTTACAATACTCCGGCTCGTAGATCTGTAAACAAGACGCCGAGCACGACCCTCCTACCTCCGTGTTGTTAGATTGAGGCGTTACGGAAAAAAACTTGCCGCTGGCATAACACCCGACGGAAGCAAAGACGTTTGCGCCGGAAATCGTGAACGGGCCGTTAGGGTTACGGGGCAGAGAGAAGAAGGCGTTTCCCGTCTCTGCAACGTCGCAGCTATTGGCCTTGAGATTCGTCATGTTGATTACCAGAGATCCCGTTGACAGATTCAAGACTTGGTATTCGCCTGTGGGCGTGGCCAAGAACGGAATTTTCCCCTCCCCGAACGTGGCGTTTTCTTTGCATTTTAGAGTGAAATTGGAGTGCCCGCAGTTCGTACCCTCGACCTCGAAGGGATAAGAAATGTTCAGATATCCGCATGTCTGGGGATAACACGGATTTCCAACTCCTGCCGCGCAGGAAAATAAAAAGAATAAAATGGCAAAGGAGTACTTCATCAATGTTTCTGATCAAAATAACAGCTTTCTATAAAATCTATAGAAATTTTGGGGGTATCCAATTTGTAGGAACGGCATTTTGTAGTAATCGCAGCGCAGGTTTTTATTGCCGTCCGATGTAGACCGATTCCTGAACGCGTAAAGCCGTTAAATCATAGACGGCCATCACAGAAATTAAATAATGTCGTTTGTCTATCACGTAGATTCTTTCCAAAGTATTACCTAACTTGAATTTGTTTATTTTTTATTTTTTGGGTCTACAACTTGATTTTTTTTTTGGGTCATATATATTTGTTTCTTATCTATTTCGATAAATTTACAGTAGGCGAATGAACCTTCATAGACAGAACAGTGGTAGGTTTGGATTATTTTTTGAAAAATTTCTTTATATTTAGCATTCTTATCATTCCATAAACTATTTTAGTCTCCCAGACGTTAATCTCTACCTATTTTAATCCGAGAAGAAGACCAACTTTTAGCAGCCTCGTAAAACAGTCTATGAAATAAAGACATTGATTTTAAACTTGACAAACACTCAACGGATACCGTTCGATCTGCTAGATGGCGTAAAGGGGATAGTCGATGACAAACGTTATTTCCAAATTGAATTTGTATTCCGTCTGTGTTTAAGTCAACTGAGGTTACAAGAGCATTATGTTGTGTTCTATAATAGTTTTTAATAAGGGCCTTGGTCTTGTCTCTCATTTATCTTTCTCTTTGGTAGTTTCTAAGTGGAGAGGCTACGTTGCCAGGTGGCAATAATGGGGGTATTTCAAATACAAACATTCCTTTCATATTTTCTTGACCATATCTTTTAAAAGTCTGATTTGCTGAGTTTACGTTTCCATGTGGTAACCGATCAGATTCGCAGATGGAAGCAGCGTATAGCGACTTTTAAATATGATTATCATAGTTGATCGGTTAATATATATATATACTAACAATAACAAAGACAAAAGAACAAGCTCAATCAAGAAGAGTTAGAGGGAGAAGTCTAAGGTCAAGAGAATTAGTTGGGGGAAATAAGGTAAAACTCTTGTTTTCTATAACCACATAGTATTTTTGTCAATCATTAGGAGGAGAAAAGGGGTATGGTGTGCAAGGAAATAAGGAAACATAATTTCGAGATATGTTAGAAGGTAAGGAGTAGTCATATTATGAATGCCAACACTAGTTTATAATTTCAATACTTTTATTTTTTGAGTATTATTATGACTATCATGCTATCAAATAATTTTTGTTGCACATTATCATCTCCATACCACTTGCATTTTTCACATGAGTGGAATTTGGAGTTAAATGGGTCAAATAAAAGTGGGGAAATTCCTATATGATGCAAGTTTGAAACCCAGTCTTAATGGGGACATACAGAGCGGTTGTTCAATCAACATCGTTAACTTGTTTTTGACTTGTAGGTGCCAACAACTGACCCTTACACAACTGAAAGAAATGGAAATTTAAGAGAAAAAATGGAGAAAATGGGTATTGAATATTTATTATTATTATTTTTTTATGATGTTAACATTTTCAAATGAGCAACATTTAATTTGTTAGATAAGATAAACACCTGAATATAAAGTTGGAAAGAAAATAAGGGACTTAAATGTCGGAATTCAATATATACATGTCCCACACTTATTACATGGCTCAAATTGTTCCTAACCAATTAATATATGCTTCGGTGTTGATTTTATTTTCTCGACCTCATTCACATTATTTACATGAGTGGCATTTTTGCTTAAAAGGGACAAAAAAAGAGAAAAAATTCAATAGGTTCTAGGTTTGAAACCCAACCAAAATGTTGGCTTGTTGTAGCACTTTGTACGGCCCTTTTCACTTTTAAGCTCGATTAATTGTAGAAAAACAAGTGATGCACGAATAATCAAGGATAATTGAATCCCTCCAACAGGTAGGAATATGGGTGCTAAGTAGAATTTATATTCCTATTGTAAACTATAAACTTAGACTCCATACAGTTTCTTACATTATTTAGTGCAATCTACTCGTTGACTTACAATAAGGGGCGTCCACACGAGATTCTGATTTGTAGCAGGGAAGGGTAGAGCGGTGGGTGACAGAGGATATGTGATGGCTCATCTTCATGATGTGATGGCATACATAAATCCTGATAACATGCGTTCTATAGTGTCCCAATGCAAGTTGATGCTATCTTGCTTTTTCACGACTCCTACTCATGCACTATTATTTTCCTGTCCAAAAAGGAAAACAACCATATTATGGTTGTGGTCATGTAGATTTGCAAGAAAGACAAACATTTACCTCCTTATGTGTAATTTGTATAATGTAGCTTGTGATAATGGCATATCATGGAGTTAAATTACCACATGATATGTACAAATGTCTATTAGTTTCTTGTTCTATTGCAAGTTTATTTAGTAAAAACTACTTGGGAATGATTTTACTAATTGTGGATTTTTTTTGGTAGTTTTTTGGGACCGACACTGTGTCGTGGTTTAGATTTCCTGTGCTAGTGGCTACTGCATCTAAAGGAATAATTGGGGCAACTTTATGATGCTCTATCTGTTATCCATGCTTTACTTTATCGTTAAGCTCGCATTATTCAAGCAAATGCAATTTACGCTTATCGACCAAAATAAAAATTGGGAAAAATCCAATAGGTTCCACATCGAAAAGCCAAACACAATGTTGGTTTATTATAGCACTTTGTTTTAGTTTTAAGCTCGAGTAATTAAATGAAAACAAGCAATGTGTGAACAACAACAGACACTTGAGCCCCTCGAGCATTGGAGTGGCTTTAGGAAGCATGAATGTGTGAAAAACATGTGGTTAGAAGACATAATGGTATTGGTGACTAACGAAAAAAACAATCCTCATACCATATTTGTCACCTATATAATTTCACTAAAAAACCGCCTTACAGAAACATGAAATAGTAAAATCCTTTATCTGTTAGTTGCACGGTTATTTTTGAAAGACCATGGGTCTCAACATGATTTGCTATGGAAACCATCCAAGAAGAAGGCACAATGTGTGGAAGAGGCTATTTATCTCTCTACTCATATGTTGTAGAGCTTCTTTATTTTATACCATAGCTCCAGAACTTGAAATATTTGGACCTCTTTTCTAACTACTTCTCCAACACAATTCCCCCCGCAATTGATGAGTTTCGCGGACTTGAGAGTTGAGACACTAAATTTGTAAAGAAATGCTTTGAATGGAAAATTTTCATCCATTCTCACAAATTTGAGCTACCTACTCAAGTTGATGTTCGCAGTCAATCCCTTCACTATTGTCAACCCACCCACTTTGATAAACCTAGGCATGTCACAAAATTAGCTGAGGGACACATATGAAAAATGTTCAAAAGAAAAACGGGAGCGGGATAGTCCAACAAGCAATGCCCAATACTCATTAAAAATTAATATGTCGTCAATACAGATACATGGAACTTACAGGCCTAGAAATTAAAATTGTATGTGCCTATCAAATCAAAATTTCTTGATGGTCTAGCTTTGTCAGGGAGGTATAAATTCTAAAAAACATTATAAATTTTTTAATGTTTTCTTTACAAATATATAAACAAGTTATATATTTGTAGAGGAATATTTAAGAAATTATACAATTTTCTAAGTTTTTTTAGCCTGTCATTCTCTACGGGTGCCTAAATTTTTTACCAGTAAAATATGTTTTAAATCACAAAAAAATGGCCCACAGCATGTCATTTTCCAAGAATGAGGTGGAAGAACCCCAAAAGATAAATAGTGAGAAGTTTAAACTTTACGATTCCTTTTGTTGATTTCTACATCAAATTATATTTTAAAAATTTATCCCGAAATGCTTGACCACTATGATCCAATTGTAAATTGATGACTCGCTATAGGTGAGCCAACAAAAACCCAAACACAATTTTGTTTTATTGTAGCACTTTGTTTTAATTTTAAGCTCAAGTAGTAAAATTAAAATAAGTAATGTGTGAACAATAACGAACACTTGAGCCCCTCAAGCATTGGAATGAATTTAGGAAGCATGAAGGTGAGAAAAGCATGCAAGTTAGAAGAAAAATAATGGTATTGGTGACTGATAATTAAAAATTCCTCACACCATATCTGTTACCTGTATAATTTCACCAAAACATTGCCTTACAGAAACATGAAACAATTAAATCCTTTATCCGTTAGCTGCACGATTATTTTTGAAAGACCCTGGGTCTCAGCACGATTTATTGTGGAAACCGTCCAAGAAGAAGGAATGATACGTGGAAGAGGCTATTTACCTCTTTAAGCCTATGTTGCATAGCTCCTTTATTTTATACCATAGCTCCAAAATTTGAAATATTTGGACCTCTTTTCTAACTACTTCTCTAGAAAAATTCCCCCCACATTTGACTAGTTTTTGTGGACTTGAGAGTTGAGACGCTAAATTTGTACATGAATTAAATGGAAATTTTTTGTCCTTTCTCACGAATTTTAGCTACCTACTCAAGTTGATGTTGGCAGTCAATCCCTTCACTGTTGTTAACATGACTGCTTTGATAAGCCTAAACCTGCCACAAAATCAATTGAGGGACACATATGAAAAGGTTCAAAAGAAAGCAGGAGCGAGACCATGCAACAAACAACGCCCAATACTCATTTAAAATTTAAAATTAATATGTTGTCGATATGGATACATGGAATTTCCAGGCCTTGATCAAATTATATGTGCTTGTCAAATCAAAATTTATTGGCAGTCTAGCTCTGTCAGGGAGCTATAAATTCTAAAAAACTATTATACATTTTTTAATGTTTTTTTTTTACAAATATATAAACAAGTTATATATATATATATATATATATATATATATATATATATATATATATATAGGACTATTTAAGAAATTATTCATTTTTCTAAGTTTTTAGCTTGTCATTCTCTACGGGTGCTTAAATTTTAAAGGTCAATAAACTATGGTTAAAATCACAAAAAAGGGCCCATAGCTTGTCAATTTCCAAGCATGTGGTGGAAGAAGCCCAAAAAATAAATAGTGAGAAGTTTAAACTTTACGATTCCTTTTATTGATTTCTACATCAAATTATATTTAAAAAAATTATCCCGAAATGCTTGACCGCTATGATCCAATTGTAAATTGACGACTCATTACAAGTGAGTCAGTCGTGCAAGGCAAGGATATCATGTCACATCTGAATAATCTTCTCCTAAATTAAATTCCACCGGATCAACATTTCAGATACCCATGCATCAACGCATCAATTTGGTTTTTCCCTTGTGGACTTATGACTTAATAGTTAGCAGTGCAAGGAAATTGTGTCACATCATGTAATAAAAATTAATATGTCAATGACACAGATGCTCCCCCGATTCTAACTTATATAACCCCTTCGACGTAATTACAAATATGCAGGTTATTTTTTTGATATATGAACTTATTCATACTTTTTTTTCGGAGATGGCTTGGAAAAGAAGCAAAAACAATATTTCCAAACTGGTTGTTTTAGACCTGCTTTTGAGCTATTCATATGCTGCAAAATGAATTTTATATTGTAGACACTTAAAATTGGTTACTCAATTTAGTGTCCCTCTCATCCATTTACTTGCTTAGGTAACCTGGGGCACGTTTTACGTCACCAACTATCCCCTTGGGATATTATCCAATTTGTGATTTAATCACTTATTCCAAATTTAATTCACCCCATCACATCTTACCCATGAGTGATTAAATATTAAATATTTGATTACGCTTCTTCCCATGCATCTTAATCACTTATCTACCCCAAATTTATTCTATCTATGTACCACATCTATTTTTCCTCTTCCCTAAGCGGGATATTTCCCGTATTCGGGATAAATCTTATCTTTCTTGAAATCGCTCATTTTGGCCATCTCGGAAGTCTATTCCGCGATCGGCGCTGACCCATATGGTCGGCGCCGATTTTCTAGGAGCGGCGCCGATTATAAAAGCGAGTCCAGAACTCAGTTCTAGGGACCGAAAAAGAGACCACGAACGAGCGAAAAAGTGAACAGACGAAAAAAGGAAGCATTTACGCACGAACAGAGAGCGAGAGAGATACAGGTTGTGAGAAAGAGAGATCTTCTTAGCATCAATTGTATCAAATTAGGGCAGATCCTGTCCGAATCAATCCCTGAGAGGAGCACCGTTACTCTGTCCCTGTCACATCAGCATCGTACACCACCATCTATCATCTGGTCACTCTGTTCCAGTGTCTCGCCAACTTCGGCACATCCAGCAGACCACATTCATCTTCTAATTCCCGAATCTTATCGCACAGTCCCTGATTGATTGATCTGTTTTTAGTCGACGCCGATCTCACCCAGTCGACGCCGATTAGTCTCAATCGACGCCGACCACATCAGTCGACGCCGATTCTACCCAGTCGACGCCGATTTCCCTGCAGACAGGTAAAAGGACACAGGTAACACAAATTCAGCATTATTTCTTAGTTCCCTGTTTTCTGTGCTTTCTGTCTGCTGTTTAGATTCTGTCTTATTACTGCAATCAGAAGATCTAGCTTTTTACTTACATCTTTTATCATGTATGTTTCTTTTCTTAATTGAAAATGTGGACTGACATCCGCCGAGGAAGCTTATCGCTTCCTGGACCCGCTTCTCGGGCAGTCCACCTAAATATCTTTTAACGTGGTCTTTTTCTGTCAAGCATCGGTGTTTTGCAGGATACGCGGATCTATTGTGCGAGTTGCTCGTGTGCGCCCGTCTTATCTACATCGGCTTCCTCATTTGTCTAAATCTTCGGATCTTATCCATCAGGTATCGATTTTATTGGAGTTTTTTAGGGTTTTTGTGTTTAGTTTGGTACATTAACTTGGACAGGTAACAAGTGCGAAATTCTTGATCTACATTCTGGCACGCCCGGTGGGACCCAACCAAAGTCCCTTATTGGTAAGTTCATTTCTTTCCTAGTTTTGAACTTTGTTCCTTTTCTTCACTGATTTCTATCAGTCCTATTTGAGCATTTCTTTTCATCATTTCAATCTTGCTTTTTTTAGGCGAAATCGTTATCTTCGAAATTTTTCTAGTTCCTTAAAAATAGAGATTTCTGTTTCACCGTTATCTGGATATATCTTTCTGGGTTTTCTTTGGTGTTTGCTTAACCTCTTCTTGCGGAGCACTTTGCTTGTTCGTGGGATTGTTCGAGGGGAAGAGCTCAACAACATGCTTTTTGAAGTCCACACACCTTGGAGAGCTAAATCTACAGGTATTTCTCTTTTACGGTGTTTCCTCCTTTTTAGGATTTCTTTGTTTGATTGTCTATCACATTCGAACATTTCAATTTTTGGTGCTTAAAAAGAACTTAATCGCATTTGGGAAAGAATCTGTTTGACTTGTCTTCATCGAAATCAAACACTTCGTTTTTAAGTGCTTAAAAAGAACTTTTTCTTTGTCATTGCTACATGTTTTTCATCTAGTTTTAATTAGGCTGGAAAATTGATCAAAATCGGTAGTGACACTATTTGATTTTTATTTTTCACCCTTGCACACAAAGCCAAAATCACTAGGTATAAAGCATTTAAACAAAATTCCTTCCCTGGCCTCACCTACTTGGAAGTGATATCCAAGAGGAAGAGCCTACGCGGTACTCAGGCCGCGCTATAAATTCACGGAAGATTTTGGTATATATTGGCAAAGCACCCAACTCCCTTATCGCAGCGGTGTGTGAAGTGCGGGGGTAGGCCCCTATATCAAGCCACGTACCGGTCTTTTACTGAAGTGCCTTCGGGACTCCTCACCAAACATTACCCAAACCATCCTTAGTTTGGCTATCTGAGTAGTTCCTGTTCTAAAAAGCCTTCCCTAACATTTTCTTTTCTTAAAAGCATCAAAATTTAAAGGAGATAATCACTTACGCTGCTTGAATTGTCTGTGCATTAGTTAGGTCAATCTTCTTTTCTGCGTGTTTATGACGGTTATCACTCGGTCACAATCTAGAAGAATGGCTCAACTGGTTCCTTCTTCCTCCGAGATCACCACTAGTGTGGAGGTTTCGGCACCCCCCCAATCTTCCTCGGGACCGCTGTTAGTTGGTTCCCCATCCTGGTCATATAATCCTTTCTATCAAGCCAAGGCAATCCCATCACGTCCAGCTTCCCCTAGTCCTTCGGAAATATCATCTGGCTCGGAGTATGTTCCCCGCGGGGATCCTGAATTCCAGGCATTCCTCGACCGCAATCCAATAGCCCTCATGGATTACCTAGTACACAAATCTATTCAAATATCTGATCAAGGACCACCAATCCAACAAGTGTACGATTACCCTCGTGGATCATCCCAAGCCTTTGTAGAGCAGTTTGCATCGTCGCTCTTGCCTCGAGTCACGGAGAAGAGTGAGGCCCCTATGCCTCCCTTTTCTCTTCCACCTACCATATCGACTAGTTCTCAAATAGTCTTACCTATTCCTAACACCGCAGTTACCTCGAGTATTCCACAACCTACTTCTGAGAAGTCTTCTGCCCTGGCTATAATGAATTCGTCTGCACACCCGCATATTGCTGTTAATTCATCTATGCCCTCCATTGTGTCCCAAGGTCAGTACCTCTTCATGAGCCAACCCCCTCCGAATAGTCAATTGGCTCCTACTTCTCGTCCTCTAGGGGGTCTTTCTTCCAATGTTCCAGCAACTGTGACCTTCACCCATCCTCTAACATCGGCACCCTTAATACCTAATCCGGCAGTAGAAGGCCCCTTTCAGGTCTTGTTCCCCAACATGTCCAATCCAACCAACACCCATGTTCCTCAATCTGTCCCGATCCAATCAACAAACATAGGAGTCCACCAATCACAGGCTCCATCCGTCACCCAACCTTTATTTTCTCAACCACTTATTATCTCACAGCCTGCCTATACGCAAGCTATCTCACAGTAAATACCCCACCCGGTGTCACCCAGAACACCTGGTTATTCCTCTTATCATCCTATCCATCAACAGATGAATCCTCCATTGACACCTCAACAACATCCACCACTTACTTCTTATGTAGGACATACCAATGTACCTCCTCCTCAATCTGACGTGGTTCAAATTCTCTTCAAGAAAATCGCAGACTTGGAAGCCTCCACAAAAGGGGCTCGTCCTTCATACTCCTTTGAAGAAGTGTGTAATGAACCCATTCACCCCTCAGTAGCTTTCAAGCCTTATCCTCCCCAATGGGAACTTCCTAAATTTTCAAAATTTCATAGTCAGGAAGACCCGCAACAACATTTGCGAGCATTCAAACATGCTTGCTACCTCATAGTCCAGGATTAGGAGCTTATGCTCCGTACCTTTCCTATGTCTCTAGCAGGACCTGCTTTAGACTGGTACAATAACATTCCTCAACATTCCCTGTTTTCTTTCTCTCAATTGGCCCAAATGTTTGTTGAAAAATTTTCAATAAATATCGCGCATAAGATCTCGATCACAGATCTTTATGACATTCGCCAATTCGATGATGAGTCTATTGCAGACTTTGTCGCTCGTTGGAGAGGGATAATCAACCAATTGTCTTTCTCCCTTCCTCAATCCCAACAAATCGAGTTGTTTACTCGATCTTGTGCTAATCACATTTCTTCTACTTTAAGGATCCAAACTTTTCATACCTTTGAAGAAGCCTTCACGATGGCACGCAAACTTGAATCTCGCGCCATTGAGCAAGGGAAGCTAAAACTTCGCTCTAAATCTAAACCAGATTTTTCTCGGTTTACCAAACCAAATTCTTCCCCTTCTAAAGACAAAAATCAAGGATCCACCAACGCTATCGTATTAAAAGCATCACGAGCCGACAATACTTCTAATCAAACACCACGAAGAGACCCCTCATCTTCTCGAAAAGGGACTTCATCATCTCGATCCTTCGCTCCATTGGGGGAATCATATGCCTCTGTCTTAGAAAAAATGTTGGAAGTTCGCATGATCGAACTTCCCCCCATTAGGGATGTTGATGAAAGCCGAGAACGCCCATTCTGGTATAGGGAAAATGATTTCTGTCCTTATCATAGAACCAAGGGTCATGACATCGAACGATGTCAGACTTTCAAAAATCTTGTCCAGAAATTCATTGATAAAGGCGAGCTCATTCTGGATAACCCAAATGCTCCCCCAAATCAGGCGCTCGATGTTTTTAAACAACCTTTTCCCAATCATGCCCCGAACCATAATGCTTCAGAGTCTCAAAAACCAAACACTCATAACATCAACTTCATCTCTACCGAAGAATCTTCTTCCGAAACCAAGCCATCTGCAAACACATCAATCGAATTAGAACCTCCTTCCACTTCATCTATCACTGGAGTTCCATTATCTTCAGATGGCCCGTCTTTGAATATTCCTACATTACTAAGCACGGAGTCTTCTTTCTCCGCTCCTTTGTCTGACCTACCATCCACACCCGAGACAGTGTCATCCTCATCTGTCTCATCATCAGACATTCTTTCAATACTCGAGGCAATTACATCCCTTCGAGTTTCCACTGCAGGACACATCTACTTCTGTTGCTCCCATTCCTGCTGCAACTATGTCCTTGGTAAACGTACCTATAATTGTGCCGACTTCGACGGAAGCGTCTTCGATTTTGACCCTTCCTATCTCTTTTCCTACAGTAGTTTCACCCATGATTACTGCATCAAAAGTAGTCCCTTCGCAAGGAACTGCTTCTTCATCACCCCCTTCTTCCATCACCAATGTTACTTCGCCTATTAAGGAAAAATCAAAAGAAGTAGCACCAACACCTATACACTTGGTTCCGGAACCTAAACCGAGACAACCAAAATCTAACATTACACCATCAGTATCTCCCCACCTGCTTCCTCCGAAAAGGTTACAATCACCTTATGCCGTTGAAGTCATCACCATCCCTGAAAAAGGAAAGCCCATATTTCGGACCATCAAGACTCTTGGTGCTCTTCCACAAAAATCTCTCTCTACGCCTCATAAATGATTGGATTTTCCCACTAAGAAGGCGTTTTCTTCTACACACTTATCAAAGCCATCGTCTTCTTCTACAACACATTCTTCACCAATACCCCGAAAAATAGACTTACCTACTAAAAAGACGTCACCTCTTCTATCAGGATCATCATCTTCATTACCAAAAACCAAGGCACCCTATGTCCCTCCGATTACACCTACTTTGGGAGCTTCTTCCTCTTCTAAACCGACATTATCTAAATCATCAGTAAATTCGACCAAGCAACCCCCTTTGTCTCCAAAGACCGCAAAATTTGTCACATCTCCATCATCTTCAAAATCTATTTTAGGGGCTCCTCCACCAAAGTCAATCATGTCTCACTTACTCCCATCTCAAGTGCCCAAGACTGCTCCTCCAAATGTCCAAACAAATAAGAGCATCCCTAAAAAGACTGTTAAACCTAACATGCAAGTTCTTTTACCTCGGTAGTCGGTTAATGTAAAAGAACCACCTTCATCATCTCTATCCTCCTCTTCGTCTACCGGATTCTACACCGAAATCCTTCATCAACTTATCCAATCTTCATCCATAACCCTTCCTTCGATTAAACCTTATAACCCTAAAGGAGTGAAACCTACCTGGTTTAACTCTGATCTGATTTGTGCTTACCACCATACCCCGGGTCATGATACCGAGGGATGTAAAGCTCTTCAAGTCGTTGTCAAGAACCTTTTGGAAGAAAGTGACCTTTTGCTGGAGGAGGAGGAACAGGTACCTCATGTCACCTTAGCCTCATCTGAGCCCCAACAATCCACTCAGACCTCTGGTGGTCCCACTCCACTTGATCTTCCACCTTCTCAAATTGACACAATCCATATCGCCACTAGAACCCAACACTATGATAACCCATCTTCATCTTCAGCATCTCGACCACGGGTTGTCATTTCTGCAGCCCCTGAAGGCGTTTCTCCTTCCTCATCAGCCCCACGACCCAGGGTCTCTATTCGTGCTGCACCTCGGGCTCAAGTTCCCGTGTCTGTTGAGGAGAGTGTTATGAAACAACTCACCCAGGCTCCGGTCAAAATGTCTCTTTTTGACCTCATCCAATCCTCTCCACAACATCGCTAGGCTCTAATCGATAATCTGCGTTGCATCGCAGTGAATTCAGATGAGCCCCAGCCCTACGAGTTGGTCGTTGGATTGAATAGACTATCAACCACCATTTCTTTTGAAGATTTAGAAATTCCTTCTCTTTCTTCCGAGGATTTGGAGGCTCCCCTCTTTATCACAGTACAAATCAATAACACTACCTTAAAACGTGTTATGATCGATAGTGGAGCTGCACTCAACGTCATCTCCTCGCACACGTTTGAGCAACTTAAGTTACCAAAGAATGTGGTGTCATCCCCGCCTTTCGCCCTTCGATCATTTAACGATCAGCTAGCAGTCACTCTAGGAACTGTGGTCTTACCCATTCGAGTAGGTAAGAAGCTGCTTTATGAACTCTTCTATATTGTCGAAGGAAAATTCCACTATAATATGATCCTCGGACGCTCCTGGATTCGTGCAATGCATTGTGTCCCATCCACCCTCCATCGATGCTTAAAATATCAATATGAGGGCAAAATATATACTCATCCAGGAGATCCTTTTCCTTCCGCACAATGCGACATGACCACAAGATCTGCCCCTTTAAAAGAAAATGCATGTTCTCCTGATGGGGCCTCATCCTCTTCCATACCTGCAACTAAACTACCGGATTTACAAAATCTAGAAGAGACATTGCAGCGTTTCTCACTAGGAGAGCTTCCTCTCTTTTCTTTCGATGCCCATCTCAAACCTAATGAGTATGGTAGACCAGACAAACAACCTGAATATCAACCAGGTCTCGGTCGCATCGTCACCATTGGTCTGCCCAATCAACAGACTAATTTCATCTACGGTGGTCTTGATACGCCTCACTATCGCCCAGATTCTCCTCCTAAGACCAAACCTTACTTAACAGGGTTTGATTATCTACAGAATCCCACGTTTGCAAAAACTTATCTATATCGATGCGCGTGGAAAGGTTTTGGCCTGGGAAAATATGAACAAGGTATACATGACCTCAAATCCATTCCTACTCTCATGCCACATCAGAAATTTGGTTTAGGATTTAAACCTCTTTCAAAAGCCACCGTCACTATTCTCGATGAGCCTCTTCCTACTGAAGAACCATCTTCCCCCACTAAGTCAGAAGCATCACTTGATGTGGACGATGACATTTCCATCCCACCTAACTTTTTTTTTTATCAATACCATTTCCTTAGGGCCGTTAGTCTATGAGACTAACAATCGGTCCGCTTCTATACCATTAATCTTCCTTGAAATAGTTGGAGACGATTCTCCCACTATCAACACTATCCACTGTGCGGATGATGATTTTGTCCTCACCTATCTGGGGGCAGAGGATTCATATCTCCCCAAAACTATTCCTTCTGACACGTCTACTCTTCTCAACGAGGCCACTATCGACCTTAATATAGGGACTTCTGAAGACCCTCGTATCATTAAGGTCGGCCAATCCCTTAATCCACAGGAGTTAGGGGATTTTACCACTTTTCTTTCCAAACATCGTCAAGCCTTTGCTTGGTCATACGAAGATATGCCAGGGCTCGATCCCGATATTGTGGTCCACAATATCGTTACTCTTCCCAATATCAAACCAGTTAAGCAAAAATTACGTAAAATGCACCCTAGAGTAGCCCTTCTTGTTAAAGAAGAATTGCAGTGCTTGCTCTCGGCTAACTTCATCCAACCCATCGATTATCCACAATGGGTGTCCAATGTAGTACCAGTAACTAAGGCTACTAGGAAAATTCGAATTTGTACCGACTTCCGGGATCTTAATCTTGCTTGTCCAAAAGATGATTTTCCTCTACCTAATATCGACCAACTCGTAGATTTAACTGCGGGTCATGAGATGCTTTCTCTTATGGATGGTTTCTCTGGATATAATCAAATCCTCATCGCACCAGAAGACCAACATAAGACTTCCTTCATAACTCCTTGGGGGACCTTTTGCTATCGTGTCATGCCTTTTGGTCTTAAGAACGCAGGACCAACCTATCAATGAGCAATGACCTACATCTTCCATGATCTCTTGCACAAAACTATGGAAGATTATGTTGACGATCTCCTCAGCAAGTCCAAACGTCGTCAGGATCATCTTTTCATCCTTGCACCTCTCTTTGAGAGGCTTATCTGCTTTTGTCTTCGTCTAAATCCATCTAAATGCGTATTTGGCGTTCTCACTGGTAAACTTTTAGGTTTTATCATTTCCATCAGGGGTATTGAAGTTGACCCCGCAAAAATAAAAGCCATCCTTGAGATGCCTCCCCCATCTAACTTGAAGCAACTCCGCAGTCTCCAAGGACGTCTTCAGTCAGTGCGTCGTTTTATCTCCCAATTGTCAGACCGTTGTCAACCTTTTCACCATCTCCTCCGTAAGAATGTTCATTTTGAATGGGACGAGCATTGCCAAAAGGCCTTTGATAATCTCAAAGCTTATCTTCTTTCTCCACCCATGCTTACACCTCCACGCGAGGGGGAGCCTTTCTATCTTTATATCTCTGTGACTGACCATGCTCTAGGAGCCATGATCTCGCATCGGGACACTTGTGGTAAAGAACAAGCTGTCTATTACATCAGTCGCACCCTCCATGAGTATGAGACACGTTACTCTGAAGCTGAAAAACTATGTTGCGCTCTCTTTTTTGCAACTTCTAAGCTTCGTCATTATCTCCTTAATCACAAAACTTACATTGTCACAAGTGTCAATCCCCTCAAGACAATTCATGCAAAGCCTTATCACAATGATCGTATCACTCGTTGGCTCATGCTTATGACTGAATTTGACCTCGAGTTTGTCCCGCAAAAGGCTATCAAGGGTCAGGTTATTGCAGATCAATTAGCTGATGCTCCTCTTCCGGACACTCAAGACCCCCTTGCTCAATTCCCCGATGAATATATCCAACAAATTGATTTTGGTCTATCTCTATTTAAAGTAAAGCTCTTCTTTGATGGATCCAAATGTCAGCAAGGGGGAGGTGCGGGTTTCGTAATGATTCCTCCTTGGGGTACGCCTATCCCAGTTGCACACAAATTAAACTTTGAGTGCACCAATAATGTGGCTGAGTATGAAGCTCTTGTCTTAGGTCTTCAAAATGCCATTAATCTCGACGCTCGTCATATTGACATCTTCGGTGATTCTGAACTCATCGTTAATCAGGTCACAGGTGTCTATCAATGCAAGAATGATATCCCTTCAAAAATATCGTGACATCGTTCTTGCTCAACTCCAATCTTTTGATAAGTTCACCATCCAAGCCATTCCTCGCACTGCAAATCGATTCGCGGATACCATGGCCTCATTAGCCTCACTTATCCCGCCTTTTACCGAAGACTCGCGTCTTTATGTGGCTATGCAACGATTAGATCAACCATCTTATCTTTGGGCAACTAACTTCAATCAATGCTGTCACAACCCATACCCAGGATGAGTGTCTCAACAGATTGTTTATTATCTTATCTCATCGATCCTTCCTAGATCTGACTTTCCAATGGTGAGGTCTTTTCCAACGCCACCAATCGCTATTTACTATCCTAGGCGGGATTCTTACCCCAACGGCGGCTTTTGATGGATTTTGCTCGATGCCTCAAAACCCATGAATAATTCTAAAGCCATCAGGAGGTCCATGACGGTTATCTGTGGTGGACATTTTTAGTGTGGTGTAGTGGTGTAGGAAGCGCATTTTACGTTCGGGGATATTTTGGCCTTATCTTAATCGGAGAGTGTGTGAATACCACTAAGAAGTGTTGTCAAGTGTCAGCCAACATTCCAATTCCACGCACATCCCTAGTCAGGCTTTGCCAACCTGCGGCGGATTTGTGGCCTTTTTCGCAGTGGGTCTTGATTCTTATTGTCTCATCAATTCTCAGACGTTCTTCACGCATCATCATTCTATTATTACTGCCACTGAGTACTTAACTAAGTGGGTAGAAGCTATCCCTCTTTCTTCAACCAAAGGCTAAACCATAGTGATTCATCTATCAAACATCATTTGTCGCTTTGGCGTTCCACATAAGCTAATCACAGGATAATGGTAAGTCTTTCAAGAACGCTGATTTTGCAGAATCTCTGCAACGCTTTCAATATCAAAACTCAGTTTTTCTTCTCCATACTATCCTCAAGCTAATGGTCAGGCTGAAGCGTCAATAAAACTTTGCGTAGTATCCTCGCAAAGGTAACTAGTCGAGCTGGTAGGGATTGGCATTTACATATCCCTTTTGCTCTCTGGTCTTATCGGACTAGCATTCGTACGTCCTACTGGTGCTACTCCCTTCTCTCTCGTCTATGGGTCTGAGGCTGTCCTTCCTTTGGAAGCCAAAATCCCATCTCCTCCGTGTTTCTCTCAGAGAATTTGTCTCCGATGAGGATTATCGTCAAAAATCGTCTAGCACAACTTGAATTATTAGATAGGCGGCGTCTTAACGCTCTTGAGCATCATCAGGTCTATCTTGAGCGTGTCCAAACGTGCTTACAACAAGCACTTCAAACACCGTGACTTCAAAATTGGTGGACCTTGTTCTTAAGGAAAATCAAAATGTCACTACACTCGAAAAGAAGTCAACGTGGTAAGTTTGCTCCAACTAGATGGGCCCCTACATTATCACTCATAATATGGGTCTGGGGCTATCGTTTATCTTCCATAGATGGTGTACCTGAGGCGGGAACCTCTCATGCCTTGCATCTACGGCCCTTCTATTGTTAAAAATCTATCTTACACAAATCTAGCGTCGCAACTCAGATCTTTTTTCCATCCGTTTTCTAATAACCAGTATCCTACTTTGTGGTTGATTTGAAATCATGTGGTTCTCGCCTATTGCCTGTCTCCTTAATTGAGTACGCGGCTCTACTCATTTGCATGTTCTTTTGGATTTATGTTCCTTTCCTCATGGTAGGAAACCGAATCCCACTTATCTGTCCCAAGAATTATTAATGATCTACTCGGGCATGAGTACATGTTCGTCTATTTTCTCTTCCCCTCCATCTGATCATCTGGTCTAAACTCAGCTTTTCCAAAGAGTTTCAAAAAAAAAAAAAAAAAAGCTGCATTCCAAAAGTAGACTGAGCCTGAAGGACACCTATCCAACATTATCAAGTAAAATCAAAAAGAAAATAGACCATACCAACGAAGGATGGCTTATCATTAAATTTCAAAATAAGGACGCTCTTGAAGGACGGCGTGTTTCTCAAAGAAATATTCAAGGCTTATTGTAATCAATCAGGCCTTCCAGTAAGTTTATACACTTTTAGCATCACGTGAAAGACTTCCCGCATCGATCAGTCTTTCCATATTCAAGCAAAAACTCCCGCATGATCAGTTTGCTTTTATGTCAACAGTCATGAAGCTGAGATTTAAGACCTTTTGTCGATTCATATGGCGAATCCCTATTTTTCCGATCAGGAAATGTATCCTGTTCCCTTGTAAGTTACGAAAGATACTTACTTTTCTTTCATTGCTAGCCTAGAGATCTGGTTTGACAACTAGTTGGTGTCCGGTTATTTTAAATTATATAGGGCCTCCTGTATGTTGGTCTTTCGGTTCTTACTGGATTTTATCTATGGTCGGGTTGAAGACGAACTGATCATTCCCTTCTTTCCAAGTGTCTCGCTCTAAAAGTAACGGTTGTTTCCATTTACATCTTTTGGCTCTTGATCCTGTTAAAAATTGCCAGTTCACATGTTATTACAATCCACAATTGATCTTCTATCAAAATTCCTCTTATCTATCAAAAAATCTATTTTCTTATTCATTTCTCATTAAACTTACAATCTATCTATAACATCAAACACATACATCTATTTACCATTCACAATATTTAAAAATATGTTTACATCAAGGACATTATAATCTAATCTATATATTCAATCACACCACAATCTATCCACCAAAATGTACATAAGAGTACATTATCATCTTATCCCATATTCTAATCCAAACATCAAACACAGGTACATCCAAGTGTAAATCACATCATCTATCCAAAGTTATATCCACTCACATATATTCTATCATCGATCAGTCTATATCTATTCCTCCAATCACATCTATTTTTTCACATATCAATATAATCCAATCAACATCTATTTTATCCTCTATTCAGTCTATATCTATATCCATCTTCCATGTATATCCAAACTTAAAGCAGGAGTACAATTATATGACAAATAATTGAATCTATCATACATATGTGTCTGCTACAAAAATTGGGTGGCTTTCAATCAAGCCCATTCTAAAACAATGCCTTCCAATCGAGGGCTACTCAATATACGACGATACAAAATTATCAAAAATCTCTATATAGAAAATATGAGTTTGGAGGACCCGATCCCCTCCACCCTCCTCTGCACCTGGCTGTCTCTCCTGGCTGCACCTATCGAGCTCGCATGCACCTGATGCTGGAGGTCTCGGAACACCTCGATCTCTCACAGTTTACTCCCTCCACCTGAGGCTCCGCTCGCTGTAGCCGTCGCTGCTCTCCTCCTCGCCCCGTATCGAGGCACATCTGGGGCATGCTGCGCTAGGGCATCCTCGTAGTATCTCACCTCAGCGAGGAGAGACTGGTACGTGCTCAGGCTCACAGTACCCGGTGCTCATAACGATGCTGTTGGTGCTGCTGGGGCTGCTGGCGCTGCTGTGGTGCCCCTCCTAGGGTCGTACCCTGTGTACCAGACTCTGATGTGGCACCTGTCTCCCCATACTTGGCCCTGAGGGCCTCCCTGTGCCGAAAGTAGCGGTCCCTCTGCTGGATTGCTGTATCTCGCTCCTGGCGAGCGGTGTCTCTCTCCACAATCAGGGCATCCCTCTCCTCCGTCAAAGCCCTGATCTCCTCCAGAGCTACCTGATGTGTCTGTGTGAGGGTGGCATGCCCTCCCTCTAATCTGTCCAGCGTAGCAGCTATGTCCTCCTCATCAGCATCTATATAGAGGGCGGGAGATGTCGTGGAAGCTCTGTGTCGTTACCATGCTGCGTAGCCCTCATCCACACCCCCGCGTCATCATCACTGTCTGTGGAGGGTGGGGGCCTCTCTCAATGGGTCTGCCGGGATCAAAATCGGCAAATCCGTCTCTCTGCTATCCCGCCTATATGGCGTGTAGGTGGCCGGCACTGTCTGTACTAGGCCGAACTGCCTCAATATCCGCATGAACGGGACTCGCTCCCACATATCTGGCCTCCGGCCCCTCACCACCCGGCTCCGTCTCAATGCTACCAAGTGCGCATCCTGACCGGCCCATGTCAGGAATGCCCGATATGGCCTCCAGATGACCTGATCTGGTGTAAGCGTCCTGAAACGCTCAGAGTACCACCTGGCTGGTCTACCTGTATCTCCTGCGGCCATGTCAGCCCGCCATCTCCGAAATCCATAGTCAATCCCTCCCACTCCTGCTGGCATCCAAGGAAGCCCGGATGGCCTGATCACCGCTATGTGCTCATATGCCCAGCAATGGAGCACAAAACTGACGTCAATCCCCTGTCCTCCGGCCAGTGGTGTACATCCATAGCTCATGGTAAATCTGAGCTATCACGGCATCGGCGAAGGCAAAAAACCTGTCTGTACTGCAAGATGTCGCACACACAGTCTAATAGTAACAATGGGAATCTCCCACCTCCTGAGTCTGGCAGGGAAAAATAGCATATCGCCATCTGAATCAAGGCTATCCGCCTGCTCCGAGGGCTATCCTGCCTATACTGTGAGGCTATCCTCACTGCCCCAGATACTATCTCAGAATCGTCTGCCCTACCTCTGTATAATCGCACCAGGGCCCTCTGCTGCTGCTCCCGGGGTGTGATCTCAATCGGGTCCCCAGTAATCGGTAATCTAAGGATCCTGAATATATCCTCATGGGTGATAGTCATCTCACCCATCCTGAACCAAAATGTGCACGTCTGGCTGTCCCATCGACGCACTAGTGCCCGCATGAGCTCCACATCTCGTGGCACTCGTCTATAATATCGGAAACCCCCGAGCCCGGCTAGCTCTAAATGCTGCCAGTCTGCATCTGTCACATCAGGGAGAATAGTCCTCCAATAACTCAGGAATGGCGTCCCTCATATGAAGAGCCTCTCGTGCCTGCATCCACGACATCAAAAACATAATTAGTCTCTTATTTCCCCAAATCACATCTTCCAAAACCATTAAAAAAAAAAATGAATATATTTCAATCGGCGTCGATTTGGTAAAATCGGCGTCGTTCATTTTAGTATTCAATTGACGCCGATCCAAAACCAATCGACGCCGATTAAACCAATCGGCGCCGACTGCCTGGCTGGACATAAACCGGACCCCGGCCTTCCATGCAAGAAAAAATCAAACAAAAAAAAAATAAATTAAGAAAAGTGGGTTCAAGAATGACCACTTACCCTAGGTCGTATCCTCCTATTCTTCTGACCGCTCCCAGAGGCTTCCATGATGCTCAAATCACAAATCTGTCTCTCTCTGAATCAATCGTCACGTTGAAAATAAATCGTTTACGTTTTCCGTTCGCATATTTATATGTGCCTGGATTGGTCGGCGCCAATTTTTTGGGTCGACGCCGTTTGTTCTAGTCGTCGCCGATTAGTTTGGTCGCCGCCGATTTTCTATATCTGTTTGCCATAGTGTTGATGCTTGGCTTACTTATCTATCTGATCATTGTTGTGTGCTGAATTTTGCCTTTTGACACATTTTTTTTTTTTTTAGATATCCTTGTCTATTTCGGGTTTGTTCCCTTTGCGTGGGACACTCGTACTTTCTGGCAGCTTAGAGTTAAACGGGTCTGTAGGCACTAACGTCGTCTGCTTTGCAGACCGTCTAGTTGTTCCTACCAATGTGTCTCTCTTTAGATGCTGACTATTTTGCAGTTCTCCTTACCCTCATGGGTCTGTAGGCACTAACGTCGTCTCATGAGGAGACTGGCTAGTTTGCCCTACCAATGTGAGTTCCTTAGGTTGCTGCCTTTTATTCATTTTTATGCGTCATCAATGATCAGATCTACTCCAGGCATCCGACTGGGGCACCTTGCATTTTTCATCTACCTTTTTCAAACTTGGGATTGTCTGTTCTATCATCCATCCCATCCCTAGTTTGAGGGGGATCACATCATCACAAATTCTTCCCTTCTTCCATCCCTTTGTTTTTGTCTCATAACCTTGCTTATTGCAAGTTACTTGACAAAAAGGGGCAAAATGTAGACACTTAAAATTGGTTACTCAATTTAGTGTCCCTCTCATCCATTTACTTGCTTAGGTAACCTGGGGCACGTTTTATGTCACCAACTATCCCCTTGGGATATTATCCAATTTGTGATTTAATCACTTATTCCAAATTTAATTCACCCCATCACATCTTACCCATGAGTGATTAAATATTAAATATTTGATTACGCTTCTTCCCATGCATCTTAATCACTTATCTACCCCAAATTTATTCTATCTATGTACCACATCTATTTTTCCTCTTCCCTAAGCGGGATATTTCCCGTATTCGGGATAAATCTTATCTTTCTTGAAATCGCTCATTTTGGCCATCTCGGAAGTCTATTCCGTGCTCGGCGCCGACCCATATGGTCGGCGCCGATTTTCTAGGAGCGGCGCCGATTATAAAAGTGAGTCCAGAACTCAGTTCTAGGGACCGAAAAAGAGATCACGAACGAGCGAAAAAGTGAACAGACGAAAAAAGGAAGCATTTACGCACGAACAGAGAGCGAGAGAGATACAGGTTGTGAGAAAGAGAGATCTTCTTAGCATCAATTGTATCAAATTAGGGCAGATCCTGTCTGAATCAATCCCTGAGAGGAGCACCGTTACTCTGTCCCTGTCACATCAGCATCGCACACCACCATCTATCATCTGGTCACTCTGTTCCAGTGTCTCGCCAACTTCGGCACATCCAGCAGACCACATTCATCTTCTAATTCCCGAATCTTATCGCACAGTCCCTGATTGATCGATCTGTTTTTAGTCGACACCGATCTCACCCAGTCGACGCCGATTAGTCTCAATCGACACCGACCACATCAGTCGACGCCGATTCTACCCAGTCGACGCCGATTTCCCTGCAGACAGGTAAAAGGACACAGGTAACACAAATTCAGCATTATTTCTTAGTTCCCTGTTTTCTGTGCTTTCTATCTGCTGTTTAGATTCTGTCTTATTACTGCAATCAGAAGATCTAGCTTTTTACTTACATCTTTTATCATGTATGTTTCTTTTCTTAATTGAAAACGTGGACTGACATCCGCCGAGGAAGCTTATCGCTTCCCGGACCTGCTTCTCGGGCAGTCCACCTAAATATCTTTTAACGTGGTCTTTTTCTGTCAAGCATCGGTGTTTTGCAGGATACACGGATCTATTGTGCGAGTTGCTCGTGTGCGCCCGTCTTATCTACATCGGCTTCCTCATTTGTCTACATCTTCGGATCTTATCCATCAGGTATCGATTTTATTGGAGTTTTTCAGGGTTTTTGTGTTTAGTTTGGTACATTAACTTGGACAGGTAACAAGCGCGAAATTCTTGATCTACATATATATTTAAAAAGGAAAAGGGCCCCATAAAATAGTCTACTCGTATCAACGGTCAAATATTTATAAAGGCACGGGAAAATTCATTTTCAATTTTGAGGAAGCCATGACTCCTTCGACGTAATATATATATATATATATATATATATATATATAGGCGCACTCACACTTACACTAACACTCACTATATATGATCGATTGATAGACTAGGAATCAATCATCAATCAATATAGCACATTCGAGAGCGAAAGGGACCTCCCTACAGAAAGATATGGCTGAGCCCCTACCCATTTTCTATGGGCCCCCTATAGATAAAAATATGTTAATTGAAATGGGTAGGAATTGGATCTATATATAGGGGGGGCCCAACCCATATAAAGTGAAGGTAGGAGCCCCAAAATATATATATATATATATATATATATATATATATATATATTAAATTTCAAATATAATTATAAATTAATTATGTTATAGGTGTTTTTGCAGAAAGTGCCAAGTCTTTCCGACAAGAGTATTTTCGGAAAATTTTCTTAGTATTATCAAGCTTCCCGAGAACATTTACTATTGTTAGTGGGAGTCATTCAAGGTATTTGTTATATCATAATTGCAGCCAACAAGAGTCACATGAAATCTCACAAAGCATTGCCACTGTTTGTGTTTGCCATGGCACACGACTACAAACTATCGATGTAAATGGAAACCTTAAGCTTATTACTTCATTTTTCCTGCTAACGTAGTTCATAAATTAAAAGCTGATTTTCACCACTGAAATACTGATCTGTACCATTGAAACACTGATATTCAGGGATCTTGGAAGACAAAGATTAGAGGAAGCCAAAAAGAAGGAGATTTCTCAACCTCCTCCTATTCATCATGGTGCTCAAGGAGAAATCTCGGGTTTGGGAAATGCGCAAGGAGATGAGAGAATAGTGCTTTCTATTTAGACCCCAAACAATAGACGCCTAATGGAAAGGTCTTCTTAGCTATGGAGGATCTATGGGTTAATATCTTTCTTACTGTTGGAGGTGGTAACAACCACTATGTTATCCCTAACACATCTTAGATGATCTAATTTTTATTTTTATATAGTTTTCATTTATTTATTTTTGTCGGGATATGAAAAGGGATGATGTATTTTATAAAACTATGTGTTTTTGATGTTCCTCGTTTGACGAGGATGGCCATGTACTCCGATGCAATTCACAAGCTACAACTCAATTTGGATAAGGGTTTTATTCCTCAAGAATTTCTCAAAAATGTTTTCTTGTAGTTATGATTTAGGAAGATAGTTGGGTATACACATATATAATAGTGGATTTTGGATTTGGGATAAAATGAGATATGGGGAACTGTCATAGAATCTATTCCTACTATACAAGGTTCTCCCCTATAACTTTTTTCACTAATGGGGATGGAAATAACCTTTGAACATGTGTTGAATTCCATATTGTATCAATGTTTATTTTAAGATTCTTACGAGACACATTTCTAAGCGATGAAAATGGGCTCCATCATTTCAAAACATAACAATGTTCTTGTACAAATTATTGATAATTATATAGATGAAACAATATGTAAACATAGGCTTACATTATAAAACAGTTCATCATGTCATCTTTGTAGTGATAAAGAAGGCCTGATTTTTATTATCTCTCTCATGTTTCATTTATCATAGAATATCATAATTACAACCAATAGAAGTCAGATCATCTTCACATTGTTTTACCCAATTCATCCAACAATTGTCCAACCCAATCAATTCACATTTACATGTACCAAAATAGGAAATTTGAAATAAGGTATGTATATATGCAAAAACATCATAGAGAAGGTTGTGCACATGTGTAAGAATCTGATTTGTTCAAGAAAATGCCTAAAAGGTATGTGCTCTCATGGACTGGAATGATTGTTGACCCTATAAACAATAATCAATATGAATGAATAAAGGCTTATAGGTATAAATAGGGTTTCTTGAAGGCCTAAAGAGACCACTGGCGAGACATATGGAAAAGAGAGTAGAGAGCACAAATATGTGTTGACAATAGTCTTAAATATATGACCATTGTGATGAAGCGGCCCAACAAACACCAAGAAGCCATTCAAGCCATTAACTTCTTCAGGCATCAATGTTTTGACCAAGCCCATGAGTTTTTTTTATTATGTTTTTTAATCGATGTAAGATCAATTTTATGGCAACCTTGAGGCTGTTTATATGGAATCCTGTGTAAAGTGTGCAAACTCCCCTCACAACCTATGAATTGTTCTTCTCCTGGCCCCTTGGTTGTAATATGTAGATCTCTTTACCTAAATCTATGAGGCCAATACTTTTACCTCCCATTCTTTAATATTGTTTTTATTCTTCTTTATTTTAAATCACACAAGTGTTGTTGTTACAACTGCTAGAAACACCAAACTTGTAGTAATACCAATTATTAACTGCTATTTTGGGTTTTTGAAATTGAATTCATTTCACTAATATTAGACTCATGGGCACCTTTCCCTTCACTTTTAACCAGCTAATAGAAGACACATGGCATCCTCATTAAGCATTGATGTTGTTTCACCAAATGTAACCAATATGTGTCCAATCTGACCCGTTCATCCTTTTAGTGTACTGTCATCCTATAACAAAATAAGAGCTTTTCAATAGGGTGTGGACATCCACCAATGCATTGCAGATAATTTTTCAAATGTCTTAATTTCAAGTTTCATAGAAAATATGTATGCAAAAGGTGGAAACATATGATTTTTTTGATAAAATTCCTGAAAGATATGTGATCATGGATTGTAATGATGAAAAAATATGCTTAAAATGTGGCATAATGAGGAAGAAAAGTCAGTTGTTTGAAAAAATACCTCAAAGAGATGTGGTCTCATGGAGCATACATTGACCATGTAAGCTTCATTTTCATTTCATTAACATATATCCATAATTACTTCATCAATCACATGCACATTTGTTGTATGATTTAAACTAGGGATTTACTTTGATCTTGGATTTTGTTTCCCAAACGTATCATCCCAATGTTCCAAGTATTTTCCTCATATATGATCTTATTCCAATGATCTTGCAAAAAATTGTGGGCGGCATAATATAATTGGTTCAATGTTTTAAAACATTCAAAAAAATGAGTTAGAAAAGTGGCTCTGCCCTCCTCGACTATCTACCTAGAATATAACCCTTGCATATTTTCTCACTTTCCAAGTGGCGAGAGGTTGAAAAAAGGCTGTAATGTACCATTTTGGGGGACCTGAGGAAATGGCTAAAATCTCTCAAATCAGACTTATAGGACTGTTGTTACAAATCCTACAAAACTTATTTCCAAACCCTTCCTAGGGTAATGACCTGATTTGGGGTTTCAAACCCACTTTAATGCCTTCAAAACTCTTCGAATTAACTCCACTTAATTCTATAAAATTATTATATATCACCAGCAATCATCTCATGTTAGAAAACTAATTTTTACTGCTCTAAATTTGGATATATGAATTTTAAATAAACCTTTGTTTGCAGTGTTATTTTAAAAATTCATAACTCAACATCAGAAGCTCTGAAATTCATGAAACTTAATATATTGGATTTATAAAATATAAATAACATGATGACTATTTTATATTTTCAAAAGAGTCATCACACATGTACCAAATTATCACACCAATGTAGGTCACTCCACTTGAAATTGAATATAATTTACACAAAAAAGACAACACTTGTAAGAGAAAGATACATTTATTCCTTTTCAAACTGGCTTGCACACCAAACACCTTATGAAGAGTTTTTGTCCTTCACAAGTTTCCCAACCAAGGGTTTTCATCCTTAAAATATATCCTCAAACCAAGGGGGTTTCATCCTAGAGAGAGAGAGAGAGAGAGAGGAGAGAGAGAGAGAGAGAGAGAGAGAGAGAGAGAGAGAGAGAGAGAGAGAGAGAGAGAGAGCACTAGCCAAATTTCACCAAAATAAGAACAATATCCAAAACATGACATCATTGATACCCAAACGAACCCCTTAAATATCAATAAGGAGTGCTTAAACAAACATAAACATCATGGCTGACCCCTTAAGTAGGTGCTTTTAAATATTAAAAAGGGTATTTGGAGCCTACATACTCTCAATACCTTTATTACTAAACTACTTAAGTTTCTCTATTGAAGCACAATGTTTTCAATAGGGTGAATGATAATAAATGAAAATAACTATCTAAGCAATAAAAAAAATATAATCCATAATTCCCCTTGATTTTATCTTAGACCCATGAGGAAGGAATGGGTTAAGTTCTTTAGAATTTAGCCTCCAAAAAGGGACATGACGTCCCCCCTTCCCAAGATTGCTTGTCCTCAAACAATTACAAGTACTCAGATCCCAATTAAACTCTCAAACTGCTCCCCCTTCGATATACTTGCAAATGAAGGAAACTCGTCAAAGAGAAAATTATGTCCCCTTCTTCATCCACTCTTGCTTTGGGGTAATGATGTTATATTTTTCTACTTTTCTTTTTCTTGCCAAGGCCTCATAAATATTGTCCAAACATTAGATGTTTCCCAATTTCCCTCCCCCTGATCTAAACACAGTTGTAATTATGTATTTTGCTCCCTAAAATCAAAAGGTTATAGGTTGTGATATTCCTTATAATAGCTGAAAGCACATCAACAATGATAATAGATTGAAAACCCTTCATCCTCATGGTTGGATAATCCTTCCTTGTTGTCAAAAGAGTGGGCAGAGAGATAGAATTAATGTGGAAAACATATAAAACAATGGTATTAAAAACTGTCATAATGATTATTTGGCCTCCAAAAGATGCTTTTCCAAGCTGCCCTAAACCAATCTTTTTCGAAATTTGGCTCATATCATAACTCATGAATGTTGGTATGTAAGTATAAAAACCATACCATGCCCGAAATTTTTGTCCCAAATAACACCAAATATGTTGGAACATTGACCTTAATTGTTTTTTAATTATCTAGGTTAAGTGAACCCTCTTACCCATTGTTTCCCATAAAAACAACATCTTCAAATAAGCCCCTATATTGATTCCCCAGAATATATTCATAACTCAACAAACAAAATTGGGGTGCACGAAGTTGGTGGACAATTCCGTGGACATAAAAAACCCGAAATAAAGGTACCGCGATCGCGGTTTTAAAACCGCGAGCGCGGTCCTAAAACCGCGATCGCGGTTATTGAATTCTAGGTTCGGTAATTACCGAACCTAGTTCCGCGATCGCGGTTTATAACCGCGAGCGCGGTTATAAACCGCGATCGCGGAACTCTGAGACAAAATTTAACAGTCCCGCGACTCGTATTTTCCTAATTTTCATTTCGAACCGCGACTTTTCCTAAACGTTTTTTTCACTCGCACTTTCAATACTATCTCAAAATTGCTCATCGGACTTCTGGATAGCGATAGATTCAACCATGCCGCCAAGACGAGGAGGTAAGTCCCCGATTGTAATCATTTTTTTTTTGCATTTTAGGTTGTTTTTTTTTTTTTTGCATTTTAGGTTTTTTTTTTTTTTGGCATTTTCATGGGTTTTGTGAATTGTTTGTTTATGTATACAATTTTATTGTTTTATCAGTTGGTCGGCAAGCTCGGGCTCGTGCAAAACCGTCAAAACATTCCTCAAAACCCACCGAACATTCCTCAAAACCCTCCGAACATTCCTCAAAACCCTCCTCCAAACATAGATCCGCCCCCTGTGGCTCCTTCTGTCCCCACTGAGCCAACAGGAACGCAAGATAATATCATTGGAAGAATCCAAGAAAATAAAATTGTCATTGAGAAACCTAATTCAAACTATAAGACAAAACCATGCTACAAATCCATCCCGCATGACTTTAGCCAATACATTGCAAACATTGATTGGCGAAGTCGAGTCTGCAACCAACCAAATACATAGATGGAACACCTTTAGAAGTGACTGTAGGCGGTGGTATGCGGATAAACTATCTCATGCGGCCGTCAAAGACAAAAAAATTGGAAAAGACCTCATTTGTGCATTATTTACCGACCCTAGAACCAATGCCCCCCCTGCAGTTTACTTGCAAACGGTTCCCAATCCATTGGTGCCATGATGATAGAATCAAAAACAATTTTTGGGACCGATGGTGGATGGTTTTTGATTATCCACCATGCAACAACAATGAGGTTCCTCTTTATTTTTTGAAGAAATTATATTGTGAGTTTGTGCTCAATGAGGTCCCGAATTATTTGACTTTTCAGACTTTTTTGGTCGAGGAGGTGGCTCTGCACAGAGCAGACCTGGTGCACGCGTAGGTCAGCCTAGGATCCCCCATGCCCCAAAACCCCCCCACTGCCTTCAGTTATCCCTCCTACAGTGAAGGAGGTTGTGGAGATTGATACATTGCATGCATTGAGGGAGCTCACTGACACTCTCACCCAGCATAGCATAGCACCCAGATTGCATCCGGTGATGTTGGTGGAGGTGCCAGTTCTAGTGCACCACACCACTGTGGATCATGTGGTGCCGTATGCACTGCAGGCGAGACATCATTTGCTGGTTCACAGGATTTTTTTTTCTATAGATGAGATGCTGGGGAATGTTTTTGGAACTGGAGCCACTGATATTGGTCTTTCACAGGTAAATTTTAAATAAATTTAAATAATATATATATGTACAATAGTTTAATTCACATGTTTGAGATATTAATATATATATATATTTGTACGTCATGTACATACATGTAAAAAACTAATTTTTTATTTTATTTTAAATAGCAAGAGCCGGTGAAGGAAACATCCGGTGTTGACATGCTAGCTACTGCGGTTGGGCGTGTTTCAAACGTAAGTTTCAAGTTGTACAAACTTACATTTTTAATAAATCATTTAATTGCACTAGATTATTATTATAATTGTTTCACGTGTATGTTGTACATGTATTAATATTTTTCTCTTTTATACACAGGAGCCTGGCGGGTCATCATCTGCTCAGGGAACTGAAGCTACTGGCATGCCTCGCATGAGTTTTACAGGGTTAGTTACAAATCTCTTTAAACACTTTGTTTCTAATTCTTGGAAGAAATCTGTACATGAGTTTCACTTTACCCTTATACTCAAAAAAATATGCGTCCTTTCCATATGATTATAAGTTTTATATGCTTGGTGTACTGAGATAAAAGTTTAATTTGTAGAATCCATAGTATCTCACTTGTTGTACACATGCTCTGCTGCATTTTCAATACCTATTGAAATTTTTTTGTAATTGGAGATACATGTCATAATAGAACACTTGAGGTGCTTACTACTTTAGGTGAAGAGGATTATTAAGTGATTATTATGGATGTGGACCCTATCCTCTAGATCCAGAAATAGAAATGAAAACTTAAGTATTTTTTCTAGGTGGTTACTGACCCAATCCTCTTGATCTTCTTGATCCTCTCGGGCCAGTTGATAAATTCCCTTATGTCTCGTTTGTAGTACTAAAACTGGATACACATGGTCTACATGTTCCCAACATCCAAAATAATGACACGTACTGCACTGTCATAGGTATATTATTTGTACATGATGAACTTCTCAATCCAATGTAAAATGATATCTTCCCATATCTACTTATTTACCTAGACTATATCTTGATTCTCAATAACTACCTCTAGATATGTAACACCATGAGTCACGAAGGAAAAGATACTTGACAAGGTGGAAGCGATCAACTTGTAATCAAAATGAATGATAAGAGTGATGAAGAAATGTAAAAAAGGTTATTAAATCCTCTCGTACCCTTTATCTAAAAAAATCTATGCGTCCTTTCCATATGATTATAATTTTTATATGGATTGGTGTACTGAGATTTAAGAATTTACAACATCATTGTACCCTTAAGAAGATGAGCTCCTCCAATTTACTTGACAACTCCTGCGAACCCTAACTCCACCACTCATATGAACCCTAATAGATTTGGAATGCGGCGGACATATATATGTAGCACACGTAAATGTATGTGTGAACACTTGGAAACGTGATGGAGGTGTCCTTTACATTTATAATGAAACTACATCCCCCTCACACAGAACATGTAGACCCCTTAAGGGTTTGTCTCACTCTAGAAATCCACTTCGCTTGGGCTACTGGGTAACAAGTGGGGCTTCAGTTGCTCAAACCCTCACAGGTGGCAATACAGCCATTGTTGGGGTTGGACATCTGACACTACTGGCACCAATGTGTGCTCAAGAACTAATGCATTAGGAGGATCATGGAAATGTCCTGTTATCTTTGTTGGATAAGTTACACTCCAACCTATCCACCCCCTTGGGAGGTATCCCAGTGACACTCCTAACATTAACTTTGTTCAAAAGGGTTACTTGGCTTAGTCAACACTAGGTAGTACTTTCTCCCTTTGTTGATAGCTTGGAAATCTAATGATTGCTCACATACTAAAGCTTTAGTCAATCACTCATTTAACCTAGTAGGTTGACCTTGTAAAATTCAAGGATCATAGATTCAAAACTCTAATAAGGCCTACTAAGAAGAAACCCAAGTGTAGACCATTTGATTCGATGAGAGTACCCATAACGACAATATATTACCATTTTACCAAGTTATCCATGCCTTGATCCCATAGATTCACTCATGAGCTAAATTAGCCTAGCCTCCCTATCCTCCATGATGTGAGGGATGAATCCAAGAATTGGCTTCCCGTATTCTAGTGGGTAGGTTATGACCTCTACCCCATAATGGGTTTGAGGAGCTATAATGTATTGGTCATTATTTTTTCCCCTCTATTTAAAATTTCTACTGATAAAGGTACAAGGATTTCTAAACAGGTAGACAATTATTATCTAATTAACTTCCAACATCAAGGTAAGCTTGATCTTAAAACCATGGTTCACATCCAACTTCAACCCTGGACTCACTGATAAACAATAACTTTATCACACAAACCAAGAGGGGAGATCAAACTTACCCCACTTACCCCTATAGATTTTAGGACCAGCTAGTTGTGACTGATATCGGAGCAGGAGTAGATAAGACTTGGGAAACTATCAAAGAACGATTATAGAACTCCCAAACCTATGTAGGTTCAAGACCATACAATGTATATGCAAGAATCCTATGTTGTAGATTGTATAGTCTAATACAAAGAATCTTCCAACCCAGTCTTAGATCTTAAGGTAGTTGCAGCTCTCAAACTTGCTACTGCATTGCTCTGTTTAGACCATTGTGTGATCATTGTGTTGCTCTACCTTTCAGACAACATCGAGATGTATTTTTAATGATCAACATTAAAGTAGAAACTCCTGATAACTGTACAGAACCCTGGTCATCAAAGCATTAAAAAACCAAAGGAGAATAGTAATATGTGTGTGATAAATGCTAGACCTCCCTGGGTATATCAGTATTCCCAATCGCTTGACAGGGTAAATCCACTAAGTTGGTGGACAATTCACTAAGGACATAAGAACATGAAATCAAGATCTTTAAGCCTAGCAACCCCTTTGAAGAGAGATCACATATCATGTATTTCCAAGGGGTTATCACGTGGGTGAAGATCATAGAGGACTCGTGCACCAACAACTCAAACTCAGCTACCGCATGTAGCGGCAAATACAGATAAATAGTTCCTCCTCATAATCTCCTTATTTGCAAGCACACTTGCCCACCAAGGATATACAACTCGAGTCTACAGATTCGTCTGATCTAGTATGTTATGGTCTGGTGATGTTACATTTAAAAGCTCTTCAAATGTGACCAATGTCTCACTCTATATCCACTTCGCTTCATACTAGATAACGATGGGTTACCTAGATCTCCATCCCAACCTTTGGACACAAATACATATGAAGATAGATGGCCTCCGTGCTAACATTTATAGATCCTATGTATTTAGCCTAAATAGAAGATAAAATTTAATAATGTATTTTTATTCTTTCTTGAGTAACTAAATATTGATTTGTACATGTTTTTTTGTATAGCTCTTAAGTAGATTTTAATAAATTGATTTGTACGTGTTTTTTGTATAGCTTATGACTGCTACAGAGACTCCTCCACATATGCAGACTATGGAGGCTGCTGTAGATACCGCCATAGCATCTGCAAATCCACTAACTGAGGTACACAATTTTTTAAATTTGTTAAATTTTGGAGGTTCATTATTTCTTATTAAACTTAAATCTACAATATCAAATTTTGTAGGTATATATATGAGTGTGAAATATTTAATTTGAAAATTAATTATTTGTATGTAGCTTACCCCTCGTGAGTCTATTGTTGTCCCTGCGAAGCGTCAACAACAAATCGATAGGGATCATGACATTGCGGTAAGATTGCACATGCATTTTAACTAAATTGTACAAGTTTCTAAATTTTGAAGGTATTTTAAAATTTTGGGTGTTAAAAACTTGTTGTTTATGAATGTGCAGGTTAGGTTGCAGGCATGCTTGGAGACACCTAGGACCACACGGATGAAATCCGTAGTGGCATCTCCCTCCACTACATCCCCAGGTCGTGGACGTGCTACTTCTAGCAGGGGAAGAGATGGAAGATGTTTCATGAGTAGATTTATAGTCCACTTGGATGCCACATATATGTGGTCATGAGTACATCTATTCACAGTCCATTGTATATATATCTAGCCTTTTGCGACCGCATGTGGTCCCATATGTACATTATGGCACGTGCTTAGTTCGAGATCTGTATACATACATTATGAACTTATACATGTACATATATATTTTCAGAGACGTGCGCGTCTGGAGCACACTTTATTTGATTCTTATATATATATATATCCATGTGTGTTGGTTAAATAAGGCTATAAATTTGGTTATTTTGGTATTATTGCTAACTCTGAGAAAGTGGGTTTTGATCTTTGTTCGGTGGATTTAGTGTTTTACTTCTAGTTATATATTTTCTAGTATCTTTCTGATTATTATTTGTGGTATATTTTGTGCCATGGGCATTTTGAAACTTTTTTTTTGCACACCATATATGACATGCATTCTATCATCCAATAAAACTTAATGCATTCTTTACTAGAGATGTGCAATTATAACGACCATTATAATGTATTTGCATGTTTGAAGTGGATGTCCCTATCAGACAAGTTTCCATAAAATAACTTATCAAAGAACCCTTGCAGTGAAAAATCTTTAAGCATAGTAATAAATGTTTTAGAGTTTCATGTGATATAAAAGTGAGTATTGACTCTCCCTAAAAAATTTTTCCAGGATCATTCTCTGTACTGTCAGGAGAATGTAGAAATGCTATATGCACAAAAATGGCAAATTGTACTGAGTTGTAATATTGCGATTGAACCTCCATTTGTGGTTGCAATGTGTATAATTCTTTGCAAAAATCGACCACTGAAAACAATAGTACCAATAGGAAATGTGTCTTTGCATAGCTTGAATTGTTCATCCAACCACTAAGAGAGCTCTATGTGTATGCCTCGCATACTCTAAACAATTTCATCCTTAAATTTTCATAAATTGAAAAAATGGGCATTTGTTCTGTAACTAGCTCACACACGTTTCGACTCTTTTCCATCTTTCAACTGGTATGCAACTGATTTATTTATCAAATTCAAACTAAAATTATGTCCTATTGTACCTTCAATTTGTTCATGGATGCAAACTTTCCAATTTAGGTAATCCGCCGCATGTACTACAACTTCATCTAAACAATCCTGACTAGAAAAAAATTGTCCAACTTCTTTTCACAAAATATAGTAGGAATGAAATCCCTGGAAGATATTGGTGGAACTTGAACACCACATTCAGATAACATAGTTTCAGAATGAAAAATAGAACGAATACGTAAAAATTTAGCATAATGCATCGCAAATTCAACATGTTGCCTACAACACAACAAGTGGTGCGAGCATGGTTGATTTTCACATAGAATGGTTTCAACATTTCAAAAAAAACGTTGACTAATTTTAATTTCCAGATTCTCTTGTTCAAACTTACGAAAAAATTGAGTTTGAGTCATATCTAAGAAATGCTTTGGATGTGGTTCACGATTAGTAGAACCAACTCTCTGTTTTATAACATCTCTTGTATTAGGTGAAACTCTAGTGTTATCATGCCAAAATTTAATAACAACTTCTCTTAGGAGCATCAGAATTATTTTTGTCCTTACGCGGTGCTCTAGCAGAAAATGCCCAAAAATCGACATTATTGAGTGATTGAAGGATATTACGTCTTTCAATTGCTTTCATTAGAGTTTTTCGATTAACTTGCAACATTCGACTTGTTTGCGTAATCAAACGTTGTTTTTTTTTATTGATTCACTTACAACAACTAGTAGTAGCAAGTACACGACGCACAATATTACTATCCCTAGTGCGTCTCTTGACACCAACAGTGTGATATGCATCATGAAGGTTTTCAACAATTGTAGAGGTTTGACCACGTATGTTAGATGTTGTCAATCCTAAGGTGTTTAATGTAGGTCTCATTTTAATCAATTTCATCAAACTAACCAACAACTGACATCTTTGGGAATCATTTAAAATTTCAAAATGATTATCCCAAATTTCAGTGGCTTTTTTCTGATTTGTCCCTTCAGAAAGTTTGTCAACATTGGTTTCAAAATGTTTGACATCAATTTCAATGGCAAAAAAATGATTAGTTTTTACGAAAATCCTAGGAGGTGTTTTTGTCAAATTTTTTGTCTACAGTTTCAACATGAATTTCCTAATGTTATTCAAATTTTCATTGTCTCCTTCAATTTCAACATTTGCTACATCATGAGTATTTAATTCTTCTTCAACATTGACAGTAAAAACTTCTTCATCACGAGTATTTAATTCAACTTCAACATTGACAGTAGAAACATTACCTAGTTCTTCATTGCTTACAGTAGTTGGGATTGAAGATGAACCTCTTCTAGATTCACGAAGTTTCCGCATTCGCTCAGCATTTTCAATTTTGTTGGCCTCTAATTCGTCTGGTGTTTTTTTACTTAATGACTTCCTTTTTTGACTTCGTTTTTTGTCTCCCATGATGTTTTTTGCTTTCGGTGATAAAAAAACGTGCCTGGAAAAAGACAGAATTTCACAGTAATTCGTACGGTAAGGTCAGAGAGTAAAAATCACATGGTAATTCGGACATTGGGATGTGTGTAAATATGTTTTATAAAGCGCGAGCGCGCTTTATAAACCGCGAGCGCGCTTTATAAACCGCGTTCGCGGTTTTTTTTACAAAAAACCGCGATCGCGGAGCTATTTTCTATCCGAACCTTAGCCTCGGAAAATCTTTGTTTTTCAACCTCAAATCTGCTCTTCCAAAGACTTGAACCATGCTAAAAAACTGAAAACATTTCACAAAAATGGTGCCATCACGTAGGGTAGACTCTTAGCTTTGTAAAAATATTGTTTTTAAAAGTGAATAGAATAAGATAAATATCATTTTATAATTTATTACTAACAATAGGTCCTTAAGACATTTTTTCCCGTGAATGTTCATGTCTACGTTTAAGACTGTAACTTTTGTTTCGCTTATCAAAATATGATAAAAATTATACCATCCCAAGCGTGGACAAATTCTATACACCTTAAAAAAAAAAAAAAAAAAATTGATTTCGATATTTTTTGATATAGTTATGGCGGGCAAACGGAAAGCGCTCCATTTTCTAAATATTTTCAGACCACTTTCACGGAAAAAATCATAAAAAAAAAAATATTGCTAAAAAAAATACAAAATAAAATCCATCCCAAGATAGACAACTACATCTAACGTTTCACCAAAGGAAAAAAAAAAATAACAAGATTTGGTCTCCAATGCGGGCAAACAGACTACACAATCTTATAAGTTTTTTTCGAAAAAAAAAAGTAAGTCATATAATTTTAAGTGTTTAATATAGCTAAACTTGTCCTTTTTTACAAAAATTAGTATTTTAAAAACTAGATTCCGAATGCTACGATTCATATTTATATAATTTTTTCTAATTTAGAGTGCATGTATAGCTAATAATCCCTACAAGTTGAGATTTCACT
Organism: Taxus chinensis; assembly: GCA_019776745.2. Lineage (NCBI taxonomy): Eukaryota > Viridiplantae > Streptophyta > Pinopsida > Cupressales > Taxaceae > Taxus > Taxus chinensis. The sequence continues at coordinate 614,410,171 of CM034152.1, read as the reverse complement.
GTTTTTTGCAATATGACGTCGACGGATGACCCTATATTTGTCCATCAACTTGGTGCACTTACCCAGTTCTTTAATCGCTGCCCCAAAACAACTATCCTATGTTGTTCCTTCCTGAAAAATTCTTCCATGGTATTACTATCAAGTTGATTTTTAACATACTCAGTTGTAACACTATTTTTCCAATCTACCGTTATGTGAGAAAGCAAACCACAATGTGAATTTGAAGCATTTTCCAAAGTACTCCCTTCATAATTAATACCTTGAATTCTGATTTCTTTTTCTTTGTCATAGAATTTCAGTTTTTTATCATGACGATTGAGGGTGAATTCCCTCAAAGATTACAACCATTGAATTCCAATAACTACATCATCAACTAACTTAATCGCAAATAATTCATCACATACCTCATCTTCTCCTAGGAGAAGTGATATATATCCTCTTATTTTTATGCAAGGTATGATGGTGCCACTCTTGACAAGCCTAATGACCCCTTGGTTATGAAAAAAACACTTCACCCTGAATGGATGAGAAGTAGGTGTGCCACACATTGAAGAAAGGAAGTTGGTCTTCCACATAATTCTTTCTAGTTCTTCCATATTCATGGAACCATGGGTTAGCCACACATGAAACAAAACAATAGAACTATCATCATGCCTTTGATGCCCCAAACATGTCATGATGAAATCTCCCTCCATATTCATAATGAAATCAAATATTCTTTATTTTGTAGAACTCTGCATAGAACCTATATTTCTTATACATAAACAATTTTGAATCAAGTCAAATAATCCATACAACAAGAGATACTTATTAACTTATTATTTCGTGGAGTATGAGGTGCACAATGATGTTCAATTAGAGGTAATATAAGAGGACATAACAAGCAAAATATTTGGTCACCTTCTCTAACCAACTGTGTGTGAGGGAAACATATCATCCGTGTCATGTCAACAAGCAACAAAAAAGATATTTTTTCATACCATGGGATGCCTTTGATGCTCTCTTGACTCAAAATTTATGAGTAAGGAAACACTTAGAGAATAACCTGATGGAGCCCTTATCTCATGCATAACACCACCCTTATAAGCCCTTAGTAAATATAATTTGATTTCATCATGCAACTACTCTGTGTAACCATTAGAATCCAATAAATTATCATAGGAACAACAAGGTATTTTTACCTTTCTTCAGATGATGAAAAAATTTAGATTGTTCTTTGTTAATATCTTCATTGATTGGCTCCTTAGTGGTGGTTGCTTGGGACATGCCAATAAGCTGAAAATCATTAATTTCACCTTCAAATTTGACTTCAACTATGAATTTATTCTTTTCATCAAACCCTTCTTTTTCCTTTACCTCATGCTTCATGGTTACTTCCCTTTTCCTTGTCAATAATGAAGATCTCGTTGCCTTATTGTCTTATAAGTTTTGTTTCCCTTGAGTGGATATCAATCTAGAGCAACTATTCTTTTCCAATCCTCAAACTTTCTTTGGGTTTCCATTACATCCTTTGTGCTTTCATATATAAATTTTGTAGTGCCCACTTCCCTTTGACACCTTTTGATACTGATCATGATACTACTGATTATATTATGGGCATGATTATGGAATTTATTATAGTATGATGTTAGATGTTAGATCATGGATTATTATTGACCTTGATTCAGTTATGATGCATGATGATTATTAGAGACATTTTGGATATTGATGTGATATACTGTTTGACATGGTTATATTATAGATGTTGTTCGGACATGTGATATTTGAATATTGTGAGTAGAACTAGAAATGGAAATTATTTGATGATGATATAATTGTTGAGTAAAATTTCAAATGATCTTGTTGGTTGCTTGGATGTTGTTGTGATTCATATATATAGATGATTTTGGAATTTTAATTATATTATTTTGGATGTTTTGATATGGCCACGAGACCGAAGGAGGTATTTGTGTTTTACAGGTTAAAATATCACAGCAAACATAGGGGGATTGGAGACCAACCACATTGGAATTCTAGATGAATTCAACAAGGTCACCATGGAAACTTGTATTGTTTATGTGTGGTTGTTTTGTTAGGGGTTCCCATGGGGGAAATCACCTTTAAATGTGACCACTTGGGGTTATGTGTATTTATTTATTGGTTCCTTTGTTATGTTTGCATATGTTTATTTTGTGGTGCATTAACCATTTATTTATTTATTAAATGATGTGTAATATTGTGAGTAATCATGTTGTTAAGTTAATTAATTAAAAGATATCATGAGAATGTAATTTATATTGTTGTTGGTTATGATTTAGAGATGTGTAAGTGATGTTTGAGTTAAATTTTGAGTGTGAAACACTCCACCTTCTTGGAAATTTGAATTTTTCCTTGGAGGCTGATTTTGGAGGCTTGTGTGAAAAGTAAACTTGTCCCATACCTCTTAAATTTATTTACTAACCATACCTATGGTTGGAGAGTTGAATTTAGACTTTTATGATGCTTTTTGAGAAGACAAATTGTAAGTTTTTATTGCACTTTTCTTACATAGGTTTTATTTCAGTCCTTTGAAGTGTGGGTTGGATTTGAGTATGTAAGTAAACTGTCATATTATTCACCCACTTATTTATTATGCATTGGAGAATGAAGTTGAATTTTGGGTTGGGGTTGAGGATGTGTGATGTGGCATCCTACATGTATCCACCTAATCCTCTTCTCTTATCTCTTCTATTAAATTCGAATTGCTTGCCTTGTTTTGGGTTGCTTCACTTTCGGAAATTCTTTTGGGGGAAAATTCTTTGCTGTTTTAGAGCTCTTGCTTGGAGAAGTTTTTAAAATATTGTAGCATGCTTGTGCTTGGCTAATTTGGATTGGTTGCATTGGGTAAAGCTTGTTGTTTTGGAACTTGTAACAACTCCATCATGGAGAGGTAGGAGCTTGGATCTTGTAATGCTTCTCCAACTGTTTATGAAATTGTTCTTGTTGTGGATGTTTTGGTATGTTTGTGGGATGTTGGGTAGATGGCCTAGGTATGGTGTAGGAGAAGACTATGGGGTTCATTTTGTGGGAGGAAAAAGTGTTTTGGGGAGGTATAAGTGTGGAGGGAATTGGGATTTGGGCTCCACCTTACAAAGAAATAGCTTGCATTTCTTTACTCATTATGGGGTGCCATAAGAGTTTGGGGGGGCATAAGGAAATGTGAGGAATAAGGGGTACTTGGGGGAGGCATAAGGGCATGTTGGGGCTTTCATATACCATGTTTTTGTGGTTTTAAATCAGGTGGTGACACCCATTTCCCCTTTAAGAGGCACAAGTAGCACCCCCCATAATTTCTTGCTCCTTTGGCTTGCTAGATGAAGCCTTAGTGTTGTTTGTCATACTTTAATGTAGTTGCAAACTACATTCTGATTGGAATGTGTTTTAAATGTGAAATTTGCATGTGTGTTTGTGGAAGCTTGTTGTTTCCATGAGTTGAATCACATCTTCCATTTATTTGTGGTTGGGGCTCGGGGGCCCAATGAAGAAGGATGAATTCTCCTTGTCATTGGATGTCTTGGTTGGGTGGAGAGCATTGCCTTTCCCCTTGCTCTTGTTGTGATCAAAATTGGAAGAATGATAAATCTACATGTTGTTGTTCCGGAGAAAAGGAAAATGAAATAAAATAGTTGACAATCCCCTTGTTGAGATAAATCTTATTGTAACATTCCCACTTGAAGTGGAGGAACTTGTATATGTTTTGTAATGGAAATATGTTGTATTGAATATGAAAACTGTAAGATTGAAATGTGAAAGAGATATAACTCTGTTTTCTATTTTGAAAGAAAGAGATGTATTTTGTATATTGTATCGTGAAAATCAATAGAAAAGAGAAGTTGTAAAAGAAGGAAACCTTTTATTTTGAATAAAATTTGCATTCTTTTCCATGACTAGAAATACTATTGTTTAAATTCTGAGTTGAAATGTATTTGAAATCTCTGTTTGAAAGGAAGAAATGCGTGTGAGGAAAACACAGAACTCTGTCTTTTGAAATGTGTAAAATTTGAAATCAGAATTGCATTTTGGTTTTAAATAGTTTGATTTGAATCAAATAAATGTATTAGATTAGAATTGGAACAGATTCTAATACTTGGAAGAGGAAAATGGAAAATAGATCCTTTAAAATTTGATCTTTGTTTCGTATAGTTCAAACTGGTAAATACTTTATCCAAAAATGCGCAGTTTGAACCCTGCAATAAGGAAATAACAAATTAAATGATTAAATTGAAGTAGAATGTCCTAAACGAATTCAATTGGACAAAAGCACTTAAGGAATTTCTTAGGAAACTTAGCAATCTTGGGCTCAAATCATTTCACTTTCGTTTTGCTGTCAAAGTTGTAAATTTTCAAATTGGAGCTCAATAAAACAAACTTACCTTCCAGATCCATCCTAAATCCATCTAAGAACAATTATCCATGTTTAATGGACAAGTTGAGGGAGGAAGAAGGTCAATTGATTAAAATTTCATAAGTTAAAATTTACCAGTTTGCCTTTTGAAAGCCTGTAGATAGTTTTTCATGATATTGATCCCTTAAACATTATCAAAATGAAAATTTAATGATTCCTATGTAAAGAGGATGTTGAGAGATTTCTAGAAATTCCTTGTTTGCTAAAAATGAGTTCCCAATCAAAATTTTTGGCCTCCTGAAGTTTCCCTTCATTTGGCTTCAAAAATAATTCTAACTGTTTAAAAAAAACTTAGCACTTCGGAAAATTTTTAAGGAAATTTTGTAAGTTTTCTCCATGGCCCCCCACCAGCCCGCAACCAATTAGGTACTGCCACGTTGCATTATAGGGTGTCAGCGGAGGAGCGGATCCCTTAAAAAATAAGCGCTTCGAAAAATTTTCTTTGGGAAATTTTTTCTAAGTTCTCCCACCGGTCTGCCGACCCCACAACCAATGGATGGCTGACATGTGGTGCCTTGGCCATCAGCGGGGGCGTGGATCATTTTGATCCCTTAGGAATTTTCAGAAAAAAGGATAAAAGTCTAAAAAATTCTCTGACGGCTCGACTTTCTGCCAAAGTTGGGAAATGTTGACATGTGTCCTTTCGGGCTCGCGGGCGCACGAAGGTAAATCGCGCTTTTGTCCCAAAAAGGGAAAAAGGGCTAAAGTTCTTCCCCGCTCCTACGACCTGTGCATGGGAAAAATTTACTTCCCCACCCCTCCGTTCTACATTCCTCCTCTGGGAGAAAATTCTCTCTGAAGTCCGCAGGCCCACGCATGGGAAAACTTTCTCCCCTAGGCCCACAGACCCGCTCTTGGGAAAATTTTCCTCCCAAGGTCTGTCGGCCCCTAACTTGAGAAATATGAGGAATTAGGAGGACTTATTTATATCAACGGAAAGGTGAGGAAATTTACTATCTAATGGGAATGTTTTTGGGAAGTTTTGAGTGTGTTAATTTTGAGAAAAATCAAGTTGAATCTTTTAAGTCTGCTAGAAAGTGGTATAGTGAGAAATTACCCTGTTAACCTAATTGATTAATCTAACCATAAGTTTGGACCTTGTGATATTTTATAATTTTCATATAAATAAAGCTATAAGCTATTAATAGTATATTGGCTTTGAAACTTGCTTGCGACAACTGTTGTCTTGTAACCTTGTTGTAGACTCGTTTAAACAACACAAAAAAATTATTCCATAATTTTTTCCTAACTAATCCTAGTTTATTCTTGGGTCTCAAGTGTGTTATTTAGCGGGCGTTAAAAATTCCTTCTCATGTCTAATATCAACATTTGTTTCCTTCAAAATTATATCATTCTCTATCAAGGGTTCTTCATTAACAACTGTTATTTCAATGCAATTGTTAGATATCAATAATTCATCATTAAGTGCAAAAGGATTTTTACCTTAGATGGCATGCATCTTAACTTCCTTCGTCCTAATAGAAGGACCTCTTCTCCCTAGGGCTGAAAAATTCATCTTCTTGGTATGCTGTAATTATTCCTTTGGTGCTAGGTTTTCTTTGCCAATAATATCCTTCTTTCGTCCTTAATTTTATGAAATCCGTGAGAGACATTACCTCCAAAAACTCCTTTGGTATTTCTCGGTATTCTGCAAGCCATATGATGTAGGCATGAGATTGTCTAGGGCTCCCTGGTGGAGTGACTTCCTCCTCAGCCATGAATTGGGGTTTGTAGGGCCTTGTAAAAATATGTTTCTCCTTCTTTGATTCATGGGGGTTATAGGAAAACTCTTCCCCTTTTTTTCGAACCACCACCTTGCAAGTTTTGGATGGCTAGAGTAACCCTACTCAATACATCCTTCATTACTTGTGTTTTCATAATTGCCTCTAATTTTTCTTCTCCAAACTTTGTTGTTTTTCTTCTCTCCCCTCATCTGGTAATACTGAATACCATTGTCATCATCCATAATTCACAGGATGGGAGAAAATAGCTTTGATACCACTGTAATGTCCCTTTTGGGGGGGTCCTTAGGAAATGGCTAAAAGTTCTCAAATCAGACTTACAAAAATATTGTTATAAACCCTGTAAAATAGATTTCCAAACCCTTCTTAGGGTAACAACCTGATTTGGGGTTTCAAATCCACTTGAATGCCTTCAAAACCCTTTGAATTAGCTCCACTTAATTCTCTAAAATTATTATATATCAACAACAACCATCTTAAGTAAGAAAACTGGCTTTTAATTCTCTAAATCTAGAGATATGAATTTTAAATAAACCCTTTTCTACAACGTTATTTTAAAAATTCACAACTCAACATCGGAAGCTTCCAAAATTCATGAAAATCAAGATATTAGCTTTTCCAAATAGTCACAACACATACCAAATTATCACACCAATGTAGGTTGCTCCATTTGAAATTGAATATAATTTGCACAAAAAGGCAACACTTGTAAGAGAATGATCCTTTATTCCTTTTCAACCCACCTTGCATACTAAAAACCTTATGAAGGGTTTTCGTCCTTTAAAAGTTTCCCAACCAAGGGTTTTTGTCCTTGGAATATATCCTCAACCTAAGGGGTTTCATCCTTGAGAGAGAGTAAAATGGCTACACTAGCCAAATTTCACAAAAATAAGAATAATCTCCAAAAAACCTATCATTAATGCCCAAAACAACCTCTTTAAATAGCCATAAGGATTTCTTAAACAAACATAAACATCATGGCTAACCCCTTAATTAGGTGTTTTTAAATATTAAAAAAGATATTTGGAGCCTACATCCTCCTAATACCTTTATTACTAAACTACTTAAGTTTCTCTGTTGGAGCACAAGGCTTCCAATAGGATTAATGATAATAAATGAAAATAAATATCTAAGTAATAATAAAAAATATAATCCATATTTCCCCTTTCTTTTCTCCTAAGACCCACGGGGAAGGAATATGTTAAGGTATTCAAAATTTAGCCTCTAAAAAGGGACATAACAAAGGGTGAGGTCATATTGCATAAATTTTGTCGATGTATACTAAGTTTATGAGTTATATTTGAATTTAAATATATGCAAATAACCAACAACGTACTTATTGAGTCAAATGTATTTAAAGACGTATTGAGGCGAGTCCAGTGTATATATCTCAAGATAATTTCATAGCCATGACTTTGTTTTATAGTTTGATATTCTTGATATTTAGTCATCGAACATGCTTTGTCCGAGTAATTGTATATTAGGAAGCTGGAAACCGATAGACATTTAAAGGGATTTCCCACCACTTTTTATATGAATTTTGTATGCATTGTGAGGTTTTGATTTTTTTTACCTTGGAATGAATATTGGGATGAGGAACAATACCCAGTAAATACACTTGGATAACATGTAGAATCCCTTATGTTAATTGAATTCTTCCTGTTGGAATTAACCATTTGTTTACACCATTTGTCTAGTTTTTATTGTAGTCTAGATATTTTTGGTCCCTAAAAATATTTTGTAAATAGGTTATGTGTAGGTCGCCTTCTTGAAATTTCCAAATGTGGAGAATCTTAGTTCTTGTGGTTGTATTTATATTTACGAAAACCATACTAGATTTGTGATTTTTTTATCAATTTGCCTCATGCTTGTTGGAATAAATTGAAAATGTAATGATGTTGAGGGAACTCTCTTAGAACTAAGGAAAAAAAACAAAATATATTCATTTGCGAAGTGAAATTTAAGTGTATTTGTGGCCTCTCTCACTAGTTGGCAGCCCATACATTAAATTTTATTTTTCTGCAACAAGATGTCTAGTTAGGAGTTATCCCAATATTATGAATATAAATACAAACTCAATACGCCTCCCTAATATACACCACTTGTTGGTTTGAAAGGATGCCAAATTTCCTATTTATAGAGACTGAGACGAGGGCTATAAATACTTTATCATCAACATGCCAATTAAACCTAAAGAGTTTATGTTTGCGTGGTTATTGTAGAGCACATAAGAATACATTATGGGGTTATGCTTATTTTATAACAATTCTTCTTGAGTTAGATCCTCAAAATGCTGAAACTTATGTTATTCTATCAAACATTTAACCAAAAGTGTGCAAGTCGAGTGAGATTCAAATTTTAATGAGATTGATGAAGGATAGAAGAATACAAAATATACTTTGATGTAGTTCGATTAAAGGCCATAAAATGGTGCTTGTTTTTTGTGTAGGAGATAGATCACACACAAAAACACATAAGATGTATGCAATATCGGAGATAATGTCGTGGGAGATGAAGGAAACATGATATTGTTTTTCAAATTTAATCTTAGTTATGGATAATCTAGTATTTTCAATTGACATTTTTGAATTTTATGTTCTAAATTCATTAATCTTCAGCCATCTTCACCGCAACATACAAAAAAATAACATTGCCATATATATTACACAAAAACTATCACATCAAACACATTTACAAAGTAACTTTACATTTACATCCCTTCCGACATATTTTTCACATAAGTGCAATTGCTAATAATTGATTACACATGAATTTGTGAAATTCATGCACGAGGGGTTCACTTAGTAAATCTATGGTATAACACGTGTGTTCGAAGGACATTAAATAATACCCTTACTGTTAGTTTTTTACCTCTAATTATTCAATTGATAATACACCCCTGCCATTATAGTATTGTATTAGAATGAAAATAACCCCCCTATTTTTTCCATGTACCTTACCCATTTTCCATTACAATTTTATTTACCTCTTTTAATTTCTACCCTAATATATCAAATAAAAAAATATATAATGTTTCATTCTCAATTATTATTATCTTGATTCTTCTTAATATGTTTTTTTTCTGTAGAAATAGAGTTTGAATCCATTCAATACGTGTTACAAATTACCTTGATGGTAGGCTTTAATCATTTATCAATAGTTCTTCAAATAATTAAGATCATGAAATAATATCATTTGAGTCGAAAAGCATACTCAATCCTATTTTTGTACCATCTTATTATTTCTTGGTTAAGAATATCCTAATTGAGATTTCTTTATTCAATAAGAGATTATAATTTAATATTATGACCACACTCATTTTGTAATTTAAGGTATTTAGTATTAAACACTAGGGTTCAAATGTTTTAGTTTTATATTGAAAACAACGATGCATCTCCTCTAGCAAACCTCTCTAACCTACCCCCCAATACCTTATTCTAAATATAAATAAATCAAACCCTTTCACCCCTAATGTCTACCAGTATATTGAATTTTATTTTATCAATTTTAATTACCTCAATATTAATGCACGTGCTAGGATATTTCCTAGCTAATGAACCTCTGTGGATTCATGAGAATTAACATCAATGAAAATAACAAATTTAGAATTTTAAAAAATAGAAACATCTTATTATATTTTTAATAAATATAAACATTAAAAGTCTCATTGATATAATAGAAACATGTAGATAATATGTAATTAATTTTATTTGATTTTTTATTTGTATGTTTTTTGTTTTAATTAGTTATTGCATTTTAAAAATATTTTAGTTGTTTGTTTTCTTACAAATATAGATTAGACTAATGACATCGGATTTGGGATTTCATCATAAAATTGAAACTTAAAGGTTGGATTTGGAAATTTGGAAGTAAGAAACTTGTGTTCTACACACTTGCAAGCATTCACTAGTGAGTCCTTTCCATCATTTTTTTGTTTTTTTCGAGATTGTAATTCGAATGTGTTTTAATATTATCTATAATTTTAATTTAGTATTTCTCTAATTAATTTTTTGACATTTAAAAAGGTTAAAAGTGAAAAAAGGCACAATTTTCTTTTTCTAAAAGTATATATATTTTTTGATGGATCAATGCTTTTGACTGGAGCTTTAAACTAGGGGTTCTTTGGTCCCCTCCCTTACAAAACATTGTATACATAATATCGAGAAGTCAGGGAAACCCATATATAGAAAAGTGAAGAAATTCTATGCTTGGCTTCCTTGATATAAGGACATACAAAAAAAACCATACTAAAAACTATACTATATAGCTAATAATATTTGGAGCATGATCAATCTGATAAGTCAATGGTTTATTCTTTCACTTGGGCCAACGAGGCATCCGTTGGAGTTGGAACATTCTGACGAGTGTTGGAACGACAACCTTGACCATATCCTACACTACCCTCAACAGGAAGGTGTAAAAATCCTTCCCTTTACCCTTAGCTTGGCAATGTGATCTGGAACATGGCCGATTGGAGCTAAGAGTACTTCTAGGCCAAGAGGGGAAATGTAGGTTGGTCCTTCATCTTTCATACAAAATTTTTAGTGAACAGTGACGGAAATTTTTTAAAGACACATATTTATCCTTTCCAATTCTAAAACATGAGCCCAAGCAACCAAATCCTCATCCCTTGTAGAGGAGGCTTGCATAAAATCCGAAGGCAAGTAGAAATTTTCCACCACTAACACTAATCCAACCACATGACTAGGCAGGATAAAATTTTGGGAAATCTTAAGGGTTTCCTCCTTGTTACCACTAAGAAACAACATGTGGGTAATGAAAATAGAGGCAATCTCTCTGTTAACACGAGATCGACCACTACCTTGGACATAATCATATCCTAGAATGCACTCTACAACATTCTCCACCAAACCTTAGCCTATGCGGAAAACATTTTTGCAGTCTGACAAAGGTGATGGGGCCAGAGAAGGAAATATCTCTTGAATCCCCCAAAAGAAAAATCCTAGGAAATAGAGGAATCACCATGACTACACTGTTAACAACAAATGGCCCTAGCACAGGAAAAATAAATACTGAAACGAAATGCTGAAGAGAAGGGTGTGGAAGCTCTTTAAAATATTTCTTCGCATGATCCGATCTTATTGAATAAATGGAATTGAAATTTCCTCATTCCTTGTAATGATGGCTAAATTGGGCCATTTTGGTATATCATTAGCAAGTAAGGCTTCTTCCTTTTGCATCACCCCCAAAGTTGGCAAGGTAATCCACTGTTACATTTGCTTCTGTAAATACGTGACCAATCCTCCATGTGTCCACCTTTTCCAGCCAAAAAATAACATTTGAAATATAATAATCCAAAAAAAAATGGGAGGCCTTACTATTTTTGATTGCCTAAATTATAACTCGAGAGTACCCTTCTATAAGGAGACGAGAGCATCCACACTCCACTACCTTTTTCACCCCAAAGAGAAGTGCTTGAGATTCTTATTGGTTGTAAGATCCTTCTTGAAGGTGATATGATCTAGCATTGATTAAATCTCCCATCTCGGGGTTTCCCTTATAATCCCCATCGAAATTAACCTTGCAAAAATTAGGGGGTGGAGAAAACTTGGCTTCCTTCCTCTGAAGATATTTTTCCCATTTGGATTTACTATTCTTAAGAATATCCCTCGGCCTAGCAAGCTTGAGGAGGGGCAAAGCCTTCATGATAGAGGCATCTCTGCTTGAGAAAGATGTTAGATTTATGCAACTGGAGATAATGTTCTCTGAGATGGAAACTTCCAGTTTTCTTATTACCTCTTGGACATCTGAAGAGACATACCTAAAAAGGTGAAGGTTCCTCTCCCACCAAATGTGCCATAGTAGGAGCATAGGATTGTAAATCCAAATGGAACAGAGAGAGTGTCCTTTTCCTAGAATTGGACAGGATAAAAGGAAACTTTTAATGGTAGCTCCTGAAACCCAAGCAAGATCCAATTTCAGGAACAGGCACGACCAACACTGAGAGGAGAAAGAGTAGTGACGAAAAAAATGATCTATATCCTCCTCCTCGTTTTCACATAGTAGGCATTGGGAAGGCCCCTAATATCCCCATTTTATCCTACTAACTCGAGTGAGGATGTTTCGTTTATATACGATCTAGTAAAATGCTCCAACTTTGTGGAGAAGGTTTATGTTCCAACATCTGGACCAGGAAATGATGCCCCTGCCTTCCTAATAAAGAAGAAAATCATAACCCGCTTTAGTTGTGTACTACCCAGTCTTATTCCCTAGCCAAAGGACCTGATCATCTTTATCTGTAACTGACTCTCTGCTTACTAAGGATGCTTGTGAGAAGAGCCTTAGTAGCTTGAGGGACATCCAAGGTTTCCACCTCCTTCGAAGTGAGAGGGGGGGAACCGTCTGAACATCGAAACCCATAATTAGACACAAGATTTCCCCAAACAGATTTTGTGGCTTCTTTGATTACTTCCAGGCCAAGGGTTTCTTGAAGGTCCGGATGGTCATTCCAGGAATCCTCCCAAAACTTGGTGGAGGCACCATTACCTATTTTCCAAGAAGTGAGGGAAGAGAAGATGTGCCTGCAGGAACAAAGGAAGATCCACATATGCAACCCTTTTGGAAGCGCCTGACTCATGATGATGCTATGAGGCTTTCCTTTGGAAAGATATTTGTAAATTAGGTTGGAATTGAGTAGACTGGAGGGGTTGGAAATAAGATTCCAGATATGTTTGGCTCCTAATGTAATGTTTTGAAGGCCTAGGTCCAAAATTCCGGCACCTCCTAAAGCCTTCGGTAGCTCAACATCTTTCCACTTAATAAGGTGAAATTTAATTTCATCACCGGTCCCTCGCCATAAGAAATATTTGAGCATTTTCTCAATTTTTAAAAGGACCATTTTAGGTATTTTCAGGACAGATAGGATATTAATTGGGAGAGCACAAAGAAAAAAATTGATTAATAGAATCCTTCCCACAAAGGTAAGCCATTTACCTTTAAACAATGACAACCTTTGGGAAAATGAGGACATAAGATCTTGCCATAGAGAAGTCTGACCTGCTCCTGAAAAAGGAGGGATGCTAAGGTATTTCTGTGGGAGAGAACCCATAGAGAAACCCAGGATATGCTTGATCCACCTTTGAACCCTAGGGGAAAGTATTAAAAAATAAAATCAAGGACTTAGGAAGATTGATCACCTATCTCAAAGCTTCAGAATATGTATCTAAGATACTTCCAAAATCTCTGGCCTCCGTCACAAAATCTTCTCCAAACAAGGTGTCATCAACAAATTGCTGATGAGAGAGAGAAGCGATGCCATCAACTATTGAAATACCCTTTAGGTCCTATCTCTCTTATGGCTTTGGAGAGAGCTCTACTTAATGTTTCTATGCCAAGGATGAATAGATAAGAGGACAAAGAGTCCCCCCTTGACGGATCCCTTTGTTACTGACAAAAATGACCTTCTGCCAAACCATTGACCAGAATAGAAAACATGGAGAAGAGATACAATTGAAAATATAATTACAAAAAAGCAGAATTGAAACCCAACTTTACCATTACTTGGATAAGGAAGCACTAGTTCAGTCGGTTGTAGGCCTTTTTGAAATCCAACTTGAGTAACATCCATGAACGACTACTTAAAGAAAGAGAGTGCATTAACTCGTGGGATAAAATGAAACCATCAAAGATCGAGCACCCAGGGAGAAAGCCCATCTATTCTTGAGAGATAAGAGATGTCAAGAGAGGAATAAACATGAGGTAAATTACATTGGAAATGATTTTATAAGCTGTGTTGCAGAGGGGAGATAGGACAAAAATACTCAAAATCTTCGGCTGGCGATTTCTTAGGGAACATACAAATGAAATTATGATTCAAAACCCCTAAGATCTTCCCTATCTCCTTAGAATCCTCTACCGTTGTCCATACATCTTGACAAATAATTTCCCAATGTAGTCATAAAATCTTGCACATTAGGAATTATTTAGCCCAGTTTTCATACTACTATTTGGAGGGTTTTTAAGTGAATAAAGTACTAATTAATTCCACCTTGTGGCCATCTTGTTTTACTTTTTATTTTGTCATTCCCACACATTTTTACATACATGCCTAGTTTTTTTGGTACTATCCCGCCATTTTTAGCCTAAATTAGGGTGCCAAATCCTATACTAGGGTGCCTCGGGGCACCCTGGGTCCCACATGGGGCGCCTTGATCCTTGTTTTAGTTTCCCACCTCTTTTTGTGCTCTTTTTATCCATTTTTCATCCTTATTTTTTTTCCTAGTCAACCATGTCGGGGTTAATTACATAATTAGGGGCAAGAGAACCCTATGAATATAAAGTTATGAGACCATAATGAGGGTCCTAGTGTCATCTGCTACTATCGCTCCATCTAGAGTTGCATCCATTGCATCACTTGCATCCACATAGTGTCATGCATCAACGCTAAGAGATTTGCATCAACACACACAACATAGGCGGAGGGATTCTATTTTATTTCATGCACACATGTAATTACATTTTTAAAATTTAGCTACTAGCTCACTATCTACATTGTGTCATCTGGCACATGAGAACCTAAGGCACCAAATGGTACACACTCACCAAAACTAAATTTTGGGTCCGAAATGTAGTGCAACATCTAGAGTAGTAAGTCCATTGTTGTGACAGCTGAGGTCAGTTTGACCCATTCATTTTGCATCTTTATTTTTAGGGTTTTGATACTTCTTCCTATTTTGCAATTCATTACTTCATCCTTCATTCTTCGACACACTCGACACAGTCCAACGAATTCGATGTGACCGAAGGAAAAGGTTTTAGATTAACTTGCAACCCAATAAAAAATAGATTTCAAGCAATTGCAGGAACCAAAGAACCTATTTATTCATACCAGGGAACCCCAGGGTGCCCCAGACCCTTCATGGGTGCTCTAGACTGCTAAAATCACCAAGATCTGACCTTTGCAGTACTTCTGAGTGATCATCACTACTCCCAAATTTTCCTTTCGGACCTGCGACAACCTGCGACAGTCTTCGGCAATCAATTAAGTCATTTCCTTTTATATCTTTGCATACTTAGGGTTTTATTTTATTAGATTTAATTATTTGACTACTTTCTAGCACTCTAGTATAATCATTTACAGTGTTTTAGTCCTCCTATATGAGATTAACTAACTTAGCATAACATTAGGTATCTTCGTCAGTTTAGTTAATCACCCAATTTTTTTGAAAGAAGGCTGCTAGAAAACCATCAGGCCCAGGGGCCTTATCCCATTCCATTGAAAAAACCAGTGACTTGATTTCTTCCAGAGAAAAAAGAGTCAGAAGATGATTTTGCTAGGATTCATCAACTAGTTCAGGCACAAATGACAACAAATAATTTTGTGCCTCTCGATGGGAGAAAGTATCACTTGCTAACAGGTAAGAGAAGAAAGAGACTGATGCTTCTGTAATGTGCTTCTAATTCATCACCCAGTCACCATTGGGAAGTTTTAGCTTGGAAATATAGTTGGAGTTTCTTTTAGCCTTTAAAGAGGAATGGAAGAAAACTAATTTGACCTTGCTTACCTTTTGCAATATCTTTATTGATCTTGGCCTCATTTCTTGGTCTTCATGTGGGTGCTGAGGATCCAACATTGGGAACCTTGAAAAGATTGGGGGTATTTACTAGGGAGCAAGAAACCACAAGAATTGAAAGAAATTCTTCTCCATTTTCTTCTGGAACAACATCCTCCTCATCAGGAGTAGGACGTGAAGAGGATTGTGCTTCCTTTTCTTGCACTCATTTTTCCAAGGCCTCCTGGTATCACCATGACATGCTTCAATGCCGTATTTCATATGAGAGAGGATCCGTAAATATTCTTCCACGACCTCGACAACATCTCTGATCATAGTCCGTGGGGACTGAGAGGGGTTAGCTACGGAGGAAGGATTTTGAGCATCAAAAGGAACAGAGGGGTTATCTGGAGATCGAGACTGCAAAGAAGGCTTGAGAATCTACTTACAATCGAGATGTTTCGAGGTAGCTTTGCAATCAGACTGCACATGACCACAAAGACCGCAGTTAAAGCACATCTGGGATGATATTTCATATTCCACCACTTGAATCCAAGTGCCAACTGACCTTTAAATCAAAATTGACTTAGAAAGCGGTCTAGAGGGGTCGTAGGCGATACAAACCCTGACAAAGGCTTCCAAAGATCCCTCCAAATTTTTGGAGTCAATTTGGATAACCTTACCCAAACTACTAAAATTTTTGGAAAGAATCTTGGGATTCCAATACTTAACCAGTAAAGCATAGAGGCGAACCCATACCTGTTGAACCTCTGCTTCAAATGAGGTCGGGTCGAATTTGGGAGACCAGGGGCATAAGAAGAGGCTCTGCTTGAGTAGGAAATTGTTCCTTCTTTTAAAAACTTCATCCTGAAGCGCTTTTCCATGAAAAAGAATAAAAAAGAAACCTTTGGCCAAAAAGTGGATTCACAGGCCTTTCCCACAAATATTTTCACACCAAGTAGTAATCTCACCCATGGATAGCCATTTCCCTACAAACTTGGCTATCACAACTCTACTCTTGAAGAGATTGATTTGGCCTTCTAACCCATCTTCTTCCACAAGCACCACCTTTCCATCTTGAGCCAGAGAGGAAGAGAAATTGTTGGTGTGTGTGACATGCCTAGTCATCGTCCACATCACCTGGTGAGTCATCTCGCCTTGCGAGAGTCATAGGTCTTAGGAAGTCAAATGACGAGTGTCAGATTTTGTCATAGAATCTGTCATTGTCATTTGCGTCAGTACGTCATAGGAGTTACATTCCTTATTTGGAATTGTAACTCCTCCTCTAGTGGCGTCATATGTGTCAGTCACGTCATATGCATTAGTGGCGTCATTGATATTATTTCCTTGTTTAGGCATTGGGGTTACACAACACCCCTATTTTTACTTCCTTTTTTTGATCTATGAGAATGAGTAGACCTGTTTTCTTATTTGCATAGTCTTTCCATTGTTTGAATCTTGCTTATTGCGTTGGAGCTTGACGTTACCATCGGAGTGAAACTTCGTTGTGGTGCATTGTTTTCGACATCGGTTCTCGTGAATCTGTCTTTCATGGTATCAATATATTTTGTGGCAGGATGACTCCATGCTTATTCTTGTTCTCTATGTTGATGACTTACTGATCACGGGTAGCTCTTCCTCTATCATTGATTATGTGAAGATCTCCTTGGCCAATAAGTTCTCCATGTCTGACTTAGGATTGCTTCATTACTTTCTTGGGATCTAGATTTCACAATCTGACTCAGGAACTATGATCTCGCAGCCTAAGTACTCTCTTGATTTGCTTGCTTGGTTTCACATGTCTGATTGCAAGTCCTCACCTACTCCTTTTCTTTCTGGGGTCAAGTTGGTTTCTGATTGCTCTTCCCCCTTGGTTGACGGTACCCCTTTATCGGTAGTTGGTGGGGAGCTTGATCTACCTTACTCACACTTGGCCATATCTTTCGTATGCTGTCGAGATCGTGTCCAGATTTATGCAGGAGCCTCATGAGCTGCATTTAAAAGCAACAAAGTGGATCCTTCACTATGTTCGTGGCACTCACACAGATGGTATTCATTACTTAGGAGGGACTGAGATTGACTTGGTTGGATTTACAGACTCAGATTGGGCCGGTGATCTAGATCATCGGAAGTCTACCTCAGGCTACAGTTTCACTCTTGGTTTAGGTCCTTTCAGTTGGTCTAATAAGAAGTAGAACGCCATTGCCATATCATCGACAGAAGCAGAATACAGAGGAGAAGTTAACGCTGCCACAAAAGCTGTTTGGCTACAGGGTATCTTGATAGAGTTTGGCATCCACTTTCAGCAGCCTACCATTATCTACTGTGACAACATGAGCATTATCTCAATTTGTATAAATCCAGTTCAACATCAGCGGACGAAGCACATTGAGATTCACATGCACTTCATACGGGAGCTAATACATGAAAACATCATTGACATACAATATGTTCAAACAGCTGATCAGGTTGCAGACATATTCACCAAGCCCTTCACTGAGGTGAAATTTCTTCACTTGCGGTCTCTTCTTGCGGTGAGGTCTGCTGTAGCCACCCATCTTCTTCGGGCTATATAATTCTCCTTCTTCTCCTCTTCTTCTTTCCAGAAAGATGTTGTTTGTATATGGGCACCTTATCAGGCCTTTAGTTGTCGGGCCCCATTGACACATCTTTCTTAGTTGTCTAGGGGAGTCTTCTTTTTTATTCTGGCTTACCATGACCTCTTCCTCGGCTTCGTTGAAGGGGGGGTGTTGGTGTGTGTGACATGCCTAGTCATCGTCCACATCACCTAGTGAGTCATCTCACCTTGCGAGAGTCATAGGTCTTAGGAAGTCAAATGACAAGTGTCAGATTCTGTCATTGTCATTTGTGTCAGTGCGTCATAGGAGTTACATTCCTTTATGCGTCAATCACGTCATATGCATCAGTGGCATCATTGATATTCTTTCCTTGTTTAGGCATGGGGGTTACACAGCACCCCTATTTGTACTTCCTTTTTTTGATCTATGAGAATGAGCAAACCTATTTTCTTATTTGCATATTCTTTCCATTGTTCGAATCTTGCTTATTGCGTTGGAGCTTGATGTTACCATCGGAGTGCAACTTCATTGTGGTGCATTGTTTTCGACATCAGTTCTCACGAATCTCTCTTTCAGAAACACCCTCCTCATATGTTTTCGGAACCGCCAAGGCCTCCCGCGAAGAAGGGTGACACGAAGAAGAGGCATCATCCGTGAAAGATGGGACAAGCTGAACGGCAAGCCTTGGGAAAGGAAAAGATTTGTAACTAGTGCCAAACCGTTACGAATGGTTATGAAGGCGAAGGGGAATTAGGGCTTCCAGAAAGGAGGAGGTCGTGGATAACCGATTCTACTTTGAAAATGCTTCCATTGAAGATTTAAAATTTTGGTGGGAAAAAGGCTAAAAAAGAGACCTCTTACCACCCTGATGGAGTCCATTTGGAACGACTATGCCAACCAACAGGGATAGAATTAGCCCCAGTGAGATGGCAACCAACAGTCAGGTCTTTTCTGAAAATCTGGTCCCGCCACGTCTTCCACTCACCTACTTGTCCTTGAAAAGATCAGTCACCTTTACTTTTGCCGCCTTCGTCAGACCCGAAACACTCAACGCCTTTACTCCCACCTTCGCACTTTTCGCGAAAGTCACTTCTTTCGCTCCTCTCGCAC
Organism: Taxus chinensis; assembly: GCA_019776745.2. NCBI lineage: Eukaryota > Viridiplantae > Streptophyta > Pinopsida > Cupressales > Taxaceae > Taxus > Taxus chinensis. The sequence continues at coordinate 614,390,805 of CM034152.1, read as the reverse complement.
TCCATCCTCCCATTTTCACTGCCTCGATTTGTCCTTTCTAAAAGTATAATTAATTAATATATTTTTAATTCTTTAATGTATTTTTTTGTAATATTAATATTTTATTTGACATAATATTTATATTATATAAAATAGTTTTATATTTTAATTTAAATTAAAAATTAAAAATATATTTATAATTTCACACCTCTTACATATAAAATTTGAAAATTTTAAAAAATAATATAAATTTTTTATTTTGACTTACATATTAAAAATTAACTATGTTAAGTCACATCCATGTTTTTTTTTTCCGTCAACTAATATTATTAAGACATGTAACATTAAACATCAAAATCCAGCAATGGTGAAGAATATGAACTAGGTATGGGAGAGAACGTGGATTTTGAATGATCATTGATCATGTTTGTGTATTCCATTAATCCACGCATGTCATACACAACATGAAAAAACACAATTAAAACTTTCAAAGTTTAGCGCAAATGGTAGGTAGCCGTTTAAGAAGAATAAAAGAATTCGGAACTTAGATTTGTGGGGGAAAAACAATTACTATTAAAAAAGAAAATACATTCAATTTTAATGTCGATAAATTAGGATTAGATATTTAAAAAAAGTTATTTAAAAGTTTGTATTTTAGGTTTTATGATTTTTTAAATATTTATATTGATGAATATTAAATGACATCAACTTGATTGTGTTATAAAAACACTCTAACTCCCTTCAATGATACAAATATTATAATTTTTTCATTGAATTTTCAAATAATTTTAAAAAATATGTTTAAATAGATATTAAATTTAATGTTATAATCAACTTTTTTGAAATTGAAAGTTTCTATCACCACCCTGATTATCAATCTAGTTGTCTTAAGACATAAATAATATATGAATAATTATGTAGAGAGGTGATGGAGGAGCATCACAGGATAATCTCGAGACTACATGTCTTCTGGATTTTGGCTAAGTGTTGGAGTGGGCACAAGGTTTACAAGGGTTAACTAGGCATAGAAATCTTGGTATAATGTTTTGATGAGTGCATGAGAGTGTGTGGAGGTTTTTTTGCGCAGAGATTTGGATTGCAAAGTGCACGATAGAAATGGTGTGCAACAAGATTGTGAGAAAGGGCATGCACAATAGTTTGCAGTGTTTTGTCAAAAGTATGCATGCGTAGGGGTTTTATAGAGGCGCAAAGGTGATATGTGAGGATTGTGTAGTGGAGCAAATAGAAAATTGTGCGGGTCTTCTCAAGATGATAGCACACAGTAGTTAAGGAAGGTGTTAAGGAGAAGAGCTTGAAAACGAAAAAAGAGGTAGGTGAGAACTGATAGGCAATATTCCTAGAAAAAATAAAGGGGACGAGTTGCCGATCGAGTAGGTAACTGGGACACTCAAAGATTTTCTCAACTACTAGATCAAGGTGGTTGGATGCCATTATTGCACAAAAAAATAAATTCAAGTTTCAGTGGGTTGAGAAAAGGATTCTTGAAGGACTTTCAAATTTGGAAATGAGCGGGAACAAAGGAGCGTAAAAACTTGTTAAACTTCTTAATTGGTAGATTTTTGTTGAATCCACAAAGGAGCGAGCCAAATTTGGGTGAGCCTTTGAGGTCCATAGTGTCTATTGCCCCTTGTTCTAATTCTTAGAGTTTGTTACAAGCTTTGTAAACCACACAATAAAGGGATGTCACTTGTAGATGTTGTTAAGGCTTGAATCTAATGAAATTTATGTGTTGTCGAATTTATTTATGCTCAGTTTTACTCTACAAACGATGCATGATCATTTCTATCCGGTCAACTAACCATCGAGAAGCGTTCCAACAATTATAAAGAAAAACATTATATTTTAAAGATAATATACTTCTGATGTTAAAAAGAGCTTTTTAGGGGAAGATTTTTCATCAAAAAACATCTAGAGAAAACTATGGGCAAGAAACACCCAAATTGGGAGAAACCATGAAGAAGATTAAGCTTACAAGTCCTTGTAGTATGAATGTCAAAATTTTGTCTCATGAACAAAGATTATAACAGAGATTGGATAATTTGAAGATGTGTAATGAATGTTGAAGAAGTGTGATTAATGTATTCACCAATGTTTGAAAATTTAATTTTTTTTTGAAAAGTAAGTTTCCAGTTTACAATTTCATAAGATGATAATGCAAATGACAAAGCGATATGAATGCAATAATGTACAATGTGGGAATGCAAGTGACTATGTAAAAGCGTTTAAGGTGAAGTGAGTTTACGGAATCACCAAACTCCTTACCCTCTAAGGTAGGGAGACGATACACACCATTATTATAGTCTTCCATTACTTGATAAGGCCCTAACCATTTCGGCATGAATTTTATTCATTCACAGACCTTTTTGTCTATTCAACTATCAAGTCTTAATACAAGGTCTCCTACCTCGATTTCTTGTTCATATTATTTCTTATTGTATTGACGACACATTTTATTAGCATAGACCTGATGATGTTGTTTGGATTTGAGCCATTTTTCATTTAGGGTTTCCAATTCTGTCAGTTGTACTTCTCAGTATGCATCTTCGTCGAGAATTCTTTGTAGAGACACACGAAGACTTGGTAGTTCTAACTCCAGCGGTAAGACCGCTTCGGCATCAAAAACTAGAGAAAAAGGGGTTGCCCCCTTAGGTGTTCGCACTGAGGTTCTGTAAACCCACGATGCTAAAAATAGCTTCAAGTGCCAATCTTTCTTATTCTCTTTAACTGTCTTAAGGAGGATGAAATTCAAAGTCTTATTCATAGCCTCAACCTATCCATTGTCTTGAAGGTAGTATAAAGAGGCTATGTGATGAGATATCTTAAATTGAGCACACAAGTCATGCACCTATCCGTTCTTAAATGGAGTGCCATTATCTGAGGTATTGACCTGTGGGACACTGTATCTATAGATGATTTGGTTTAAGATGAACTTAGGGATAACCGACCCAGACACAGTGGTTAGAGACATGGCCTCAACCCACTTTGTAAAGTATTATGTGGCTGTGATGATGAAGTTATGACCATCTGAAGAGGATGGAGAGAATTTCTCTATTAGATCCAGACCCTAAGTAGAGAAGGGCTAGGGTGTAATAATTAGTTGTAGAGCCTATGCCAGAATATGTATGGCGTGTGATAACTCTTGGCATTTTTGGCACTTAAGCACGTATTCTACAACGACAGGTTCTAATGTGGGCCAAAATTAGCCCATTTGGTGAATCTTCTTAGCATTCAAATGCCCTCTAAAGTGGCCACCATAGAATCCACTATGGGATTCAAAGAGAATATTTTCTACTTTTTCTTCATCGACGCATCTCAAAAACATGTTGTTGAAGGATATGTGATAGATAACTTCTACGATTACATACTTTGTGGCTATGACACGCAGCCATTGCCTTTGTTGTGAATTTGCTCCCTTGGAATACGACCGATCTATGATGTGATTTACTATGTCAGTATACCATGAACATGAAGCAATGGGAGGTATTATTTCTATATAAAAACACATCCATCAGGGAAATCTAGACAACTAGCTCTCTGCAGTCTATAGGATTATCCACTAACCAATAAGTGATGATTTGTCTGTTGACATAACTTTGATTGATGAAAGTGAGTTCAAACTCACAAATCAATGTAATAAATATGTTAGCCTTCTTAGATAAAGTTTCTTGGGTCAAAAATGTCTGTAACTATTCTGATTTAACAATTACCCGCATTGTTTGGTTAAGCATATAATGCCTTAACCTCTTAGTTGCAAATACAATTGTCAAGCACTCTTTCTCCGCTTGAGTATAACACGTTTCATAATCAAGGAGAGTATAGATAATGAATATTTTACAACATGTTTTCTTTAGAAATCCATTAATAGGGTAAATGACATATGTCAAATCAGGGAAAAATCTATGAATTGCCCCAAGCTTGCCCAAGAAAGATATAATGTTTGACTCATCCGTGATGACCCCTTCTCATTCTCCCTCCCCTCTTCCATCCAAGGATAAGTTAGGTCCGGGAACTTCCCCCTTATCTGTTTCCATTCCTTCCCAGCCCTCACAGAGCCAAGTTTCACCAAGCTGTAAACAAAGGATTATGAGAATTTAGCTTCAAAGTCTCAACATCTACGTCATTCATGTAGTCCACCCCAGGAGGTGTCCCACGGATTGCATGGAGAAAATGGGGATAAATGTTGTTCCATCCATGTTGAGATCTCTAATTCAAACGAGATCCCACTTGCTAATAATTTTGCAATTCTTGGTTTGGAGGATGGTGTTCTAGACGGTCAGGGGGAGCTTGACATGTCTGATTTTTCATGAATTTCATCTCTTGGAATGTTTGGGGTCTCATAGAACCCTCTCGAAAACACTCTATGTGGTTAGCATGTCAGCATTTTAGTAGCTTGGATATTATTTGTTTATAGGAAATTAAAATATCTGGTTTTTTGCTTGGGACCACTCTCAAGTCTCGTCTAATAAATTATTTCTTAATGTCTCCTTGCTGAGTCACTTGGGAGTGGTCCCTCTTATTACTAAAGTTTGGAATATGGCGTCACGTCCACCTTTTTCTTCCAGCTGCATAGAGTGGTGAGAGGCGGCGATCAAGTGCACCACCCGATTCCTCCACCAAATTAGAAAACACATTTCTCGGGTACACAAGCACACATAATTGACTATGCAGAAATAATTCCTGTGGGTTTCTGTTCTCCTTGAATCCAATTCTTTCGATACCACTCTTCAGTCCTAGGATGCCAACATTTGGCATAGGCTCAAACTCATGGAATCTCACTCAGCCCATGGAGCCTAGATCTGGTCAAAGCCACATTAGCTCAAGGTGAGAGACAAAGCATCCAAGAAGTTTTTCAAATCTCTTCATGCCAAGCATGCTCGTGAATGGATTAAAGTTATTCAAGTTGCTTAGATTCGGATCATGGATATACTTGAGATTACTAACACTTTTATGGAACATTATCAGTTAATTTTCCAAGCATAAGAGTCTACCAATGAGTGAGTGACTTCCATGCAACAATGTATTGAGGTGGTTCCTGTCAAAATTTCACCTGATGATTACACTCGATGCAATGCCCCTCTTACTTTGGATGAGCTACATGTTTCTCTTATGTGCTTAAACGATGATAAATCCCCTAGGCTCGATGGATTTCCTTGTGAGTTCTAAAAAGCTAATTGGTGTTTTATTGGCCCCAATCTGCTTCGTTTCTACAATGAAGCCATCCAATCTAATTCATTAGGGAGCTTCATCTATCAAGGCAACATCAAGTTCATCCCTAAAGCTGGCAATCTTGAACTGATTACTAGTTGGTGGCCTATCACGTTTTTGAATATTTCTTTAAAAATTCTTGCTAAGGCCGTTGCTCTTTGCACTACTGATCTGTTACCTAATATTTTTGACCACAATAGACGAGGTTTGTTAAAGGGTGCTACATTATAGATAATATTATTGCAGTCTAGGAAGGAATGAAATGGGCTTGGATGTCTCTTTAATGACCCTTATTTCTTAAAATTGACTTCGAGAAGGCATATGATCGTATCGAGTGGCATTTTATCTTGGCCATGCTCAAGCCATTAGGCTTTAGTGATTTTTTGCTCTAGTTGTCCAAATGTTGTTTTCCAATGCGTCTTCTTACCTCACTACCAATGGCCAATAGTCCTCTATGATTTTCCTCTTGTGCTCTATCAGATAGGGATGCCCTCTTTCTCCTGCTCTGTTTGTCTTAGTATCCAATGCTCTCAGGTTTGTTAATGCTAATCATACTGATCAAGGTTGCATTCATGGCATCATTTTTCTAGATCACTCTACTCAACTCATTAATGGTCATTTCGCTAATGATTATTTTCTCACTCTTGCGGAAAATGAGCAGAATTTTGTTGAAGTTTTTCAATGTATTGACATTTTTTTGTCTTGCTTCAGGATCCAACATTCAGATGGCTAAAAACCTTGGGCTATTGGCAAAGTATTTGGCCTATGCTTGAATGGTTAAAAGCTTACCCTTGGAAGTGGATTGGCTGCGGAGAACAATTTAAATTTTTGGGCATTCCCTTTTCCTTTGATAGTTATTTTTCTACCTTATGGAAATATGTGATTGATAGAGTTGAGCATAATGTCTCTCGGTGGGTGTATTAATATCTCTCTTTAGCTAGTAAATTTTAGGTGTGCACCAAGATTCTTGTGGCCACCCATGTGTATTATTGTGCTTTTTGGTGCCCCTTTTGGGATTCCTTCGCCAAACTACTCTAGGATTACCTTTGGTCTAAAAAACTCTAGTTCTGGGGGATTTCATTGGATTGCTTGGGATGTTTCTTATCTACCTCATGATCAAGGTGGTATGGACATTATTGAGGTTTACAAGTAAAGAATTGCTTTATGTTATAAATGGATGGTGCACTACCTTTTAGGTAATTAAGCTTAGAAAATTTTGCTTTGCTGTTGCATTGCCTGATGTTCTCCTTATGGTAAAAATGTTGGAATAATATAGGGTTGCATAACTTAATTATCACCAAGGAGCTTGCTAAGATTACTGACACGTTCGCCGCCAACAATATATGGAAGGATTTTTAAGCTGTGAAGCCTTTGTTGCGATATATTGGAGATTACTTTCACACCGGGATTTCTTTCAACTCCTATAATATTCGGTGGTCTCTCATTATCACGGAGGATACAATCTCGCTTGCTGAAACTCCGTGCATCAAATATCTCTATTTATCTCGGAAAGGAATTCACATCATTCAAGATTTCGTTTCTCATAGAGATTGGATTCCGTGGCCTAATCTCAAGATGAAATTCAATCTTTCCAATTCAAACCTTCTGTCTCTCCATATAATTCAAGATTTAATATTGGATGTCATGCTTCATATGTTGGGTCTTAAACCTCCAGATGTTTGGTGGTGGGATTGGCAGTGGAATCATAATATTACTTTTTTTTCACTACAATGCAAGAGCTATTTACTAAATTTTGAGTTCTATTTCACCTGTCATTTCCAAGCTTAATGCCCATTGGGGGCTTCAATTTGCCCCAACTACTTGGTTTTGACAACTTTCCCATGCCTGTAACTCTCTATGCCTAAAGTTACCCATTTTTCTATGGTGTCTAATTTATTAAGGTCTTCCTTTAAGCTAACGATCCAATACATTGACATTCATAATCCTAAATTTACTTTTTGTTCTCGGCCTGGATCTTTTAAACATATATTTTTATCTTGTGTCTGTGCTCAAGCTGCTTGGTCTTGGATTCATACTTTGTTTCAACCCTACCAACCTGATTTCTTTCATTGGTAGGTGGTGTTATTTAGGGATTTTAGTTCTTTACCATCCTATATTGACTATCTTTGGCATTTTTTTAGAACATGTATTCTCTTTCAAATTCAGAAAGCTCGTAATGTTGTTATCTTCTAGAATGCTCATTTTGTTGCTTTATTTTCCACTAATGATAAAGTGGCTATTTTTTTTGTTGTGCGCATACATATTAAAGCTAAAGCTGAAAAAGTTACTTTGGATTTTTCTCACCTGTAGGAACTGCTTGCTCCTTGGGGGAGTGCTCCATTCATGATGATTCGGGCCCCTTCCTGACCTTTTGTTATTGCCACCTCAGCCATCACCACCACGACATCCACCTCCGTAAGGTTTTCATCATAGAATCCGCTCTCGCAACCATTGATACTCCTCTCCTCGGGACCGCCCTTTAGCTTTGTCCTCCTCAAGGCCAAGCTGGAGTCCTCCTCCATAGGGGAAGGAAGTGGCTAGTTCTCTGTGATGGGCCTCTCTACCTCATGGAGCTCATGAATTTTCTAGTTCTCTACCCCTAGTTGGGGAATTATGGTGCCTCTACAAATGCAATTTCCCGATCAATATGGATGAATGGTTGATCCTCTATTGGTTGAACCTTCCTCTAGAGTTTACATCCCTCCTTGGGATGATCCTCCTCCTCTTGAAGCGCTGACATGTGCTTAATGTTTTATGGTTTGATGTTTTAAGGTGGTGATGAAATTTTCCATTGTGGCACTTTTTTTTTTGTTTTCCCTTTGGGTGTTTTATGGTGTTGTTGTTGTGCAAATGTGTAACAGGGAAATTGACAATTTTTGAGCACGACAACTATACCCATGTGCCAAAAGTTTCATGTCCTATCATTCCCATGCACACCAAGTCCACCTAGTCAGTCTAGTGACATTTTGATTGATGTTATCTCATCCCCCTAGGTGATTTACAAAATTCCATTCATTTACCCTAGGTGATTTTAGGAGTTCATTAAAAGTTGTAAGCTTCAGGTAGTTATGGGAAGGGCTATCACTGGCTTTCTTAGGAATGGATCAACCCCATGAAGTGGAACAAAAAATCCAAACCAGACACAAAGGTGATTCAAAGGCCTTAGGACACCATGGAAGTGATCCAGGAAGATTCTAGAAGGACTTGGAAAAGTTGGGGTAGTTTCACCAAAATTAGGGTTCACAGGCCTAGGTAGTGCATAGACCAAAACAACTGCTGAACTTCCGAAGGTGATTTCAAGAGCTCCAGATGGAGTTAGGAATAAAATGAAACATCTTCGGAAATGGAATTTCAAGACCTACAATATGGTGAAATTAGGTTTTTCAAAACACTTTGGCACATTAGGTCTGAAAGTAGTTTTCCTCATGCACATGTGGAGTATCGAATCAAACATCCAAAATTTTCAGGGCTCAAATGGAGGCATCAATACATGATAATCCCCAGTATTAGATGCAAAAGGAAATTTACAGTTAGGATCACATAAAATTTCATCAAAAAATTCCATCGAGAGCTCAAGTTATCATCGTTTCAAGTTATCCTCTTAGAGTGAGTTCTGAGGAGTTAGTCAATTTTTGGGAGGACATGTGTCAGATCCAAGAGCTTCGTAGGATTTTGTGTCCCTCACTTCCCTCAAGGTCAGGGAAATCAACCATGGAAAATGTGCCCAGCCCCCATATGACCTCTGGATCCTCATGCGACCTATAAAGATCGCTAGTTCAGCCCTCAGGTGCTTGCATGAGCTCAAAGCCTCAACCGTCGGATCGTTGCCATGTGTCATCACTAAGAGTGTTGTGGAATTTGATGTTCCTCATGTCCTCATAGGTCAGGGACATCAAACATTGAAAAATGCGCCCATATCTAGTTTCGCGTAAACTAGTTTTTGTGCCATGAAATTCCTATTTTGAGGAATATGGAGGGATGTGTTTTTTATTAGTATTCTTCTCCTACCAATGAAAATATCATTTTCCCACTTGTTCAAACAAGATAATTATTCAAAATTCGGAGCGTAAAACCCCAGAATAAAACCCAAAATTTCAAGACCCATTTTGTTGCAATCTGACATCCGCGATGCACTTACTAAAAATAGCACTCCTTCCTACATAGGGGTTTGTTTCTTTGGGTAATTCCACCATTTGAAGAGGCTATGAATAAGGCAGTTACCACAGAGGGAGTATCATAGGAAAAAGCCATCAAAAAGGTCATCTCGGCTCGCAATTGAAACTTACTAAAAATAGAAAGTGGTTCCATAAGACCTTGCTATAAATAGTCAGTTGGTCCAAAAGGTGAGAGGAACACAGTAAGAAGATATAATTCAAGCTACCATAGCCGGTTGAGGTTGGGAAAAGCTAAACTATGACACTTACTAAAAATAGTAAGTTGCCCCATCTGTACTTACTAAAAGAGCAAGTTGTTCTCGGAAGAGCAAGTTGTTCTCGAAGGGAAAGTTTGGCACAATGGGACATAGAGGGATGATCATTCTAGATTATCCATGGGCATTTATCATAGGGAATTTGAGATCCATCTTAGGGAATTGGACAATGTTTTTTGACACTCACTACATAGTTCGGGTCACAGGTATATCATACATAGGTTGGAAGTTGCGGTCATCAGCGAAACATTTCTTTCAACTTAGCAAGCATTCATGAGCTAATTTGAAGGAGTTCCTCATTGGTGCAAGGAGTTTGAAGATTCAGAGTCTCACTGCACTTGAGTTTTCAATAAAAAAGGATCTGTAGACTTCATCAGGGGCAACATCCTTTCTTTTTCCTCCTCCTTCTCCCCCCAACATTCTCTATCCTCTCGTTTATGTTCTAATTTTACGTTGAGGGTTTGCACTTTTTGATATGTCTTAAAGTGACTTTAGAGACAAGATGTAAATTTTAAGTCACCTTATTTTTATAAAAGGGACTTAATATTTGAATAGGAATATGAATAGTCTAAAGTCAAAATAAGGAATATGAAAGAGCATCAGGAAGACGAGGAGTCAATTTTAACACTATAAATTGTAATGAGCTCTTCATTCCAAGGGGTTTTAATTATGAAAATTATTCTAGCTGGTTGTATTCTTGTAAGTTCGTGAGAGATATTTTTCTCACTTGTGAGTGAAAAGAGTTAGCCACTTTTACCCTATTCTCAATGTCTTCCATTCTCATACTTTGTATAATTTCTGCTTGAGCATCAATACAAGAAGAATAAGTTTTGATCCTTTTTTGACTAAGGGGTTTACTAATACTTTGTGTTTATTAAATTCTAATTGGTCTTGTTTTTGTTTGCAGTATTATTTCTTCCTAATTTTAGTGCAAGTGATGAAATTTTTGACTAGTGTGTGCAGGAATCTGATGTTCTATATGTAACATTAGTTTTCCTACCTCTTTTCTCACTCCCCTTTCCCACTCTTCAGGAAAAGTCATTCCCTAGCAAGAGATTGCTAGCTTTTCCGCAGGGTCAGTGGAGTGCCCCTGTTGGATCCTCGACCGTAAGGCCACCTGGAGAAAACTCAGTTTCACTTGCACATGCATATACGACAGCTCCACCGATTAAGTAGAGGGACTTAGATTCCCAGATCGTTGGCAAGAAATCCACCAATTTTTCCTCGACAAATTTTCTCGCCAACAGGTGCCTTCGTGGCTTTTTTGTGTGGGCCATGAGTTGTCTGGTTGCCCCTACTCTTGTAACTTTATTATATTTTTATTAATATAATGTGCAGTTACAATAGTAAAATAATAGACGACATATTATTAAGTGGTTCAATGTTCGAAAACATTCAAAAAAATGAGTTAGAAAGGTGGCTTTGACCTCCTGACTATCTACTTGGAATCTAACCCTTGCATATTTTCTTACTTGCCAAGTGATGAGGGGTTGAAAAAAGGGTGAGGCTATATTGCATAACTTTTATGGATGTAGAAGTTTATGAGTTATATTTGACTTTAAACATATGTAAATCACCAAAAATGTACTTATTAATCCAAATAGATTGACATAAGTACTAAGAGCGAGTCCAATGTATATATCTCAAGCCAATTTCATAGCCATGGACTTTGTTTTACAGTTTGTTATTCTTGATATTTAGTCATCAAACTTGCTTTGTCTGAGTAATTGTATACTAGGAAACTAATAGATATTTAAACGGTTTTCCACCGCTTTTATTGGAATTTTACATGCATTGTGAGGATTTGATGTTTTACCCTTGAAAGGAATATCGAGATGAGCAATGATACCAAGTAAATACACTAGAATAACCTGTAGCATCCCTTGTGTTAATTGAATTCTTCCTGTTGGGATTAACCATTTGTCTAGTTTTTATTGCAATCTAGCTACTGTTGGTCCCCACAAATCTTTTGTAAATAGGTCATGTGCAGGTTACATTCTTGGAATTTCAAAATGTGGAAAATCTTAGTTCTTTTGGTTGTATTTATATTTACGAAAACAATATTAGATTTGTGATTTTTTTATCAATTGGCATCATTCTGTTTGGAATAAATTTAAAATGTAATGATGTTGAGGGAACTCTCTTAGAACTAAGGAAAATAACAAAAAAAGATTCATTTGTGAAATGAAAGTTAAGTGTATTTGTGGCCTCTCTCATTAGTTGGCAGCCCTTTCATTAACTTTTATTTTCTTGTAGCAAGATGTCTAGTTAGGAGTTATTCCAATATTATGAATAAATACAGACTCAATAGGCCTTGTTGATAAAGGCCTCTTGCTGGGTTGAAAGGATGCCAAGTTTCCCATTTATAGAGATTGAGATGAGGGGCTATAAATACTTTATCATCAACATGTCAATTAAACCTGCACATTTGCTTGGTGCTTGTAGAGAAAATAAGAATTACATTATGGGGTTATAATTATTTATAGCAACTCTTATTCTTGAGTTGGATCCTCAAAATGCTGCAACTTATGTTCTTTAGTCAAACATCTAAGTAGGAAGTGTGCAGGTCGGGTGAGATTCAAATTTTAAGGAGATTGATGAAGGATAGAGAAATAAAAAAGATTCTTGGATGTAGTTCGATTAAACCGCCATAATATGGTGCTTGTTTTTTTTGTGTAGGAGATAGACCATACACAAAGATACAGAGGTTGTATGCAGACGTTGGAGAAAATGTCTTGGGAGATGAAGGCAACACAATATTTTTCATGATCTAATCTAAGCTATGGATAATATAGGGATTTTCAATTAAAATTTTCGATTTTTACATTCTATTGTCATTAGATCTTCAACCATTTTCATTGTAACATACAAAACAAAACAACATTGATACTCACATTACACAAAAAACTGTCACAATCAAACACATTTACAAAGAGACTTTACATTTAGATCCGTTCTGATATATTTTGCACATAAGTGCAATTGCGAGTAATTTATTACACATGAAATTGTGAGGTTTATGACAATTAACATCAATTGAAAACAACAAATTTAGAATTTTAAAAAAATAGAAACATCTTATTATCTTTTTAATAAAATATAAACAATCAAATGTCTCATTGATAAAATAGAAACATGTAGATGATTTGTAGTTAATTTTATTTGATTTTTTATTTATATGTTTTTGGTTTAAATTAGTTAATGCTTTATAAAAATATTTTACTTGTTTGTTTTCTTACAAATATAGATTAGACTAACTACATCGGATTCGAGATTTCTTCATAAAATTGGAAACTTAAAGATTGGATTTGGAAATTTGGAAGTAAGAACTTATTTTCTACACTACTTGCAAGCTTGCATTAAGTGAGTCATTTCCATCATTTTTTTGCAACACAAGTCCTCACTATCATTTTTTTACCATTTTGTTTTTGTTTTTTCCCATATTGTAATTTGAATGTGTTTTAATATTTCTCATGAATTTTAAATTTAGTATTTCACTAATTAATTTTTTGACATTTATAAATGTGAAAAAAGGGAAAAAAAAAGCACAATTTTCTTTTTCTAAAGGTATAATTAATTAATATATTTTTAAATTTTTAATGTATTTTTTTTTTTCTAATATTAATATTTTATTTGACATAGTATTAAATATTTTTATGTTTTAATAATTTTCTAATTTAATTTTAAAAATTAAAAAACAGAAATATATATTTTTATTTCACACCTCTTATATATTAAATTGGAAACTTTTTAAAAAGTAATATAATTTTTTTAAATTTTGAATTACATATTAAAATTTAAATATGTTAAGTCACATCCATATTTTTTTATTATCATTATTATGACATATATTGAACATCAAAATCCAGCACCTCGATGGGTGAAGAATATGAACTAGGTGTAAATGCGATTCGGCTAAACTCCGTTTATGGGAAGAACATGGATTTTGAAATGAGTCATGTTTGTCTATTCCATTTAATCCATACACGTCATACTCAACACGAATAAAACACAATTAAAACTCTTAAAGTTTAGCACAAATGGGTAGGTAGCCGTTTAAGTAGAATATAAAAAGTGAGGCCATATTGCGGGGGCTTAGATTTTTACGGAAAATAAAATAAAAATTAAGTACTATTAAAAAAAGATAATACATTCAATTTTAATGTCGATAAATTAGTATTAGCTATTGTAATTGTAAAAAGTTATTTAAAAGTTTTTTATTTTAGGTTTTATGATTTTTACAGTACTTTTATTATAGTATTAAATGATATCAATTTGAATGTGTTACCATGTTTTGTTAAAAAAAAATTAAGGTAAAAACACTCTCATCTCCCTTCAATGGTAGAGATATTATAATTTTTTCATTTGAATTTTTAAACAAAAAAGTTTTTTTTTGAAAGATACTTATATGGACATCAAATTTAATGTTATAATTAATTGTTTTGAAATTGAAAACTTCTTTCACCATTCCGATTATCATTATAGTTGTCTTAAGACATAAATAATATATGAATAATTATGCGGAGCATTGATGTAGGAGCATCGCGGGAGAATCTAGAGACTACACGCCTTTTAGAATTTGGCTAAGTGTTAGAGTGCATGCAAGGTTTACAAGGGTCGACCAGACAAAGAAAGCGTGGCATAATGTTTTGATGAGTGCACGAGAGTGTGTGGAGATTTTTTTACACAGAGGTTTGGATTGCAAAGTGCACGATATAAATGGTGTATGACAAGATTGTGAGAAAGGGCGTGCACCATAATGTGCAATGTTTTGTCAAAAGTATGACTGCTGTTGGCGAGAAAATTTGTCGGGTGGACAAACTTGTGGATTTCTTGCCAACACTCTGGGAATCTAAGTCCCTCTACTTAACCGGTGCAGCTACCATATGTGCATGCACATGAAAAGGTGAATTTCTGTGGTGGCCTTTCGACCGGGGATCCAATAGGGGCACTCCGCTAACCCTACGAAAAAATTCTTGTCATATACCTACAAGAGATGACTTTGTCTGGAAGTGGGGAAAGGGAGTGAGAATGAAGGTAGGAGAACTAATGCTGCAGGTAGAAAATCAGATTCCTGCACACACACTAGTTAGAAACTTCATCACATGCATTTATGAGAAGAAAACAACCCTGTAAATGACAACAAGACCAAATAGAATTTGATGAGAACAAAGTGTCATGAAATCCCTTGGTCAAAGAAAGCTAGAAACTCCTTCTTCTTGTATTGATGCTTGAACAAAAGTTGTACATAGTGTAGGAATGGAAGAAATTTGAGAGGGGAAGAGAGTAGAAGAAAAGTGGCTATCTCCTTTGCTTTCTCTCAAGGTAGAATGCACTCTTGAGTCTACAAGATCAATCGCCAACCCTTTGAAATGGGAATGGATTTACAATTTATAAATAGAATATGACTCTTCATCTTCCTCATGACCTTTCGAATACCTTAATATGACTTAAGACTATTCATATTCCACTTCAAATATTTAAGTCCCTTTTATAATAGCAAGGCGACTTAATTTACATTATGTTTCTAAAGTCTCTTAAGTCATATTAAAAGTGCAAACCCCAATGCGAAATTAGAATATTGGAAAGTGAGAGAAAGTTGGGGGGAAGAGGAGAGAGAAAGAGGGGGATAAGAAGAAGAGGAGATGTCATTCCTGATGAAGTCCACTGATCCTCATTGATGGAAAGCTCCAAATGTAGTGAAACTCTGAATCTTCGAACTCCTTGCACACTGTGAAATTCCTCCAAATTATCTCACGAACGTTCGCTAAGTTGAATGAACTAAGGTGGATCTTGAATGCCCTGTGAAAAATGACTAGGATGCTCCCGAACAATGATTTCCCCCTGAATGATTATCCTTTGTACATCCCATTGTGCCAAAACTTCTCTTTGAGTGTAACTTACTATTTTTAGTAAGTGTGAAAAAGGCAACTCTCTCAATCCTTTCCTGAGTGTTGTGACCTTGATTCCCCTTTCTCCCTGCGTTCCTCACTCCTTTGGATCAAATTTCTATTTTTAGCAGGTGCTCGAGGGCCCACTTACTATTTTTAGTAAGTGCCAAAAATGTCCATTCTGGTGGATTCTCAGCTGTAGTGCACCTCTGATATCTTCATCTCCTTCGTAGGTTCTTCTGTTAATGACTTTCTTGAAATAGCAGTTCCTATGTAGTAGACCTGCTATTTTTAGAAAGTTGGCCTCTGGGAGTTGGATTGACGTGGAATGAAGTTTTTTGATATGGGTTTTTGCCCAATATCATCCCTTTGAAATTTCGGGCCCGCCCGCTTAATAATCCAGGAGATTTTAAAGTTTTAATTTTTGGACCTGACAGTGCTTCTGGGTACGACAGCCATTAATGGACCTCAAAATTAAAGGTCTGGTTTTCTCCTCAATTTGCAAATAAAATTGTATTTTTGATGTGGGTTTTTTCTTCTGGTGCTTCACATGCAATCTTACTTCGATCCGGCAACCGGTTTGACGGGAAATCCCACTTCTTTCTTCGTTGAGCCAGAAAGGAGATTTCTTCATTGTGGATGCTTTGTCACACATGGGGGGGAGTTTGAAGGTGTCTTCTTGATGGTCTTGGATAGAGGAATGAATATCAGAAATAAATAGTTCATTGATTCATGCACTGGTTTGCAAGCTTTGTTTAGATTTCCATTTTTTAGCTATGGGGATTTTGTTGTTCTCTTCTTTGTTGTTCTTCGTTTCTCCTTAGCTTGATGAAGATTCCTTTTGAGACCTGTGCATCACCATGGGAAAGCTTATTTTAGTTCCTTTTTTGATCAAGCTGGTCTGAGCATTTGCAATGGCGGAGTGATGGTAGAATGTTGCAGAGGAAGAATGGAGGAAAGGAGTGCAAATAAAATTGTTAGACGTTAGAAGGCGGGAAAAGCAAACACTTGGAAAATTTTCAAAAAGATGTGCACAGGTAGGGCTTGGGTGCATATTTTCCATGCTTTATGTCCCTGACCTCAGGGACATGAGGGACATCAATTTCCACAATGAGCAAGATGGTGACATGTGGCACTAGATCCAACGACAGGGAATGAAGGAGGAAAAAGTTGATTTGAAGCACTAGGAGCTGAAAGGAGGTCACGTGGGTGTCCAAAAGACTGGGTCTGGGAAAAATTTTCCATGTGTCCCCCACCTTAAAAGACTCCCACGGTGGTCCTGGAGGTAGTGGCGCCTGATCCAACGGCAGGGAATGGATGGGGGGGGCTGAACGATGATTTTGTCCAAATGTACTTCCCATAGGGGATGGGAAAATCCCCCACCTCAGGTGCATAAGGTACATCAAATTCCACAGTGGTCCTGGAGCTGACACGTGGCGACCGATCCGACGGCAGGGAATGCATGCTCCAAATAAGCACTTGAGGGCTGAACTGCCAGGTCTGGAGGTCATATGAGGGTCCCAAGGATCACATGAGGGCTGGGAACATTTTCTAAGGGGTGATGTACCTGACCTCAGGGATGTGGGGGACATGAAATCCCGCCAGGCTCCTGGTGCTGACACGTGTCCTCTCGAAAAAATGACTAAGTCCTGAACTGCCTTTGAGAGGGTAACTTGGAATGCAGATAACTTGAGCTTCCAGTGGAATTTCTTGGTGAAACTTTATATGATCCTGACTTGAAATGGAATTTTGAATCCAATTATGTGGGTCTCATGTCTTTATTCGATCATATGATCCCTGAAAAATTGTATAGTTTTGATCTGGGACTCCACTTGTACCTGAGAAAAACTATCTTCCAATCATATGTGTCCAAGGTGTTGTGAAAAATATTATTTTCACCATCATGTAGGTCTTGGAATCCTCTTTCTCAAAGATGTTTATTTTTACTTCCAACTCCATCCGGAGCTCCCAAAATCTTCATTTGAAGCTCAATAGCTGTTTTAGGCCTGTGTACTGCCTAGGCTTGTGAACCCTATTTTCACTCAGACTGCTCCAAGTCTTTCAGAACTTCCCAAAGCCTTCCAAAATCATTTCCATGATTTTATAAGGTCTTCCATTCACCTCTATGTTTAATTTGGCCCTTCTGCTCTGCTCCAGGGGGTTGATCCAATCCCGGGAAGGCCAACAATAGCCCTTCCCTATACTGCCAAAAGATAACATTTTCAATGAACTCCTAAAATCACCTAGGGGGAATGAATGGAATTTCCTAAATCACCTAGGATAATATCATGAATATTGGTTGGGAATTCATTTTGACTGACTGAATAGATTGGGGTTTATTAGGAATGATAAAACATGAAAATTTGGCATAGGGGTATAGTTGTCGTGCTCGGAAATTGTCAATTTCCACTGTTGCACATTCTCATGACAACAGCTGGCTCTAGCTTGGGGACATGACATGGACTGAGTGTAGCAGTGAATACATGACATGGGAATCTAAATCTCAATTTTAGACCATATAATTGGTTGACCAGTGCCTTATCCATTGGGCCCTGCGGAGTCATGCACAACTTCAAGAAAGGAATATTAGAAGAAGGAAACACACACACACAAAATGAAAGAAAGGAAACACAAAACACACAATTAGGAAGGGAAACACACACAATGGAAAGGAAAAAACACCTATCAATCACCTATGGTATGAATTGAGGGACAACCCACTTTCCCTGAAGTACTTTTTATTTCACAAAAGTTACCCTGAAGAGGCAACACCGAATGATGATGTTCTGCGAAGCCGTTGATGGGTTCTAGAAAGTATCCTCCCCTCCTCAGCTACTTATGAAAGCCAGGTGCTTTCACAATTGTCTGTGTACTTGGTAGGAGTGAGTCCATGTGATCTTCTTGATGCTCAGGTCCTTTCTTGGAAACTCCATTGTCTTCATGCTCTTTGAAATTGGTTTCATCATGCCAGTTTCCTTCCATGTTTATCCATATAGCTGATTCTCCATTGAGCATCTCATCGCTGCCCCAATGCTGATTTTCATTCCAATTCCTTGAACCTTCTAAGTTAATTTCTTTCCTCAGGTCTATGCTCATTGACATCTCTTCCATGAGAAACCTCAGACTTATCCCTTTCCTTTACTTCACTGTGAGGTGCTTGAGTACTGACTGAAAGATTGGATGCGGCCTCATACTTGTCTTGTATGCCCATGGCATGAGTGAAGAGATCAAGAATCAGCTCAGGGTCTTCTGCCACTTCTACTGCATCCAAAATTTCTTGCACGAAGTTAATGCTTCATCATTTCCTGTAGTCCCTCTTTGTACACCTTTGAAGAATCTTTATCTTGCAACTCAAAGAAACTATCTGGAGGGATTACCTCATCATCTTGAGAATTGCTACACTCTACTGATCCTTCATCAAAAGGAGCTTCATCTTTAGAGGTCTTCAAACTCCTTGCTTCAATTTCTTCATCATAGAAAGAGTCTTCATCTTAAAATGGGAAAGAAAATACTTCAATTTCATCATTGTATCCACCAACCATTGGCTTGAGAGGGACATCATATTTCTCATCTTGCCTTATCTCAATATGGCTGACCTTCACATTAGTTAAGGCTTCCAAATTAGCTTCATGTTTATCTTCCATATTCATGGCTTGTCATTAAAAGTTCCAGACTGATCTCAGGGTCCTTTATTTCTTCCACGGCTCTTAGCAGTCCTTGTATAGACATTTATTTCAAACCTTTCACAGGCTCATCACAAGCTGATTTTGTCTCTCCATAGATGGCTTGACAGAGATCATCTTCATCCCCAAATGGGAATGAGAATAACTCCTCATCTTGGAAAAGCATATAGGCTGATTTTTCTTCTTGAAAATCACCGAGAACCATTTCCTCTTCCTCGCAGTTTGCATCATTTGGCAATTCGGGGCTGCCCTCTTGTAACTCGAATCTCCTCAATGCTTCTTCAAAGTCCAAATATCTCCGGGAAGGCATGTCTGGACCTATCAAGGTAGGAATATCTTCTTCCTCCTCGGTTGTCACCAAGTGATTCATCCACCTGGTATTTTGGTACAAAATGTTAGCTTCTGGGCTTCCAGATTTTTGCACAGTGTACCTCATTTTCTTCTCGGGAAGCAATTTCTCCATGTCTCCCTTCACTGGTATGGTTGCAAAAGACCAATTCATCTAAATTTTCCCTCCCAACTCTCGGCAGAAATTTCTACTCAGCAACATTCCGAATGAGGCTGGGATGTCTACTACCAAAATCATCACTGAAACTTTCTTGTCTGGAAATCTGGCGAGAGCCACCTATGCATCTTTAACCTTCCCTACAAGTGAGACCTTTTTTTATTCCAAAGAGTAACAAGAGCCACTAGGTGGAGTCATTGTAAGTTTAAGAGCCTTGGCGACCTTCAAAGGCATCACGTTGTCTGAGGCCCCAGAATCTATTATGCAATTGTTTAGTACATATTCTCCAACAAGAAGGGAGACGTAGAAAGGTTCAACTTTATCAGTCTTTGATGCACTCAGAGAAAGCATGTTCTGTGAGGGAGGTGTAGGTGAGTTTTGTAGCATGCCTTTGGAACTAGAAGTTACAACATTGGGTGTTAGACTACCACTCCTGATGTATCAGACGAACCTCTTGAATTGTTCAGGGTGAGTCCGCAAATATTCAGTTTTGGTAATCTGCACTTTGGCTTTGTTTGCATATTCTATGAAGTCAAAGGGAGTAGATGTGGACAAGGGGGGTGAAGGGACTGATTTTGGAGTCTGGATAGGTTTAGGAGTAGGATTTGATGTTTGAGGAATGGAGGGTATTTTAAAAGACACACTAGGAGCTTTCAAGGTATTAGATTTTGTAGGAGCATATTTAGATTTAGACTTGGAAGAGACATCAGAAAGCTTACTTGGGATTGTGGGCATCTTCTTACTTGTTGTAGGGTCAAGCTCCAACAATGCAGACTTCATGGAAGATGGAAGTGGGGATCCTCGACTGATTATTTTATTTTTCAGAGTCACCATAGGAGGATCATCAACCTTCTTTTCTTTTGCAGCAGTGGAGGGAGATGCTCTTTTCTCAGACTGAGAACGAGTGAATACCGCGCATGAGAAACTTGGTGCATCTTCTTCATATTCTTCATAACCTCTAGAATACTCACAAAACCTGATTTGTGTATCATTCTCAAACTCATCACTTTCTTGGAAATCACCACCTTCTTGTTCAAGCTCTTCTTCACTTTCTTGAAATCTACAATTTACATTCACGGGTGGGGCCTCCAAGGCAAGTCTTTGGGGTGCTCCTACAATCTGATTTCTGTTGCTTCTCTGAGAAGAAACTCATTCAAATAATTCCCTCTTCAAAGAGGCCATCTCATTCGCCAACTTTTGCAGTGATGGATTAGTTCTCTCATCTTCAGGATGTTGGGCCTTGCCCTTTGATGGATTCTTGATCTTTCTAGAGAGGATGAGATCGTCATCCAATTCAATGGCCCTCCTTTGTGCTTCTACAATGTTCCTTGGTTGAACTCTTCGTAGGAGAAATCCTACCTCCGGTGATTGAGCGTTTATGAAGAATCTTTTGATATTGTTTTCAGATGGTGAATCCTCTTCAGGTATCCTGCGCAGCAACCGTTCAAAATGAGCCACGAAGTCTCTCATGGTTTCATTTTCTCCTTTATTTATTTGAGCCAACTGCACCAAGAGGTCTTGACAATCTTCAGTTGATTTAAATCTCTCTTCGAATGCATCCTTGATGTCATTCCAACCCGTGATGGACCGGGAAGGCAGGAGGTAAAACCATTCTGCTACTTTTTCTTGGAGGGACTCCACAAACAATCTTACAGCAACGTCTTCATGTTGGACACCAAGAATTCCACATGATGTCGTGAAAGCAGTGATGTGTTCTTCTCGGATGTTGTGTGTTGTCACCTTTGAACTTTGGAAAGTTCTTGCGGGAACCCATTGGTAGATTGTGAAGAGGGGGTTCAAGAGCAAGTGGGCCTGTATTCCTTCCCCATGGAACAATGGGTTGAGGTATTTCTTCTTCGTCCGCCATTGTTTCTTCTTCTTCTATTTCAGCTCTTGCTTCTACGAATTCTTCTTCAAATTCTTCTTCTTCCGGAAGTCGATGTTCAATGGTTGTTGAAAAAATTGCAGAATTTGAAGGATTTTGGATAGGATTACCAGGTGAACTTCTTGAAGAGCCAGATGAAGAGGAGGCTTGAGAGAAGAAATATGGATTATCTCTAATTCGTTCTTGCAGATTTTGTGAAGCTTCGAAATTGAAATCAGCAACACCTCTCGACCTTCTCAACCTGGTGTATCTTCCTTCAGCCAACTTTTGGAAGCTTTTGCAGTCGGAATATGAAAGGCCACTGTGGAATGTGAAAATTCATGTGTAGAAATCAGCAGTGTATCTTTCAGAAATGGACTTTCTTGAACTCTCTTTTATGATTTTTTCAATATTTGATTTTTTTTTGAATTTTTGGGACCTTGCGGTCGTATTTTGGGTGCAGATGCTGCTAAATCTTCCCCACAGTGGGTGCCAAAAACTGTTGGCGAGAAAATTTGTCAGGTGGAAAAACTTGTGGATTTCTTGCCAATGCTCTGGGAATCTAAGTCCCTCTACTTAACTGGTGCAGCTGCCGTATGTGCATGCGCATGAAAAGGTGAATTTCTATGGTGGCCTTTCGACCAGGGATCCAACAGGGGCACTCCACTGACCCTGCGGAAAATGCTTGCATATACCTGCCAGAGATGACTTTGTCTGGAAGTGGGAAAGGGAGTGAGAATGGAGGTAGGAGAACTAATGTTGCAGGTAGAAAATCAGATTCCTGCACACACACTAGTTAGAAACTTCATCACATGCATTTATGAGAAGAAACAACCCTGTAAATGACAACAAGACCAAATAGAATTTGATGAGAACAAAGTGTCATGAAATCCCTTGGTCAAAGAAAGCTAGAAACTCCTTCTTCTTGTATTGATGCTTGAACAAAAGTTGTACATAGTGTAGGAATGGAAGAAATTTGAGAGGGGAAGAGAGTAGAAGAAAATGGCTATCTCCTTTGCTTTCTCTCAAGGTAGAATGCACTCTTGAGTCTACAAGATCAATCGCCAACCCTTTGAAATGGGAATGGCTTTACAATTTATAGAATAGAATATGACTCTTCATCTTCCTCATGACCTTTCGAATACCTTAATATGACTTAAGACTGTTCATATTCCACTTCAAATATTTAAGTCCCTTTTATAATAGCAAGGCAACTTAATTTACATTATGTTTCTAAAGTCTCTTAAGTCATATTAAAAGTGCAAACCCCAACGCGAAATTAGAATATTGGAAAGTGAGAGAAAGTTGGGGGGAAGAGGAGAGAGAAAGAGGGGGAGAAGAAGAAGAGGAGATGTCATTCTTGATGAAGTCCATTGATCCTCGTTGATGGAAAGCTCCAAATGCAGTGAAACTTCTGAATCTTCGAACTCCTTGCACACTGTGAAATTCCTCCAAATTATCTCACGAACGCTCGCTAAGTTGAATGAACTAAGGTGGATCTTGAATGCCCTGTGAAAAAATGACTAGGATGCTCCTGAACAATGATGTCCCCCTGAAATATTATCCTTGTACATCCCATTGTGCCAAAACTTCTCTTTGAGTGTAACTTACTATTTTTAGTAAGTGTGAAAAAGGCAACTCTCTCGATCCTTTGCTGAGTGTTGTGACCTTGATTCCCCTTTCTCCCTGACGTTCCTCACTCCTTTGGATCAAATTTCTATTTTTAGCAGGTGCTCGAAGGCCCACTTACTATTTTTAGTAAGTGCCAAAAATGTCCATTCTGGTGGATTCTCAGTTGTAGTGCACCTCTGATAACTTCATCTCCTTCGCAAGTTCTTCTGTTAATGACTTTCCTGAAATAACAGTTCTTATGTAGTAGACTTGCTATTTTTAGAAAGTTGGCCTCTGGGAGTCGGATGTGGAACAAAGTTTTTTGATATGGGTTTTTTCCCAATATCCTCCCTCTAAAATTTTGGGCCTGCCCGCCTAATAATCCAGGAGATTTTAAAGTTTTAATTTTCGGACCTGACAGTGCTTCTGGGTACGGAAGCCATTAATGGACCTAAAAATTGCAGGTATGGTTTTCTCCTCCATTTACAATGAAATTTATATTTTTGATGTGGGTTTTTTCTTCTGGTGCTTCACGTGTGATCTTACTTCAATCCGACAACTAGTTTGACGGGAAATCTTACTTCTTTCTTCGTTGAGCCGGAAATGAGATATCTTCGTTGTGGCTGCTCTGTCGCACGAGGGGGGAGTTTGAAGGTGTCTTTCTGATGGTCTTGGATAGAGGAATGAATAGCAGAAAATGGTTTGTTGTTTCATGCACCGGTTTGCAACATTTCTTTAGATCTTCATTTTTAGGCTATGGGATTTTCACTATTCTCTCCTTCTTGCTCTTCGTTTCTCCTTCTTGTTTTGATGAAAGATCCTTTTGAGACCTGCAAATCACCGTGGGTAGTTTTTTTCAGTGCTTAGGTTTAGGTGGTATGAGCATTTACAATGGCGGACTGATGGTAGAATGTTGCAGAGGAAGAAATGGAGGAATGGAGTGCACAAAAATGTTTAAAAGTTAGAAATGAAGAAAGCAACAATTGGGAGATTTTAAAAAGATATGCACATAGGGTTAGGGAACATTTTTCAAAGCTTTATTTTCTTTACCTCAGGGATGTGAGGGACATCAACTTCCACAATGAGCAAGACGGCGACACGTGGCACTAGATCCAACGACAGGGGATGAAAGAGGAAAAAATTACTTTAGGGTAAGCACTGGGAGCTGAAATGAGGTCACATGGGTGTCCAGAAGACTCCCCATAGGGGCTGGGTGCATTTTCCAAGGCATGATTTCCCCCACCTTAGGTGCATAAGGTACATCAATTTCCACGGTGGTCCTGGAGCTGACACGTGGAGACCGATCCGACGACAGGGAATGCATGCTCCAAATAAGCACTTGAGGGTTGAATTGCCAGGTCTAGAGGTCATATGAGGGTCCCAAGGGTCACATGAGGGCTGGAAGAATGTTCCAAGGGGTGATTTACCTGACCTCAGGAACTTGGGGGACATGAAATCCCGCTAGGCTCCTGGTGTTGACACGTGTCCTCTCAAAAAAATGACTAAGTCCTGAACTGCCTTTGAGAGGGTAACTTGGAATGCAGATAACTTGAGCTTCCGGTGGAATTTCTTGGTGAAATTTTATATGATCCTCACTGGAAATGGAATTTTTAATCAAATTATGTGGGTATCATGTCTGTATTTGATAATATGATCCCTGAAAAATCAGATTTTTGATTTGGGACTCCACTTGTACCTGAGAAAAACTATCTTCCAATCATATGCGCCAAGGTGTTGTGAAAAATATTATTTCACCATCATGTAGGTGTTGGAATCATATTTCCGAAGATGTTTTTTTTTACTTCTAAATCCATTCGGAGCTCCCGGAATCTTTGTTTGAAGCCCAACAGCTGTTTTAGGCCTATGTACTGCCTAAGCTTGTGAACCCTGTTTTCACTCAGACTGCTCCAAGTCTTTCAGAACTTCCCAAAGCCTTCCAAAATAATTTCCATGATGTTATAAGGTCTTCCATTCACCTCCATGTTGAATTTGGCCCTTCTTCTCTGCTCCAGGGGGTTGATCCAATCCCGGGAAGGCCAACAATAGCCCTTCCCTATACTGCCAAAAGATAACATTTTCAATGAACTCCTAAAATCACCTAGGGGGAATGAATGGAATTTCCTAAATCACCGAGGATAATATCATGACATTGGTTGGGAATTCATTTGGACTGACTGAACAGATCCGGGGTTTCTTAGGAATGATAAAACATGAAAATTTTGGCATAGGGGTATAGTTGTCGTGCTCGGAAATTGTCAATTTCCCTGTTACACATTCTCACGACAACAACTGCATAGGATTTTTATAGAGGCGCAAAGGTGATACGTGAGGGTTATGTAGTGGAGCAAATAGAAAATTGTGTGGATCTTCAAGATATCAGTGCACAATAGTTAAGGAAGGAAGGAAGGTGTTAAGGAGAAGAGCTTGAAAACAACAAAAAAGAGGCAGGTGAGAACTAATAGGCAACATTCCTAGAAAACAAAGACAAGACGAGTTTTCCGATCAAGTAGGTAACTTGGACACTCGAAGATTTTCTCAACTACTAGATCAAGGTGGTTGGACACCATTACTGCACAAAAAATCAAATTCAAGTTTGAGTGGCTTGAGAAAAGGATTCTAGAAGGACTTTCAAATTTGGAAATGAGTGGTAACAAAGGACCATAAAAATATGTTCAACATCTTAATTGGTAACTTTTTGTTGAATCCACAAAGGAGCGATTCACAAGCTATAACTTGATTTGGATCAAGGTTTGATTCCTCGAGAATTGCTCAAAAATGTTTTCTTGTCCTTATGATTTAGGAAGATAGTTGGGTATACACATCTATAATAGTGGATTTTGGATTTGCTATAAAATGAAATATTGGGAAAATTCATGAAATCTATTCCTACATACACAAGATTCTCCCATGTAACTTTTTTCACTAATGGGGACGAAAAAAACCTTTGATCATGTGTTGAATTCCATATTGTATCAATGTTTATCTCAAGATTCTTATAAGACAAATTTCTAAGTGATGAACATGGGTTCCATCATGTTTCAAAAAAGGACAATGTTCTTGTACAAATTATTGATAATTATATGCAAGAAACAATATGTAAACATAGGCTTGTATTATAAAATATTTCATCATGTCATCTTCGCAGTGATAAAGAAGGCCTGATTTTTATTATCTCTCTCATGTTTCATTTATCATTGAATATCATAATTACAACCAATAGAAATTAGGTCATCTTCACAAAGCGCTCACATTGTTTTACCCAATTCATCTCACAATTATCCAATCGGATCAATTCACATTTGCTAGTGTATTGCCAACATGTACCAAAATAGGAACTATGAAATTTAGGGTGTGGATATATGCCAAAGCATAATAGAGAAGGGTGTGGACATGTGTAAGCATGTGATCCATTCAAGAAAATGCCTAAAAGGTATGTGATCCTTGAGGGAGAACGTGAAAACGTGAAGCACAAGGATCATACAAGATGGCGTGAACATCGACCCTGGTGCAAACCTGCAGCATAATAAGATCTCATGAAGAGCGAGTATCAACCATAGGTGCACGCAAAGATTCGAAAAAGGGGCAGAACCTCATTAAGCTCAAAAAATCTACTCAATCTCATAGATCTGAAGTGGTGTACATGTAGAGGGTGTTGAGTAACCCCCAGTGCTGTAATGATGACCTCTCAAGTGGAGAGGGGGAGTTACATTCCCGGAATAGGAAGTAACTCCCAATGACACATATGAAACACTAATGCACTGACGCATAAGGGAATATCATAATGACCCCTAAAATGACACCTAGACCTATGACCTCACCTAAGTGATATGACCTACCTAGTGATGTGGAATGTGACTACACCAATCACACCTATAACCCCTTTCATCATAACTTAGGATGAGGTAGGCAATTCAGAAGAGAGAAATGGGTCTTGACACAAAATCCTGATGAGGTACCCATGCACAACAAAGGTTCTCAAGTAATGGAGGAAAACCCAATGGGAAAAACATCCACCACAAGAGAAAAAACACTCTTTCTAATATAAGAAAGATGCCAAAAATGGGTCTTGGCCACTGAGGATCCTGATAAGGTACCCATGTACAAAAGGGAAATCTCTCGAAAAGAAGAAGAAGAAAGAAGAAAAGTGAGACGAGAGGAATGGAAAAGATGCCATGGATGGATCTGAACTCTACAACTCTAGGAAGTCTCCTAAGAAGAGTGTCGATGCCATGGTCCTCTACCTCTGGACTAAAGAAGAGCCACCCACATCGTACTGAATTGTGTGCCTACCGTTAGGAAGGAAAAAAATGAAGTGTTGGAAGTTCCACCCACTCCATGAAGGAAACTAAAGGTAACAACACGAAGAACTCTGAATCTGGTCCATGGAAGTGTGACATAGGTCTAGCAAGAAGAGTGCTAAGGAACCGAAGGTAATGCCACAAGCGCAGAAATTATCATATTGAAGATGAGGGAACACCTGTAGAAATTATGTCTCCAAGTGATGTGAAGGAAATGAAACAACCCCCACAATAGAAAGGGATCCACAAGAAAGGGTAGATCAATGAAGATCTCCTGTAAAGGTGGAAGTGATAAGAGTCCCAGAAGGGGCACTCCCAACAAAGGAGATGATGAACTCCTCAGAAACACCTGTAGAAGGATGAGGAACTTGTAGTATATCACAAGTGGAATCTACAAAAAGATGACCAAGGTCGAGAAAATACTCATCCCAATGAGGGGGATTGACAAACAAAAGAGCGATGTCAGACAGATATAAGTCATCCATGCATGAAGGAAGAGGAGTGGAAGGGGCCTCACACACTGGAAGTGGAAAGGAGGTTGGTGTAATGATTGTCTGAGGCTGAGAAAGAGACTACTCAATGTCTTATAAAATGTGGGAAGTGTCAACACTCTCTGGAATAGGAGAGAAGGAAGAGAGGAGTCCTCGGCGGTACTCTCAGCATCAAAACTGGGAGCACAATCCTCATCATCAGAAGTAAAACCAAGCAAGTCTGTGTTAGCGCAACTTTCATCACATGAAGAAGAAGATGAGACAACTAGATCAACAACAACAAAAATGATGGTAGTATGTGAAGGGTCTCCAAAGAAAGACTGAAAGATTCTCCAGATGCAATGGGGAGGATCTGAGTCTGCCATGTGAATGTAGAGAGGTCTGGTGACAAACAACATCAAGTGACCAATAACATGGTCACAAGTGTCAAGAAAGTCCTCAAGACGACTGGAATCAGTGGGTGCAAGAACTGGCCCAAGAAAGAAGTGTGTAAGACCCTCGTAGGTGAAGTAGCATTCCATGGAAGCACACCATGATGTATAGTTCTCTCTCCCAAGAAGAAGATGGCAAAGGTTGTAAGGTGATCATGTGACGTTCAAGTCTGGAAAGAGCATCCTCCATGATGCAGAAGTGACAGAAAGAAGTGCAAGGTGCACAAGAAAAAGAGGGTGCAAGAATGTCGATGAACTCATTTGATAATGCATCTGCAAGTAATACAACACCCAAGAAGAACAGTGATAACCCCCTATCTGTGACACTTTATAAGTAGTACGTGATTACAATAGGGTGTGTTTATGTGATTTCAAATAGTTGACCACTCACCTCGTATAGGTGAGAGACGCGAGAAGGCATGAATCAGTGACACAAAAAAGAAGGCTATCTTGTCGCAAGGCCGTGGTAAACGCGCATCACTATCCGCAAGAGAAGAGGAGCACTACAATGAATGAGCCATAAAAAGTGGCTTGAGAAAGCCCAATAACCCTATACAGAAGCCCGGAAAAATATGCCCCCCACTTATTACAATGATTTTTTTATATTTTTCACTTTAAGATGGCCATACAATGTTTAGAAAGGAGAAAAAGTGAAAAAATAACTCAAAAGAGGGTGAAAGGTGGCTACAGACAACTGAACGAGCTGGGCGAGTTGAGGTGGAAGTAGCTCGGTGGGCAAATGGAAAGTACAACTCGATGAGTTAGTGGGAGGTGAGTAGGCAGGTGGGCAGATCGGACTGCAACATGACGAGTAGACGAACCGAGTTTGACGTCAAGAGAGTGCTAGCGAGCCAGTGGAAACAGCCCACATGGCAAGGTGCAATGTAGTCTGCAGAGTGCAACAGGTGACCGAAGAAGGGGAACTGGAACATGGAGGTCTGTCATTGGTTGAAGTGGCTTGGTTAAAGCATGTAGAGGTCCACATTGTCCGAGTAAACGCATCAGGAGTGATAACGTTCGCTAGGGGTATTGTGAATGACAAAGGAATCATATGAGATTCCCAAGAACAGGTTGGAATGAACCAACAATTAGAAGGAACACAACCCGAGGTAGGCTTGAAGATGCAAAACCAAGAACAAAGATTGTGAATCAAACTAGGCGGATCTGAACAGTAGGAACGTACAAGGAAAGGCAAACAAGGGTGAAAATGGAGATGCAGGATCAAGAGGATCTGGGGAAGAACCAACGAGTGTGAGCTCAGAAGGACGGGGCAAACTAGACACAGAGGCACATGATAGACCAGGTACGAGCGTTGGGAAACCAATGACATGTGCTGAAGATGAGACAGGCCAAATGTACGGGAAGGAGCTAACTAAAGCTCTAAGTGACGAGTGCATGGGAACCGGTATGCTAAACTCAAGAGGTAGCACAAGGATGCAATACGGTCTGGACGACCCAATGCAGAGTTGATCAAAAACACAAAGCCAAAGAAATGGATCCATGAAACCTGATGCATAGTCAAACTAAGAAAAGGATGAAAAGTTTAGTCCAATGCGGTGAGCCAAGGTCAGTGAGCTAGGGACAACTCGAATCCTTGGTGAGTTAGGGCCAAGCTAAAACAGACCCTTCGAAATTGTACTTTAAAACCCGTAAAATGCAAGCACCAGAACTGAAGACCTTTGAACTAAAACCAAAACCTGCAAAACACCTTCCAGAACATGCACTTGAAACTCCCAAAACCACTGAAAGCTTGGAAACATGAACCACAAACACAAATGAAATTACTCCACAAACAAGAAGAGGTTGAAGCCCAAATCAGTGTAAGTAGAGCATGAAAGGAATAACCATTACGAGGATATGCACAATGAAATCTATGTATATCACGAACTGAAATACAAAAAACATGAAAACCAAAAGAGTTGCATGTATCCACACAACATGTGCTTTGATACCATGAGAGCAGAATGTGAAAATGTGAAGAACGAGGATCATGAGGGATAGTGTGAACATTGATGGATGGTGCAAACTGGCAGTGTGACGAGATCTTGAGTGAAGAGTGAGCATCAACCGAAAGGTGCATGCAAGGATTCGAAAAATGGGCAGAACCTCGTTAAGCTAAAAATCTCCACTCATCATCTCATAGATCTAAAGGGGTGTACATATAGAGGGTGATTGTGTAACCCCCAATGCCTATAATGAGTGACCTCTTAAGTGGAGAGGGGAGTTACATTCCCGAGAATAGGAAGTAACTCCCAATGACACATATGACGCACTGACGTACTGTGCGTAAGGGAATCTCATAATGACACGCTAAAATGACACCTATACCTATGATCTCACCTAAGTGAGATGACCTGTCCTAGTGATGTGGAATGTGACTCACACCAACAATCTCATGGACTACGATGATTGTAGGGTATAAAAAAATACTCAATATGAACGAATAAAGGGTTATAAGTATAAATAGGGTTTCTTGGAGGCCTAAAGATACCATTGATGAGACACATGAAAAAGAGAGTGCAAAGAGAGCACAAATATGTGCTAACAACAATCTTAAATATATGACCATTGTGATGAAGTGGCCTAAAAAACCCCAATAAGCCATTTAAGCCATTAACTTATTCAGGGATTGACGTTTTGACCAAGCCCACGAGTCTTTTGATTATGTTTTTTTCATCAATGTAAGATACATTTTATGGCAACTTTGAGGCCGTTTATAGGGGTTCCTTTCTAAACCTCGCGAAAACCCCTCACAGCTTAGGACTTGTTATTTTCCTAGTTCCTTGGTTGTAATATGTAGATCTCTCCACCTAATCTATGAGGCCAATACTCTTACCTCCCATTCTTTAATATTATTTGTATTCTTCTTTCTTTTAAACCACACAAGTGTTGCTATTGCAACTGCTAGAAACACCAAACCTGTAGTAATACCAATTATTAGCTGCCATTTTGGGTTTTTGAAATTGAATTCAACTCACTAATATTCGACTCATGGGCACCTTTCCCTCCAATTTCAACCAGCTAACAGAAGACACATAACAACCTCACTAAGCATTGATGTTGTTTCACCAAATGCAACCAATAGGTGTCCAATATGATTAGTTCATCTTTTTTAGTGTACTATCATCATGTACCAAAATAATATCTTTGAAATAGGCTGTGGATATTTGTCAATGCATTATGGAGATTTTATAAATGTTTTAATTACAAGTTTCATAGCAGATATGTATGCAAAATGTGGAAGCATGTGAATTGTTCAACAAAATGCCCAAAAGATATGTGATCTCATGGATTGTAATGATGACAAAATAAGGTATTTGACATTTAGAAAGTTGAAAAGTGAAATATGACACAATTTTATTTTTCTAAAAGTAGAATTAATTAATAGATTTTTTAATTCTTAAATGTATTTTTTTAATATTAATATTTTATTTGACATAATTTTATATTATATAAAATATTTTTATTTTTTAATATTTATAATTTAATTTAAATTAAAGATAAAAAATATATTTTTAATTTCACACGTCTGTTATATGTAAAATTTGAAAATTTTAAATTAGTAATATAATTTTTTTTATTTTGACATACATATTAAAAATTAAATATGTTGAGTCGCATCCATACATTTTTTAATCGTCACCTAATATTATTAAGACATGCAACATTGAACATCAAAATCCTGGATAGTTGAAGAATAAAAGAAGAAGAAGAAGAAATTTTTCTCGTCCACGAGGCTACCAAAGATAGCCTATGGGACAATAAATCTTGCTAAATATCTTTCTGACATTCAGATCTCTTGTTGGCGAGTTTAATAATCAACTCCCCTATTTTTTCTACCACATTCTCGTTGAAAATATCTTGAAAGGATGCAATAGCCACCGTACTAGAAAATTGGGACCTAACGTCCTTAGAAGCATTACACTCCAATATGACATGTTTCTCTGACTCCACAACACCAAATGCACAAAGAACACAAATTCTTTCTTTCCATGTCTCTTTAGGTCTTTTCTATCTTCCTATTTCACAACAAAGACAATGTGAATTAGTTTTCAATTGGAATACGAAGGTCTTTGCTTTTCGCAAGATATTAGCCCCTATAAAAGCCTTTTGTTGATGATCACATGTAGAGTTAAATTCCTCCAAATAATACCTCTTCTTTTTCCCTAACGGCTTTCCCCACATAACTTGGCGGAATTTATCTATAACAAAAGTTTTTATCTCTTGGCTATTATTAGGACATGTATTTAGGAAAATGTTCCATTTTTAAAGCCATTTGTTGTTTTGATTCATCCATGAATTCTTTATTTTCTCCAAAAGCTCATTGATGACAACCTTAGGCCATCTACTACTTTCCATTTGCTCGA
The DNA here is from genome assembly GCA_019776745.2 of Taxus chinensis. Taxonomy (NCBI): domain Eukaryota; kingdom Viridiplantae; phylum Streptophyta; class Pinopsida; order Cupressales; family Taxaceae; genus Taxus; species Taxus chinensis. The sequence continues at coordinate 614,358,030 of CM034152.1, read as the reverse complement.
TCTTTTTTAAATATGTTATGAGATGAACCATAGCAGTAGCTGGAAGAGGTACAACCCCTGTTTCTGCTAGAAGAATCTCATATGGGAATCAGACAAATTTTGTTTATGGGAAAGAACATGGATTTTGAATGAGTAATGTTTGTATATTCCATTTAATCGAGACACGTCATACACAACATGCAAACACAATTAAAACTCTCGAAGTTTAGCACAAATGATAGGTAAACCCTTTTAAGTAGAATAAAAGAGGTCAGTCCATATTGCGGGGGACTTAGATTTCTGAAAAAAAAAACAATTACTATTTAAAAAAAATTCAATTTTAATGTCGATAATTAGTATTAGATATTGTATTTAGAATTTTTTAAAAAAAGTTTTTATTTTAGGTTTAATGATTTTAAAAATATTTTTATTGATAATATTAAATGATTAAATTTGATTGAGTTATTATGTTCTTGTTAAAAAAAATTAAGGTAAAAACATTATCAGCGCCCTTCAACGGTAGAGATATTATAATTTTTCATTGAATTTTTAAACCAAAAAGATGTTTTCTGAAAGATGGTTAAATAGACATCAAATTTAATATTATAATTAATTGTTTTGAAATTGAAAACTTCTATCGCCATCTCGATTATCATTCTAGTTGTCTTAAGACATAAATAATATATGAATAATTATGTGGAGTGGTGATGAAGGAGCATCGCGGGAGAATATGGAGACTATATGCCTTATAGAATTTGGCTAAGTGTTGGTGTGCGCACAAGGTTTACAATGGCTAACTAGGCAAAGAAAGCATGTCATAATGTTTTGATGAGTGCACGAGAGTGTGTGGAGGTTTTTTTGCGTAGAGGTTTGGACTACAAAGTGCACGATAGAAATGGTGTGTGAGAAGATTGTGAGAAAGGGCGTGCACAATGGTGTGCAATGTTTTGTCGAAAGTATCAGTGTGTAGGAGTTTTGTAGAGGCGCAAAGGTGATACGTGAGGATTGTGCAATGGAGCAAATAGAAATTGTGCGAATCTTCTCAAGATGTCAGTACACAATAGTTAAGGAAGGAAGGTGTTAAAGAGAAGAGCTTGTAAACGACAAAAAGAGGTAGGTGAGAACTGATAGGCAACATTCCTAGAAAACAAAAACAAGACGAGCTTCCGATCAAACATGTAACTTGGACACTCGAAGATTTTCTCAACTACCAGATCAAGGTGGTTGGACGCCATTACTGCACAAAAAATCAAATTCAAGTTTGAGTGGGCTAAGAAAAAGATTCTAGAAGAACTTTCAAATTCAGAAATGAGCGGGAACACATGACCATAAAAGCTTATTCAACAGCGTAATTGGCAACTTTTTGTTGAATCCACAAAGGAGCGAGCCAAATTTGGCCGAGCCTTTGAGGTCCATAGTGTCTATTGCCCCTTCTTGTAATTCTTAGAGTTTTTTACAAGCTTTGTAAACCGCCCAATAGGGGGAGGTCACTTGTAGATGTCGTTAAGCCTTGAATTTATTTCTGCACGGTTTTACTATGCAAATGATGCGTGATTGTTTCTATCTGGCCAACTAACCATCGAGAGGCATTCCAACGATATAAAGAAAAACATTATTTTTTAAAGATCATATACATCCGATTTTAAATGTTTTTTTCTACTTGCACGTTTTTCTAAATCAAGAAACATTATGTAAAGGTGACTTTTATATATAATGGAATTTTAGCGAGATTAAATCTAATTTAGGAGGTCTCATACAAATATATCTATGTTTAAATTTCTTCAATCACAATGTAGATAAAATATATTGATATATTTTAAATTACGTTAAAAAAGATAAAGTAAGTTTTTAAACTTACAATGTATAGAAACTGTAAATATATATTTTAAGTTACAATGTTATAGTTGAAATTGACATTTCTCTGTGTTTTTAGATAGATGTATTTAAGATATTTGTAATAGTATATAAAACATTAGAACTTAGAAGATCTCAGAAGATAACATTAAAATTACATAATAATAATAATAATAATAATAATAATAATAATAAGAATAAGCATAATAATAATAATAATAATAATAATAATAAATATATTATAAAATAAAGAATTAAAGTGAAAAAATGAGTTTATATCATGGGGAAAACACCAAAAAAATGAATTTTAAAATTACCAAAAAAAAAAAGAAGTGGTGAGGTAATATTAAAATTCACATATTAAAATTATAATATTTAAATACACAATTAAAAAACTATGATAAAAAATATACCACTTAATTATATAATGAAATAACTATAATAAACACTTTGAAAACGCTGATACGTATCAAACTCAAAATGCTTATCTTGGATTTTGTGCATATCAAATTAATTAATAATTTCATTACATTTTTCAAGATATTTCTCAGTCGATGTGACAAATTTTTTTTTTTTTATAAAAGGGCTCAAAACTCTAGCATGCAGTTAAGATATTATTATTTTTTGATTCTTTTAAAGAAGCTTATACATGATTTTCAAATGAATGTCAAAATGAATGTAATAAATGAAAATGTACATTGTAGATTCCATCCTTTTATGCCATTGTAGAATGCCTATCGACATAATAAAAAATATAACATATTAATTTGGAAGCATACATAATTGATAAACAAAGCTAACTACTACTATATTTATAATCAATAATCATACATAGGTGTTGAGGCACCCGGGTAAGTGCAACAAGTTGGGGGACAAAAAGTGGAAAAAAATTCTTTTTTGGTCATTTTCACCAGAACGCGCTCGTGTCATGGCTCGGTCACGTTATAACACGACAAGGGAAACTCGAGGTTGCGTTATAACATGATCACATTATGGTTTGGATTTACCAATCCTAAACTGTGAGCGCATTATAACGCACTCACATTCTTGTTTGTAATGTGGGTCACTCTACATCTTGTGGAACTAGTCTCATAGCTCCACCAGTCACAGTTTAGAAGATAGTTTTTGATGTTCTAATCTGGGCAGTACATAGGTATTTTTCAGAATTTCAGTATTTAGTCTAAAGTTTTTAGGGTTTGAATTCTACAATCGATGTCTATTTTTTTGAAATAATATAGTCATTGTTTAGGTTTTTGGGCCTTTTGGATTGTCTACTAACATTTGTAGGAGTGTTAAATGTGTCAAAAATATATTTTATAAACCTCACAACTCCCAAGGGTAGCAACAATTGCTCGAATATATCGACTCACGAAATTACTTATAACACATAATAAATCAAAACACATATGTAAGTTTTTATTGATTTAAATAATCAAGAGAATGGTCATCATGAGGTCTTTGAAGGATTTGAAACATCATGAGGAAAATGGGTGCAATCAGAAAAATCACGAGGTCTGTGAAAGATCTAAAACATTAAGAGCTTCATCGAGATTCAAATCATTAAGGGAATGGTCATCAAGAGCATGATAAGAGAAGCTCACCGTGAGTGATGGTGGCAATCATCTCAAGATAAAAAATAACACATATTTTATGAGAGTGTTTCTAAACACTTAATCAATGTTTGGTAATGAACTCACATCTTGCAAGTCAGGGGGTGGAATTTATAGTGTTTCAGTACAATGTGGAGGTAAAAAACATGGAATTAATTATCGGACATTCCTCCAAGTTTCATTTAGGGATCAATCCTTCTATCAGGAGAAGGAAACCTATCTCCATGAGGAGAAATTGAGAAAGAGGGTGTCCAAACATCATAAACATGCTTCCATTCAGGTGACATCTTGGGCAGGAAGGTGAATTATGAGACTAAGAAGAGTTCATCATGTTCAAAGGTGAAAAGTGAGGCTCAAGGAGTGAACTAATGATCATCATATCTTGACTATACCATTGTGTTCAAATATATTCAAGAAACAAATAAAAATGAGCTAGTCAAGCTATTGAGGTATCTAGGACCATCATGTGTGAAGGATCAATAAGTCACCTATTTTCATGAGAGGGATATGAGAGAGAAGTGCATGAGCATCCTAAATTTGATTCCATTCAAGGAGGATTTTGAATCCTAGAAGGGTAAGATGATGATCTTCATATGGAGATGTTGTCATGTGAATTGACTAACCCAAAAATGAAAAACTTAAACCATGAAAACCAAGCCACAATGTGAAATATCACTCCTAAATCTTCTTGAATCCCTCTCTAGGCCAACCTTCCTCCCGTGTCATGATCATCCTATCCTTGAAGTATTCCTAATGCATTTGGTGAACATGTATAAGTTTTAAAAAATGTTTAACAAGGTCCATTATTCCATTCATTGAAGTGCAGTAAAAGACTAATTCTCTTGCAAGCCTAGAAAGGCCAATTTTGGCCATTTCAAAGCTTTTGAGCATTCTCCAGGAGGGTTATGATAAGGTATTAAGTATCTAAAGGTGGTATTTTAAATCCTTAAAGGTGTTATAAGTAGTTTAGGAAGATTTAGGAAAGTTTTGATCATTCAGGGATAGCCTGTTCAACAACGGGTTTTCAGGTGCAAGGAATGAGCAGTCAAATTGTGAACCTTGACTACTTTGGCTGATTCCATGAGCTGTGTAAGGACTTAGGAGGAAAACAAGTAGGCACTATAAATCTTGAATAATCCTTTACATTTTGGAAGCATCCATTTTGATCTAAGGCCATCGAAGGTGATGCTAGCAATCATCTCATAATCTCAAGGAATACATACCTCCCAAGAGTGTTTCTAAACACTTAATTAGTGCTTGGTAATGATATCAATACATTGTGGAGGCCAAGAACATGTGATTAACCTTTACTTTCTAATTCCACTTAGATAAAATTGATAAAAAGGGTGTTCTCTGTAATGGTATTATAGTTTTTTCCGTATCCACACTTCAACCTTACATCCACCTTTCAACACACCCATACACCTTACTCAAGAACACCTCAATGATACATTAATCCTTTATCCACCATCTTGCTAGATTTTCAACTTTTGGCTTTTTAAGACTCCTTGTTTGCTCAATCTCTAAACAATCTTCTCAACTATGTTTTTCACCTTCACCTTGACTTAAATTACTAAATCTTCTTTTCAATCAGCTCACGGTACTTAGCCCTCTCCTAATCACTAATGAAAATCACTAAAATTTTCCTCTTTCACTTAAGGCTTTTCATACAAACCCTTCATCTCTCTAGACTTCTTCATGGCACTGTGCATGACAGTTAATTTAGGTCTTCTTGATTAAATTCGTATAAGGATTTTCCCCTGTTACTCAAGGATTCAAAACATTCTAACACCACTTCCTTAATGATAGATAAAAATTCCTTATGAGTTTTTTTCCTAAGACAACTATTTCTCAAGGTTGGTCTTGACAGTCACAAGAAATAAGCATGATTATACATTGCTTCCTTACCTACTAACCATTAAAAACTCTATCCTTATGACCTGATTTTATGAGTCCTTAATGCCCTTAGGCCTTCCTCCAACTTGTCAGAGACTCCAACAACTTAAAACAAATGGAATAAAGAATATTTTTATAAAAGTACATCCTTCTTAGGCTTCAAAGGCATTAACACTACTAAACTGTATTTACACATTCCTTTGATATTATTATCATTCCAACTTGTACTAGGGATTTTAAAACTCTTGGTCTTCTTATTATCTTCCTACACACTTATAAAGGACTCTACTAGTAATAAGTATTAACTTTACAATGAATATTCTACTCTAGGCCCTTAAGACTGGGCACACAGAGTTAGGATTGTGAACAAAAAATTATTTAAGAAATCCTCCTTTAGATGGCTTATTACCTTTTATTGACTTTTGCAACACCAATTCCTCGTGATCAATCCCCTGAAATAAACTCAAGGATTCCATTGAATAATTATGTTCATGCTACATACTACTCAACTTATAAAAAATGGGATAGTCTGGTCTGAGTAAGTCTTTCTATCTACCTTCCATTCCTTGGACACTATGAGGGTTCCATGAAGCCTTTAACACCATTATAGATAAGAAGAAAATCCAAAACAAGATATTTACACGTGAAAATGATTTGAAAAATAGTCTCAAACCTCCAAATATGATATCTTGATTTGAGAGGTTTGTGAAACTTAACACCTAAGCCTATAACATACATAGAGCTAGTTCAAATATCCAAATTATACTTTTGGAGGGAAACTCCCTATTCTTTCCTATGGAGTCCAAATGAACTAGTACAAGCTATGATCATCTCAAGTGGACCCGAGACACCCCTAGACACCTAAGAAAGCAAAAATTGATAATTAACAAGATGATCTTGCATAACCAGAGGAATATTGCATAGTGATTGAGAAGCATTATTTTCATTAAGGGCTTAGTTGTCATGCTTCAAAATTTTCAATTTCCATGCTAGGTATTTTTTCCATTCTGGGGCTAATAAAACACTCCTTAGGAGAGTTTAGGAAATATCTGAAGCATCAAGAGGTGATTTTAGGGAATACTGGAAGCATTGAAGGTAATTTAGGAAGATTTAGGAAAAGTTTCATCATTCAAGGACTATCTACTCAACAACGGGTTTTCTAGGTGCAGGGAACAAACACTCTAATGATGAAACCAAACTTCTCTGGAAGATTCCAAGAGCTCTGTAAGGAGTTAGGAGGAAAAAAATAGGTATTGAAAAGCTACATGAATCTTATACATGTTCGAGACATCCATTTTTCTATAAGGATTGAAGGTGTTATAAAGAATTTTAAAATAGTGAAGTTACCCCTTTTGGTTTCAAAACAACACTTCACCAATGCAATACTTCATGACACCAAAATAGGGAACTAATAATCAAAATTCATGCTTCTTGATGATTAACACCTCATGCTAACTCCTATACCATTTGAACACCCTTTTTCGTCAATGAAGCTTGACATAAATGACAACACCAATGACACTATGTCCAACACATGTGTTTTGATTTGTTATGTATTATAAGGAATTTCATGAGTGCATATATTTGAGTAGTTGAGGTTTCCTTTGAGAGTTGAGAGGTTTGTAAAATCTAATTTTGACATATCTAATAATCCTACAAATGTCAGTTAACATTCGAAAAGCCCCCTAAACCTAAAGAATGACTATATTCATTACAAGAATAATCATCAATTGTAGAATTTAAGTGTTAAAATATTTAGGCTAAAATTCTAAAAATTACGTATGTACTAACCTGATTAGATTATAAAAAACCATCTCCTAAACCGTGACTCATGGCGCTGTGAGACTAGTTCCATAAGGTGTAGAGTGACCCTAATTTCTTATGTTTACTAAAATAGATTTAAAGTATAATATTTTCATTTATATCTTATACTTAAACAATAATTTTTGTACATAGAATCCTGAAAAAAACACACATAATGCCTATACTCTAAGGAAATCGAGCGCGTTATAGCACGTTCACGTTAAAATGTGCCCGTGTTCCTATTATCACCAAAAAATAACACCCTCTGATATGTCTTGAATTGTGGATGAGAATTTAGTGTTTTTGGGTAACATGGGATTGTCTCAAGGTGTGGGGACCCCTTACAAATGATACAAAACTCCAAAGAAGGCTGGTTCCTCTACCTATTCCTAACACTAAAACTACTCGTAGAAAAGGAAAAGTAACTATCCAACACTAACCTAACATTCCAAGGGACCAGGGAAAGAGAAAGATGACGCTAAGGAAGGAGATAACACCAAGAAAAAGGGTTGGAGATATTCCAAGTGAGTGAAAAAATAGAAAAAATAAGTAGGAAAGGACAGACAGAAGTGCCACAATCCAAAACACATTCAAACCTCCATTTTTGTGGGGCACAACGAATTCATATCCCGCAATAAGAACAAAACATGCACAATATACATGCAAATGCAATATAAGGCAAGAAGTGCAATATAAATCAAGCTAGGGAAGGAAAAACCACAAACCACAAATAAAAAGATGCACAATCCATTACAAAGTAGAAACAAGGCAAAATTCTTCTACAAAATGCCCAAATTCAAGGCCTACAACTTGCAAAAGCTCTGGAACAAACTCAATAGAGTTCATTTACATTCGAGAATGTCTCATGTAACAATCAAGGTGAATTTACAATATATAGAGAGAAGACCTCAAATTTTATTCACCAATTGACAACTTGCATTTACTCTCTGAAAGGAAGTATTGGAAGCCATGCAAATTTGCTTCCCAAGGGTAATTATCTTGCACGGGAAGCCATGGATGCCATACCTCATTAAATTGGTTGTTGAGCTACTTTGTACTTCATTCATTATTGTTTGGCATGTTGTTGGTGTTCCTGTATTTGGCCAATTACATAAATTCCTACTCCTGAACGGTAGCGTTCTTCCTTTCCTCACCAACCGATTACATATTACCTTTGATTTCGATCCAGAGAAAGTTTTCTCTTACCAACTGGTCACATCTCTTGAATTGCTTCCTTTCTATTCGATAGCACTAAACACGCTACTGACTGCTAACATTTATATATGCTATTGGCACCCCACTACTAGCTGACTGGTCTTCATTGTGCTATTGACTCGTAACACTCTCCTATGATTTTTCCCACTAGCATCCATACATGCTACCATATGATAGCATTTTTCTACCTTTCTCCACTTCTGTACCCCTACAACTGGTGCCACTGCTTCATGTCCACACACTAGCTACCAGCCAATAGTTTTTGTACATGCTACCGACCGATAATATTTTATATGCTACCATTTGGTAACATCCATACCTACTACTGACCGATGGGGAAAACCCGTGACTTACAAAAATTAATTCACATAACTCCCCGAGCTCACAATCAACCCAACTCGCCAAGCTCTCCAAAAGTGACTTGCCCATAAGAAACCAACTCAGTATCAACTCCGCTGTAAATCAGTTAAGCTATCCATGGACTACCTACAGTCTGCAACACACCATTCTCCGTTAACTGCCAATGCCAAGACCTGTTAGGTTGTCCAATTCGCAAGGGGTGCAAAATTGGATAACAATTTGGTGACTCACAGGGTAATTTTCATGCTAGGTTGCAAAGATCTGTGACCTTGAAGCATCCATTGGGCATGGAGTCAGTGTGAAAACTTAAACTTATTTGACATTAAAAATTTCACCCTTAAATTTCTTTCAAGTATTATATGGACATGAATTGATCTGAAACTGCATGAACTAGTATTTTATTATCCCCATCACAAGGCCTTGCCTGAAACTGGAAAGTGCAACAACAACAAGAGGCACAACTATGTAAAAAACAATAAAAATCATGCTTCCTAAATGGAACATGAACAATGTGTAAATCACTTATTACAAAAGAAGACCTAAAATACCAATAGAATAATGTGTTGCAAGCACTTGGTGGAATTATAAGTTTAATATACTATGTACAAGGGAGATTATTTACTTCAATAACAATGATTTAGGTAGATTCCATTGACTGGAATCTACAATTATTTTCCATCCAACGGTTAACAGTTGGAAAATCATTATTTGTCTTTCATCTTGAGATCACCTGGGACCACTCCATATAACATCAAACTTCGAATGTTTTACCTGGTTTAGCTCTGTTAGCATCCCATTTTAGAACCAAATATCCCTCTTGGAAGCTCCTAAATTTGGCTTTCTTATCAAAATACCTCTTGATTAGAGTTTGACCCTTTTCCAGTGTTTGCATTGTTTGGATTCTTAGCTCCTCTAACTCCATGAGTTCTGCATATCTGACTTCCATGACTCCAAATTCAGATAGCTCCAGCTGCTTGATAAATTTCATTGTTGGCAATTCAAGAGATATGGGACACACTTCTTCTTTTCCGTAGACTATCTTGTAGGGAGAGTTGTTGACTGATCTCTTGGGTGTGATTCTATCAGCCCACAAAGATGATTTCAACTTGGTGTGCCAAGTCCTATGGTTCTCATCCGAATTCCTTCTTATTATTGTAAAAATATTCTTGTTTGTGGAATAAACTTGTCCATTACCATGGGGGTGATGGTTTGATGAAGTACTCAAGTATATCCCGTTCTTAATAGCCCAATCATAAATTCTAGTGCCAATGAATGCTAAAGAATTATTAGATATGATAGTAGATGGGACACCAAAATTGGTTACAATTCCTTCATATAAATCTACTATGCTAAAATTGTTTTCTTCCTTGAGTGTCATTTCTCCAGTACACTTGATGAAATAGTCAGTTGTTGTGAGAATACACTTATAGCGTTGGCTTGAGTTAGGATTGATGACCTCGATGAAATCCAATCCCCACTACATGAATGGTGTTGGGGTTAAAAAACCGGTTGTACAAATAATATATCAGATCTAAGCATACATGCAAATAAAAGCGGATATTCTACCAGACGAATTATATAAAACAATAGAAAACGTGGTTCACCCAGTGTGGGCTACGTCCACCAAGAAACAAAACAATATATTATCCAAAGATTTGACAAGATATACAAATGAATATTTACAATCTTCCACAACTCTCAGATGTACAATACTTTCTTTCTCTCAAGATTTTGCTTCTTCTCCAAGAATTCTCTCTCTCATAATTATTCTCACAATAATCATCAAATTTTGTAAGTTCTTAATTCTTAATTCTAAACCCTAGCTTTCATGCTTATATAGGCATATACAAACTTAGGGCACTTAGCCATGCAATTACAATCAATAGATCTATTTTAATGCTAAAAATAGATCTAATTCCTGAGAGTTAAATAAAACACTCCCACACAGGTAACCGACACCGGTTAGCCCTAACCGATGCTAGTTCCTCCTTACTTGACTGATGTCCATCCCTCCATAACCGATGTTGGTTACTGTGTTTTCCAACAAGTTTCATATTAAATGGTAATCCGAAGTAATTGAGCTCCATAACTCAAAAAATGGATGGTCTACTGAGATTGGGTGCAATTGAAGAGATGCTAGCTTTTCCTTGCCTATAAAAAATGCACATTTCTTGTACTTCTTGATCTACACATAGTAATCATTGAATAAAGTGGGCCAATAGTAACCAACCTTCTTGGTTTTGAGGGTTGTTGCTCGTGGAGCAAAATGAACTCCAACTTCTCCATCATAGATTTAATGTAATATTTTCTCAATTTGATTAGTTTCAATGCACCTTATAATAACATCATTCATGTCTTTTATGAACAAAATACCATCAATAAGAACATATAAAATGGATTGGAGCTTAAAATACCTTATTTTGGCTTTTCTTAATCCTGAGGGCTTTATTTAGAGGAAGTTGATCATATCTTGAGTCCAATAAAGAGTTGGTAAAGCATTGACTTATTTTTCTTGATCATCTTAGAGCACTAGAACAACCCCTTCTCTGTCTTGTGACTATGTATGCTAATTTTAAGCCATATGCTCACACAAGCCTTTTCCTCTAACAAGTTTAGTTACCTTGATCTCAATATCTATTCCATTACTTGGGTAATCCAACCAACTCTTTTCTCATTTAAATCCCTGTTCAGTAAGAAATCCTTCACACTGACATGTGACACTAACAAGTGGATCTTGTTATTGGAGACTAGATGCCTGAACTTCTTCAAACTTATTATGAAAATAAGAACATGCCTCTCAATGAATGAGTATCTTACCTCATAGTCCTTTATGCTTTGACTAAAGAATGCAATAGGCTGCTCAGATCCTTCCTTTTTTAGCTACATCAAGATTGCAGATAGTGTTTTAGAGCCACCAAAAGCATACATAATGAAGTCTTTCGAGAAGTCTGGATTAATAAGATTTAGCGCTTGTGATATTGGTTGCTTAATAGCCTCAAAAATCTCCTTCTCCTCAGCTTTCCATTTAAATTCCTTGGTCTTCTTCATTATCATTGTCAGTGGTTTAACCAAATTGGCTAAGTTAGTCACAAATATTATGACAAAGTTTATCCTCCCTAAGAAGCTTTGGAGAGATTTCTTGTGACTTGGCAAGGGAAAGTCCATAATGTATTCAAATATCTCCATATCAATAGTCAATCCCTCTTTAGATATAATGTGGCCTAGGAGATTACCCTAACGAGATAAGAATATGCATTTTTTTGGATTCAGAGACACTCCAAATGTCTACATCTCTCAAACACTTTCCTGAGATGGGAAAGATGATCAACTGCATTCTTGGAAAATACTGTAATGTCATCAAGGTAAACAAGAACCATCTTGTTAATCATCCCCTTAAACACCATGTCCATGGATCTCTGAAACATAGCTCCGACATTGGATAAGCCAAATGGCATTTTCCTGTAAGCATATGTGCCCCATTTTGTTGTGAAAGCTATCTTGAACTAATCCTTGTCTCTCACCATGATTTGGTTATAACCCGAGTAGCCATCCAGAAGTGGAAACCTCTCCGAACCAGCTACTACTTGTAGAATTTTCTCCATTGAGAGAAGTGGGTAGTGATACTTGGGGGAAGCTCTATTTAAATATCTGAAATCCACACACAACCTGATTTCCCATTTTTTTTTCAGACTGGCATAAGATTTGCAACCCAGGATGGGTGGTTGATAGGGAAAATGATTCTTTTCTCAATTAACTTGTTCAATTCCCTTTTCATCAAGGAACACTTATTTCACTAAATCTAGACATATTCCAGTGAATTTGGACTCCAGTATTACACATTTTGGTAGAAATCTATCACCGTTTTTGTCTATATTGGATTCCATTTTTGTCTATACTAGATTTCATTATTACTATTGTTGGATTCCATTAGTAACAATAATGGATTCCAATATTGTTATTATTGGACTTATTTGAGTTCTAATTTTAGTATTATTGGATTCCAATTTCGCTATTATTGGATTCCAATTTCACTATTATTGGATTACAATTTCTCTATTAATGGATTCCAATATTGCTATTATTAGATTCTATTTTTTTTTGTTTTTTAGATCTTCATGTTGAGAGTAAGGCTAGCAACCACTAACTATTAAAGGCATGAGCACATTGACTTAATAAAAATAAAAAATTAACAATAACTTCTTGCAAAATCCTCGATGTAAGGTGAGCGGTTGTTAATTGTTATAAGTCATGAACCCATGGTATTGAATGAAATTGCAAAATCCTCAATGTAAGGCTAGCTACAACAAACAATTATAAGTCATGATCCTGTTGTATTAAAAGAAAGTGCAAAAGCCTCGATGTGAGGTTAGTGGTTGCTAACTATTATAAGTCATGATCCCATTGTATTAAATTAAAAATATAAACTAACAATAAATCCCTGAAATAAAAAATTCAAAGTGCAAACCACGCACTTTCAAATGAAGAGCCTTGCATTGTCAAATTTGTGAGACTCACACTTGAAAATTTGTAAAGAATATGAGAATCGCACTTTGAAAGTGTGAGAACAATTTGTCCAAGCTGCGAGCCTCATACATAAATATTATTTACATGCCCCGCACTATGATAGTACAAGCCCCATACTCTGAAAGTGTGAAATTCACAATCTGAAAGTGTGAGCCACGCACTCTAAAAATGTGAGCCTCACACACTAAAAGAGTGAGGCTCGCACTTTCAGAGTGCCAGCCTTGCACTTTCAAAGTGCGAGGTTCTCACTTTCAATGCTTATAATGTGCATCCTTAAATTTGACACTGGCCTTGAATGCTAGTGATGTTATTTTTATTTCTGGTGGAACTTACAATAAATTTATGTTCTCACCCTGAAATATATCTTGTAACAACTCAAGTATTGTTTTCTTAGATTGTACGTGGAATTAATTTCACTAGTGTTTATTATTATAAACTATATCTCTGAGTAATCATTAAAAGAAAAAAAACATAGTTGGGAGTTTATGTATATCAAAAATTCTATTACTATGAAAGATAATAGAATTTATGCTTGTAAATTGTTCCATTCTCCATATAAATGATGCGTCACCTTTGTGAGAAAGAAAATGACATAATCCTTTGACAAGATGCAAGAAAAATGTTTTTGAGAAACATAGTATTACGCCCTTGGAGATACATTGAACCAATATTTTATAGTTTACATCAATCAAAAGACTCAATTATGCTACAGTTGTATTATTTGTGAGTTAAGAAATGCTAACAAATTTTTCCCAATGTTGGTCCATGTGAATGAGCTACATTTACATCACACCTCTTAATGTGGTATAAAAATTTTCTTCTTTTTGTTTTCACAAGTCTCCCTCTTGTATCCCATTCTCTTAGCCTTGTAAAAGTGTTAGGCCCTTGCAACTTTGAGTTATTGGCCACAACTTCCTTTAAGTCAACAGCTCCAGAAGATAAATTCTTGCAACTATATACACAAGATTTTCCATTAATCCTTGATGTTCAGGCATATTATGGGTCAATGTAACTAATGGTACCCATACCGTAGGTAGAGGTGTGGTTTTTGACCAAGGGAATGTACTTGGAAATGCTGAATTCTAAAAAATGTGCGTCAAAATTATAATCCAAAAGAATGTTAGAAGTCTTCACATCCTTGTGAAAAATACATGGGTTATCGTCATAATGAAGATATGGCTATCCTTATTTAGCACCATGAGTAATCTTTAGCCGAGTGTTCCAGTATAGCTTAATCTTCTTTGATGATCCTATACAAAAATAAAAATTAAGAAAACACTTATTAGATTTTGTAACAATCCATTTTAATATGAAGGTTAGAGATTGATTGGATGCTTCTATTTCAAAATATGAATCTACAATGTATAGATCCATTTTTATTCATAACATAATCATTGTACTCACCATGTAGGATGTCCCACAGAATCGCGTTTACCCCGTAATCATAAAACAACATGTTTCCAAGTGGAGAAAACCAATATCCATGCAGACTCTCAAGATTATGATGCTTGATTTTCCCAGCTGTTTCCACATCAGTTTCAAATGCAAGCAAGCTTAGTGGGTAACGAATTTACATTCTCTTTATAGAAATTGGCTTAAAATTCTTTAGATCACATTTATAAACAATGCTTCTAGCACCATAGCCAATTACACATTTCTCATTTAGATTTTTTGTTATTGTTATTATGTTGTTGTACATGTAAAGAGCCATGTTAATGTGTAGTATGACCAACCTTGGAGAACCTAAGTGTAACAAATAGATGTGTCAATAAAAAAATTGTAATAAGATATTACTTTTTGATTTATTGTTTAATAATCTATACAATATGAAATCATGTCTAGTTATATTAGTTTTAACACCTTCCTATATTTTTTTGTAGAGCCTTTTGTAAATGCGTTTGGATGATTTGAATGGTACACAACTATAATAGTAATACTGAACCCAGAAAAATGCAAACAATTTCCAGTTTTGAGATGGATGTTTTTTTTTTAATTATTGGTAAATAGTTTTTTGAAAGGGATTATACCCTTGTATACAAAAAGGGGGCCTTGAAGCTAGAATAGGAGTGAAAAACATTATAAGAAGGATTGAGATCCAGATAAGACATTAAAAACTAGTGTAAAAAAAGAGCAGTTACCCAAAAACATCTAACCAGTTTGAACACTGCAGAAGAGCAGCCAAAAAATAGCAACAAAATAGCAAAAAACATGACAGAAGTCAACAAGAACAGCGTAGATCCATAATTACTTCTTGGCAGATTGGCAATTCTGGATTTGATAGTCTACCAGGAGGTGAACATAGCCAATGCCATCATGTGAGTAGGGTCAGTAGTATCCAGATGTTGAATGGTTTGTTTGCTTTCTTTTTCCATGCCCCAAATAGTTGTTGGTATGCCGTTGAGATTAGAGATGCAGTGGACATGCTGCTCAATAAACTCCTCAATTGCACTAAATATAGCCATATTATGATCATGGCGAGTCTTGGTTTTTCCAAGTTGGTTGTCTAGGGAGTAAAGTTTTTTGTAGATATCTTCAACCTGATTATTGTCAATATCAACCTCCTCCTCCTTCATTCTCTTACCTTTTTGCTTAGACAAGTTTTTTACTTCTTCTTTCAGCAGCAACATGTCAGTTTCTAAAGCTTCTAGCCTTTTAGTGGAGCTCTCAGCGTGTGTCTCCTGAGAACCCATGCTGCTAATGTGTATGAGATTATGAGCAACTTTCAAGTCTTGAGGCACGTTCCCCGAAACAGGGGTATCCAGGTTCAGCCTTTTAGAAGATCTGGTTATAGGCCTATTCGAGGTGGAGGCGAAAGGGGTGGGAGCAGAGGTGGGGGGGATGATAGGGGGAGCTGAGAAGGAAGTCAAAGGGGTGGTAGCAGCCGTGGTGATGGGGATAGAAGGAGTGGTATCGGCAGCGGTGGTGGGAAAAGAAGGTACAAAGATGGGGGAGGTTGGAATGTCGGAAAGCTTAAGAAGACACAATTTATGCAACAAGAAAATGAGACCTTGATGCAAAGGGACCGCATGAGCATACTTTTGGAAATCCAAGATGGAGCGCTCAAGAGAATTAAGTAAATAGCATATCGTGTAATTTCTGCGGAAGTGATTGAGGAACACAAGATGCTTTAAGGGCATTGTGACAAATCTCCCCTCTAAAGAGATGTATCTCACCATCATACGGGTGTCCTCGTCAAAAGGTGGAGGGATAGAGCTGACTTGTAGACCCACCATAACAAAAACCAGTTTCTCATTGCCCTCCACAAATTTCCTCTCCTCAGCCGGTCTGTCAATCCTTTTATTGAAAAATCAGTACCCATCCATTCCAAGGCCAGTAGTTTCGGCCCATTAACTCTTCATTGATAAAATTTTTCTGTCCTCCATATTCAACTTTGCGGTCTTTCCAGTCCTTCACAAATTACATAGAAATGCTTTGGTCGTGACCCTGTATCTTCTCAATGAAATTAGTGATGCCTCCCTGGTTGAGAAGATTCCAAAGCTTTTCATTATTTTTCCACTCCGGGTCTGCGTTGGGCTTGATCTGACAAGGGGCTCCTCCCATTTTCACCAGGATTAAGTGATTGATAGTGTAAGCTTCAAAATCCCTATGAGTAATTTGACAGTAGCCACAGTTTCCAACCCACCTTTCTCTATTTTTTCTCACGCTATGGGAATGATGAATAGTGTATCCGTGATGTCATAGCACTTCCCATGAATGCCTGCATTATTGCTGCTCTGTATCTGTGAGATCCCACATGCGCGAGCATCAGTCCCCTTTGAAATCCACTCCAGATCATCATCAACCTTACCACGGACTTGAAAATTTGTAAAAAACTATTTAATAGCTGTTATAGGCATAATATTTCCTGCATGTGTGGCTTTAATCTTTAGATAAATCCACTTTAAATCATCATTATACTTTATATAACCTTGATTTCCCATCAATATCTCTTTAAGCACTGTTTTAAACTTATCCGTGCATGTGAAAGTCTTATTCATAAAGACCCACTCCAAATGCTCATTAATCTTATCCCAAATTTGTATGCCCATAAGTATCCGCTTGTATGCTATTTTGAATCTACTCAGGAATGT
Organism: Taxus chinensis; assembly: GCA_019776745.2. Taxonomy (NCBI): domain Eukaryota; kingdom Viridiplantae; phylum Streptophyta; class Pinopsida; order Cupressales; family Taxaceae; genus Taxus; species Taxus chinensis. The sequence continues at coordinate 614,340,698 of CM034152.1, read as the reverse complement.
GATCACTATTATCCCAAATAATGTTTTGAGATGGATGTTATTCATTGCATTGGGCAACAGTTTTGTTACACAACATCATACATATCCAAGTTTGCCAAATTTTTGATAACACTAGAAGAATGTCTCTGGAACCTGAGCTATTTAAAAGACAACTACTATTTCTTGCATCGATTAATTCCTGATATCCAAAAACCATAAGAAACAAAACTAAATTGGTCAGCAGAGAGAAGTTGTGCATTAAATTGACAACTTCAAACAAACCAAATTTAATAGCGATTAATTGTTTAAATTGCTTTGTGCAACACATACTTTTTTTTATTAAGGATTTCTTGTTTTTTATAACTAAAGGATGGTTGAAGGGTGCATTTCCATTTATAATAAATATATAATGAGAGGATCAATCTAAAAACCTGAATAATCCATCAATATTTTGCTGAAAAAATGCAAGGGCCTATGCCAAAAAGACAAGTGGTTGGGAATACAAAAAAATGTCATACCAATAAGACAAAAAAGTATGATTCGATAACAATGGAACTGGATACGCTATAAAAAACCAAAGCAAAGATACAAAATGACATATTTTAGAAGCACTTATGTAACTGAATCAGATGACACATCGTAACCCCCACTTTAACGGGGATGAAAATGCTTTCTGCTAGAAGTTCCGGGAAAAGAGGCTCTTTTCCAGTAGTAGCCCGAATCTTTAGCCAATCATACGCCTCATGAACTTTCCTATGGAGAAAATCCCAACATGTTGGTTCCTGTTGTAGTAGATCAAACATATCATCTAGGTTAGGAAAGTGGAGTAAACTCGGTCCCGTCCTCAGCCTCTCAACCCATTTGGATACACCAAACAAGAAACACATTAGGACGTCAAACTATTTGTAAAACTCTCCAAAAATGGTCACGTACATCAAACCTTCCTGTATATAATGATCCTGAGAAAGGAAGGGCCATGACACCCTCGAGGTTTTTTCCATTTCCACTTCCATGCCAACCCTATACACTGGCTTGATCCAGTGACGACCCATCTCCAAAGCCCAGTTCTTCGCCGGATGTATGATATGAAAATGAAAAACGAATGTCAAAGCAACTTCCACATTTACCCTAGGATGTCCCTCAAGAGAAAGATAATATTCTATAATAACTCCCTCAATATAAACCATGTATTGCTCTGATTTAATCTAAATAATGGATTTCAAATGGTGACATGAAATTTTGATATAAAATCCCATTTCATGAACTGACGCAGAAAATTGCATGAAAGAAAACATTGGAAAGGCCATGAAAAATGAAATGAAATCCAGTAAAATAAACCTGAAAGGTGTGAAAATATGGGAGAGCAGATCAATAAATATATGGAGTGACCATGCTCTCACATTTTTGTAATTAATACAAGCTTGCTAGGAGCTTTATTATAAACCTTTATTAGAAAAGGTGGCGAGTTCGGCCAATCAACATATTTATTACCAATATTATCACAAAGCACTTGGTCAGTACCTTGATTTTCTATAAAATACACCTATTTAGTAACCTTCCAATATATAAGATTTAAGGTCTAATATGTAATTAATGAAAGAATAAAAAGGAATTTTATTCACACAAGCTTTTTGATTGTGACGTTAGCAATGATATGAGATTCACCTTCAATAATTAATTCATTATTACTCAATTCATTAGCCACAGACCAACAATGTTGCAACACTTTAATTTATTGATTTATACATTTATTAATTTACAAAAATTATAGTCATTAGTCATGTTATTAATTATGAGATTAGCCTCTGGAAGAAGGCCACCTTTTTTTCACAGCTATCTTGCAAAACATGCTTCAAGGATTGGAGAGAGGTTGCACACACATTTAGCACTTAGATTGAGATTTGTGTTTTTCCTAGTTCAAAATCCCCACTTCCCCATGATCTTTAAAAAGTGAAATGTTGACCCATTAAATAGTAGGTATTTTCTTGGTCTCGTCGGTTCTTTACCAGAGATAGGCCAACAAAATTTTGTTGATTTTATCAAACACATAATTGGGGATCCTCATAATAGAAACCATATAAATGAAAATAAAACAATAGTATATCATCAAGATTAGATCAATGCAATAAAATTTGTTCATTTAATCCTGCATGAGAATCGCATTCACCTTCATGTTGCGTATGTGATAGATGATTTAGGTATATTTTCTTTGAAGGATGATTTTAATAAAATATGCAAGGCCAAGACGGACATGATACTTATTAAGGTTTAAATTGTACATCTGTTATGATGATTTAACCTTTCCATACTATGTGGCTATGTTTATTACTAGAAATTGTTGTCATTTTTAGTAAATCCTTCCCTTTCATTAACTAATGGCGCTTATCAGTTGCAATTTTTTTTATTTATATGAAAAAGATATGAATTAAATTTTATGTATAATATATCAAATGAGAAATACATAATGTGTTATCCTTCTTGAAGGTATGTATTTAAGGACTTGGATCTTTAGGGATAGTAAATGAATATAATTATAATTACAAAAAATGACAACAAACTAATTAAGATTGCTTTATGTATTTTTAAAATGGATTCGTCGACAATATAGAGGCTAGTGGATGATATCCTTCTCATAATGAATAATTGGTAAACATAAAACATGAATTTCTCTTCATAGCCTGAGATCATTTATTCCTGAACATGATTTTTTCATCTTCGCCTTCGATTTTTAGTAAATCATTTAGGACTATTTTTTTAATGGGCTTATTTATGGAAATATGAAGGGCTAAGATGATCAGGATACATCCAGATTTAAAATAATTACCTATTATTATGCTCTAACTCTTATCAATTCTTTTTCACTTCCAGTGAAATAGATTTTTGACCAGGGATCATATGTTAGAAGAACAATAGAGAAGGATCTAGAAGCCAGTCATAGGAAAGAGATCCTGTTAAGCAACCCAAGGATCATAATTAGATGGGTCAATGAAGCCCAAAGTAGCCAAAGATGCACATCTTCCTCGTTTGAATCAAAATAGAGCGAAAAACTGCAGACACCATTTTATTTAGCAAAACGACAGCACAAAACTTAAAGTACATAGAAAATATTGCACACCAAATTACTGAATTGACCCCTTTGTCATTGGTGGATTGACGAGTTTGCCAAGATTTGATCATCCCTCTATAGGTCATTATGCTACCTCCAATAGTGGCTATTAACTCATCTAGATGTGCAATGATACTTTTGCTTTCCAGGATCAGTCCCCTAAAGGGTAACACTGAAAATGCTTTGTAGAATTTTTTTTATTTCGATAATGTTTTTCAACTTGAACTCTTTTGACTAGCAGTAGAAAATATCCACCTCTTTGGTTGAGTCTTGACAAAAACTTCCCTATAATATTTCACAGTCAAAATGAATTTCAAGTTCTTGACTAACCATACGACATAATCTGACATATTATTCTTAGACACCTCCTAAATCCTTCAACACATACCTTTTTGTTAATAACCATGACTTTAACCTTTACATCAACAGCTTCATGTCAGCTTCTAAAAAAATATAGCACATATAAAATGGATATTTCCATATACTTTTCCTATGAACTAAGTGATCTAACTTTAGAAAGGTAATGGGTAGTTTCAATCTCCTAAGACCTTTCCCCACAACATAAAATCATGAAGATTCAATCTTAAAGAATGACCATGACTATACCAGTTTGACACTTATGAAATTAAAGGGGGTGGGGGCAGAGGTGACTTAGGCAGATGGACTAAAACCTAAATTGAGGGGTCCACAGCAGAAGTTGAGCTCATACTTTAGTTGGTCCGCAGATGCAACTGGCAGCCACATCAATGGGCTTTAGGGGGAATCCAGAACTAGGGGAAATTGGAGTGCCAGGAGGACCGATGGTCCAGACATAACTTATGAGTAAGAAAATTACACCTGGTTTTAATGTTGAACATGCATAAGCATGCTTCGGAAACTGGAGAATGGACTGCTCAAGAGAGATAAGCAGATTACTGGGGGAAACATACCAATAGATTCCTGCGAAAATGATTGATGCAAACAAAATGTCAGCATGTTGACGAACCTCCCTTGAAAGAAATGATACGCACACATCTATGCAAGTTCACTCATAAAGGTGATGAGGGCATCAAATTCTATCAGGCCCTGCCGTGACAAAGACTATTTTGTCTGAGATTTCTCTCAACAAATCTCCAATCCTAAGCTGTCTCTGTCGAGTTTTGCATTAAAATAAAGGGTAATCACACATGCCAATGCTGAGTAATTAGCTATACAACACCTCAAGATCAAACTATATTGACCCAGAATTCAACATAGTAGCGATCCTTAATCTTTTGAAAATGCATTGAAAAACTTTGATCATGCCCCTGGACCTTCTCCATAACCTGGATGATACCCCCCTGGCTTAGAATATTTTATAGCTCCACATTATCCCTCCAAAACGGATCCACGCTGAATAAAACCATGGTAAGGAGGGCCCCCCATTGTCACCGTGCTTAGACTCATGCAAACTAAATATTAGAACCTATTTTGAGACAGGAAATGCCAGTTCGACTTTTGCTCATTATCATGCAGTGAAAATCCATTTTTAGGGTTTCATATCCCACAAATACCCGCGTGACTACTGAATATTGAACCTTGGATTCATATGTGGGAAAGCCCTTTTACACACATACTATAATATTATTTTTATTGATACTCTGTATTTTTCACCATATGGGGATCCGTCAGAAATATATAGGACAGATTGTATCATACAATGCTAGCCCGCATGCGCGACTTTCCACAACAATACATCGAGTTGTTCTTACCATTACTCATTCATACAAAAATGATATATGTCAAGTTATTCTTCAAATCTCATCTTAGAAACGAGGGGTAAGGTAGAAATGATTTTTATTAGGTGATTTTTTTAAAAAAGCAGAAACAATAGAATAATGCCAACCCACTCCTTTCAGTAAGTAATTTAGCTTAGCATATGCTAACATTTTCTTACCATACAAACTGACATGATTGTATCAATAGCAACTCGCATTTTATCCTTTCATATGAACTAACGAGTGCTTATCGTTCTGTAAATATTTTTTGACTTATATGACTAAGAATATTATTTAATACATTTTATGTACAATATATTCAAATTAAGATAACTTAGCATAGATATGTAATAATGAGCCTTTCTCAATAAACAACTATATTCAAGGACTAGAGCTCTATATTAGGGAAGTATTCCAACTTGAAGTACTAATACATTTACTTGAATACATGAACTATTTTTTGCAAACCTATTGGGAAAATTAATAAATGGTTTAGCATTGAGGCACAAAATAGATTACTTTCTCAAAGACCTAATATAGAGAGCTAAACGGTTTTCAATAGCACATATTTATCATCTAAATATATTATTGGTAAATGCATAAAACGATACATCCCTATTCACTATGACTGCATATCACTATGTTCCTAAGAAAGATTTGTGTTAGTCTTCACCATATGACATTTCTTTAGTAAATATTTGAACCAGGGTGCGTATTTTTTTAATCTGGAGGTATGCATTGGAAATATGGATAGGGTCAAGAAATGAATTAGGATCTTATTCTAATCAGGTTTCAAATATGTACTTCTATTATTGATTCTCAACTCTTATCTTTGTCGCAAAGGTGGGAGTACATGATTTTTATTTCAGTCGAAGATTTAATAAAAACATAAATATGTAGAGCCTAGTTTCAGATAGCGCAAAGCCACTCCTGTCAGTAATATATGTAGCTAAGTGGTCAAATTATGCATTTACATATGATCAGGAATGACATGAAAAAAAGGACTTTCGACCATTCCTTCATTATGATCTGTTACAGCATTATGTTCTATAAGTATTCGATCTTAGAAACAATTAACCATTTTCTTTAATACAGGAATAAAATTATCTCTATTTTCACAATTGGCATCAGAAACATTGATAGATGGCAGAGGCCGCTAATCTATTCCTTTCTTGACAATAAACAATAAATAATAATCCAAGAGTGTTAATATTCTGTAAGTATGTGAGCTTAGAAGTCAAATAAGAATTTTCTTTAATCCAAACTAGATTATTTATCTCTATTTTAAAAAAAATAATAAATAGCAGTTAGCCTTTGAGGCCATTATAAATGATTACTTTCTCAACAATATCCAATAGCTTTCGACCATTTGGTGCTAAACAATTGTTGGAAAAAATTCTCACTTATTTATCATCAAAAGTATATTATGAAAAGCATACATAGCGAACGGTGTAATATCTAATCCTACTTGATATGTTATTAGAGAACTTCCATCTTTGAAATAGACATATCGTTTAAGAAGCCTAGTTTCCACCATATTCATTCCTTAAGAAAATAAGTATTCGAGCTTAGCAATCACTAAGAATTTTATTTAATACGAAGATTCTTTATCTCTATATTCAAAATTAAAAATCATTTGAGCCTAGTGGCCGCTAATCTACTCCTAATAAGTAGCAGAGCTTAGCGATCACTAAGCATTTTTCATTGATGCCCACCGATGTGTAAAAAAATACAAGATGCAAAGGTGTGTGCCTATCACTCACTATGATGTTATTTGATACACCCTGAAAACATTTTTAATAACCATCTTTCTTCCTGACTATGCAAATACCTCCATAGCTTTCGACGATAAAAATTGTTCCATATCTCACATATCTGTCATCGAAATATATTATGGAAAATTCCTAGTGACCGCTAATATCTATTACTATGATTTGTTATTCTAGTGCTATGTTAAAAATAAGAAATTATTTACCCTATTTTCCACACAATCATTCCTTTCTATAAGTATTTGAGCTTAGCGTTCGCTAAGCATTTTCTTTAATACAATTGTTTGATTGATCTTGTTCAAGTAATGGAGCTTAGCGGTCACTAAGTATTTTACAAGATACGGAACCGATATAAATTATGTGTTAGACACAAAAAAACTTATGAGTAATATAGAAGTTGTGATATCTTTCAAGGGTATGTAGTGCCACACTTGGTTGTGCAAGGGATTGTATAGCCAATAATATATGATTATAGGTTAATGAAAATACTATCGATCCAAAATTGTAGAGTTTTTATTTACATTGTTGGAAAGGAAACCTAGGGAGTTGTAGAGGCTAACAACTGCTAGGCTTCTAATCAAAAGTAGACAGACAACATACGATATGCCAAGATTTGTTCATTAGCACGTATTGAAAAGAATAGCCTGGTCCCCTATAAAATCTATAAGTATTTATTATTTTGAATTATGTGTTGCAAAAATATCATTCTAATGGAGCTTAGTGGTACTATTTTCTTTCCTATCTTTAAGGTACTCTCAAATTCTTGTGAAGCGAAAAATTATGTTTTAGTTTTTCTAGAGTAAAGTGTAAATAACACCAAAATATTGATGATCACAAGATATATTAGAAATTTCATGCCACGTGTCAACATTTTAGTGGATGACATTCACAAATTAATATGGCAGGTCTTTATAGGTTAAAAGTATTTGTTAATTCTAGGGCTAGTTAAAAATTTCTTAAAAAATGTGTCAATTATATAGTTTCCTAACTAACTGGTTCAAACTTGCCATGTGTCACATTTTATCGCAATATTTTTTTAAATTGGCGCGCACTATATTTAAAAATTTTGAAATTGAATTCGATAAAAATTAATAATAAATATTAGAAATTAAAAATTCAAATTCTAATATTGAGGATCACAAGATATATTAGAAATTTCATGCCACGTGCCAACATTTTAATGGATTATAATTACAACTTAATATGGCATTTTTTATAGGTAAAAACTATTTGTTAATTCTATCGCTAATTAAAAATTTCTTAATAAATGTGTCAATTATATAGTTGTGTAATTAACTGATTCAAACTTGCAAGATGTCACATTTTATTGGATTTTTTTTAAATTAACGCGAATTATTTTAAAAATATCGAATTTGCATTCGATAAAAATTAATAATAAATGTGCCAATGACCATGTATGAGCCAATGATCATGAATGGGAAAGTACCATTAGTTATTTCACTTAAAGTGACCACATGTCATTTTCAAAATTATAAATTAAATATAAACCAGCCAATAAAGCAAGTCACATCAAGTTACATAAAAAAGGTAACCAATGAAATGGTGACACGTAGGCATTCCATAAATGGTGACTTTATTCCCAAGTAATAGGTCACCTTAAATTTCTTTGTATTAAAAAATACTTAATTTAAATGCCGTAAAAATATGATTTCATCACAATTATAATGCTCAAAATAAAATTTGTATAATGAAAAAATCATAATCTATCAAAGGTGTTTTTTTTAAATTATAATAATTACGTGGCTCTGAAAACTTCTATTTTCTAAATGGTTTTTTATTATGCTTAAATTAATATTTGTCATTTTCCCACGAGTTCGCAAAGAAACAATTGTCGTTGTCCCACTTGTTTCTAAAGTAAAATTAATAAATTTGATTTCCCCGTATCCCACGTTATCCCCCAAATTAAATGCAAATATTAATGAGGGGTACATTCAAAGTTCGATATGTGAAATCCCCGCATTAAATGTAAATATTTGAAATTTCAAAATCCCACACTTTCACTTTACGAATGGGAAATTTAAATTTTGAAATTTTTCCTAATCCCCCTTTTTTTAGTTTTCAGAATTTCTTTCATTGAATGTATTGGGAAAAAATTAAATACACTGGAGAAATATATATTAGGGTTTCTTTTTTATTTTGAAATCATAGAAAAATAGCTCTTGAAATCATAATACAACACGCGTAGGCACTAATTTACTAGTCTGAGTGCTCGATTCCTAGTCCTTTTTTTGGAATGGAAAGTTGAGGCAGTGATTATAATATCATTCAGGGGCGCACAAACAAGAAAAAAATAGTGATTGTGGATAGATCATGGGTATGAGTGCAGATCAAGAGGCCCACAAAGGACAGAATCAAAAGAGATAAGAAAAATAGGTTGCAAATAGAATCTCACAGATAGTTTGTTTAAGAGAGAATATAGAGCTTTAACAATCATTATCAAGCATGTAAAAATTTCAGATACTACTAAAATAGGTATTTATCAAAAGCATCTATGTTATTGTATGTGTACCATAGTTGATGGCGGACACTTTTAGTGGGTTTGTATTCACCTAGTTCTTGTGTTTTGCACCGCAATCCATCCCTGCCTTTCCCTCCACCGCCTTTGTAGTTTTATTTCATCTCCTTGTCAAAACATGTTGCTCTATCTGAAACCACATTTTTTTTCCTTCCCTGACCAAAGAAATTGTAATCCCTTTTACAATATTTTTTCTTTTTGAAAACCCATTTTTTATGTTCAACCATAGCACACGTATTCATGTTTGTTAAACGGGTTCCCTTTTTATCCCTTCTATGTGTCTCTCTGTTAATTTTTTGTGGATTTTTTGTTCTCCTTCCTACTGTTTATTCTTTCCAGTAAGTGGTGGCATCTATCCCCAGTTGCAAAACACGAGTCGCATATTCATTTTTTTAAAATCGTAATGGTTTGATTTTGTATAGTTTAGGTAATCATTTTGACCTCCTTTAATGTTTTTTAATATGAAATAAATATTTGTGACTAATTATTTCAATGTTCAATGCTTACATTATTACCGCGTAGATATATGTAGTTAATTATATTCATTTTCCACATGAAATAGTTAAATGTAATGTCTTTAGCAAGTTTTTTTTTTATGTTTAATAAAAGGTAAGAACATTATATGTACTCGTAAATATTGTTAAATATAAATTTTAATCATTCTATTTACAAACATATATTTCATTTTACAGATCTTATGCTATGCCATATATTTTTTATTATGCTACATATCATTGGTTGAGTTTAGAATTTTTTGAAATATAGTAATACAAGATTGTACTCATATATTTATGTACCTTTTTTTGCAAATGTCAATCAAGAAAAATGTTGTTTATCCTAGTTGCCACTGAGCTTCAATATGTTATTCGAAGTCTATCACATGATATTCAAATCCTAGAGGCCACTAAGGTCATAGATTATTCCAATGCGTTGGTGTAACATAAAAAATACTTGAGATTAGTGACCGCTAGGATAATTGTTGTCTTGCATTCAAGGTAATGTGTAACGAATCTACTGAAAACCGAAAAATGAAATCTGAACTAAGCTCCAACACCAAATTTTAAGCCTAGTGGCCGTTGAGTTCAACATGCTATTCAAAATGTATTACATGATATTCCTAGCCTAACATGATATTCAAAGCCTAGTGGCTACTAAGGTTGAAGATAATTGCATAGCACAAAGGGAGGCTGGAAAATCACAAAGACTTGAGGTTAGCAGTCATGGTAGGATATTTTCTATTCTTTCTTACAAGACAAGTAGTAACGACTTGACTGTAAAACTAACTATGCTCCATTGTTTTATTTAAATTTAACAAGACTATCTTCAAAGACTAGTGACCACTAGGGTGTATGCTTATAACCTTTCTTTAATGTTCCAAGACAAGAGAATAAACGTAATTAAAAACAAAATTTTAAGCCTAGTGCAGTCCACTGAGTAAAACATGCTATTCAAAGTTTATTACATGATATTCCTATCCTAACATGATATTCGAAGCCTAGCCACTGCTAATATTCGAAGATAATTACATAGCTTTGGTGGAAAATCACAAAGACTTGAGGTTAGTGGCTGCTAGGATATTTGCTGTCTTGCAAACAGGACAAGTAGCAAATAAATTTTAAGCCTAGTGGCCGTTGAGTTCAACATGTCTATATTCAAAATCTATTACATGATGATTCCTATCCTAACACAATATTCGAAGGCTAGTGGTGTACTAAGGTCAAAGATAATTTCATAGCGCAGGATGGAAAATCACAAAGAACTTGAGGTTAGTGGACGGTAGGATATTTGTTGTCTTGCATATCTAGGACACATAGTAATGAATCGACTGAAAAACTAGCTATGCTCCATTATTTTATTTAAATTTTACAAGACTATCTTTAAACACTAGTGACCGTTAGGGTGGATGGTTACTACATTTCTTTAATGTTCCAAGAAAAGAGAAAACACATAATTAAAAATGAAATTTTAAGCCTAGCGGCCACTGAGTTCAACTTGTAATTTGAAATCTATTACATGATATTCCTAGTCTAACATGATATTTGAAGCCTAGAGGCTACTAAGGTTGAAGATAATTGCATAGCACAAGTGGAAAATAACAAATACTTGAGGTTAGCGACTGCTAGGATATTTGCTGTCTTGAAAATAAGGACAAGTAGAAAACGAAATTCTAAGCCTAGCAGCCACTGAGTTCAACATGCTATTTGAAATCTATTACATGATATTCCTAGCCTCACATGATATTCATAGCTCTGGTATTCTACATGCTATTTGAAATCTATTACATGATATTCCTAGCCTAACATGATATTACAATATTTCTTTAATGTTTGAAGATAAGAGAAGACACGTAGCTAAATACAACATTTTAAACCTAGCGGCTGTTGAGTTCAACATGCTATTTGAAATCTATTACATGATATGCCTAGCCTAATAGGATATTCGAAGCCTAGCAGGTCTGCTAAGGTCGAAGATAATTGCATAGCATGGGTTGAAAATCACAAATACTTGAGGTTGGAAGCCACTAGGATATTTGTTGTTCTTGTGAAACAGGAAAAGTTACAAACACAAATTTTAAGCCTAGTGGTTGACCATTGAGTTCAACAATGATATTCCTAGCCTAACATGATATTACTACCTTTCTATAATGTTTGAAGTCTAATAGAAGACATGTAATTCAAAATGAAATTTTAATCCTAGCGGCCACTAAGGTACAACATGCTATTCGAATTGCATTACATGCATATTCCTAGCCTAACACGATCATACGAAGACTAACAGGTTAGTAAGCTGCTATGATAATTACATAGTGTGTCTTACACACAATCACAATTAGTAATTGATGTTAGGGTACCACTGATTATTACCTTTCTTGTAACATTCGAACACAATAGACGACATGTGATTAAAAAAAAAAATTCTAAGCCTAGCAGCCAGTGATTTCAACATGTTATTCAAAATCTATTATATGATATTCCTAGCCTAACATGATATTACTACCTTTCTTTAATATTTGAAGCCTAGCAAAGACACGTACTTAAAAATCGAAGATAATTTCAGCCTAGTGGCAAGTGGAAAATCAACAAAGATATTGAGGTTAGCTATTACAATGCGATATTTTCTATCTCGCAAACATGATATTCGTAGCAAAGCGATAGCTAAAGTTCAAGATCGATAGCATAGCGCAGCTGGATAATCACACATGCTATTTGAAATTAGATTACGGTAGGATATTTCTTGTCTTGCTAATAGGATAAGTCGTAATGACCCGAGTGGCCAAATAATTATGCTCAATTGTTTTATTTAAATTTAACATAGCACTATGTGGAAAGTACTAGCAATCGACTTGAGGTGGATGCAATCACAACGATATCTTTAATGTTCCAATGCAAGACAAGAAACGTAAGTAGCAAATACCAAATTTCAACCCTATGCGGCCATTACTATATTTACAAGTAGTACATGACTCGACTGAAAAACTAACTATGCTCTATTGGTTTATTTAAATTTTAGAAGACTAGCAACAACTACGGTGGATGCTTACAACCTTTCTTTAAGGTTCCAAGACAAAGATAAGATAACATATATTCCAAGACAAGTAAAATATTTACATCCTAGTGTTCTCTAAGGTGTAAGTTCAACTAAGGTCATGGATTTCAAATTCTTTGATATTGGTGATATATCTTATGAGAACTATAGAATTGTGATTCAGAGGCTTATCAATGATATATATGTTGATCTTGTATTCAAGATAATGATGTAATTATTCTACTCAAAACTAATAAATAAAATTTAACTAAGCTCCTTATCACCAAATTTTGGATTCCTAACGGTTTCCACGAAAAACAACAGTACTAACTCGAATATGTTATTAACAGTGATGGGATTTCTAGTCCAAAAATGAACTATTTGAATCCTAACTAGTCACTAATGCTCAAACTGATTGGTTACATAGCTCTTGATGGAAAGATATCCTAGAATACAACTTGAGGTTAGCGGACATTATGATATTTGTTGTCTTAGCAATACAACTGACAAATAGCAACAAAGTAAGTTTAATAGAGCCTAGAGGTTGTTGAGTTCAACATTGCTTATTCACAATGCATATTACAACCCTGATATTCCCGATTTCTGAAATGATATTTGATTAGCCTGGCGGATGCTACGGTCGAAGATTTCTTATCAACCGCTAATGACTCGACTGAATAACTGACATAAAGCTCCATTATTATATTTAAATTTTACAAGAATATCATTGAGGTTATTGGCAAACTTCAAGACCATTTTTTTTCTTTCGTACAGTATAAGGTATCACTTTCGATATCAATTGATAAAACTAACTATGAAATCCATTAATAATATTAATGACTTTTACTCTATGAACATAATCGAGCAATCAGGGTGGATAACTTACTACCTTTCTATTGCACTATGTTTCAACAATAAGTATCCTTCCCAAACACTTCATGAACTATATCATGCTATGTTATAATTACTAACGATTCAGATAGTATGAATTTACTTGGTGGCACTCCGTTCATGTATATATCTTTGATTGAAGGAGAAGAGGATATGAAAAAGATAGATGATCAATGGTTTTTAGAAATACATTCCCTAGAAAATTACCATAGCGATCTGTGGTTATTTTTTGTTGATGAATATGTTGTCAGTGAAATTGGTATGGTTATAACTTTATATTTTATTAATAAGTAAACATTATGTATTCAGGTTGAACGCATTGAAGTTTAAATGAATAAGTGCCTTATTCTTGACATGGAGTTGGAATTTTCGTTTTTCAAGAAACTGGAAATGAAGGCTTCCAGAGAAAGTAGGAATTGTTCTTGTTCTAAATATGGTTGGAATTTGGGGAAGTTCATACACTTAGACAAAATAGGCTGTGTAAATGCACTTGAAATTCACAATAACATGAATTTGGTACTCAAAAAATTGTATAAAATTGATAATACCTCTTCTATTTTGCATTATTTGAATATAATAAATTTTCTTTCTCCACTGAAATATGCAAAGGTGTTTACAACACTAAGGCAATCTTAATTATCTGAATTAGAGATAGATCCCTCTAAGTCAAAGTTGAAAGAGATTAAAAATAATAACAGTTCAAATTTATTGTTGAAGAAAGTGACCAATATATTTGAGAATGCATAATCTTCAACTGTTGAACAATTAAAATTATTTTTGTTCAATGGTGATGCTTTTACAGTTGAAGTTTCTAGGTGCTATGTGGCACCTCCACAATGTGAATACCATGAAGTGCATGATGAGAATGTTGACCACCTTGTAAATTCAATTTTGATTAATGTTATTACTAATAATTTGGTTCAGGTTGCAGAGAATTAACACAGTAAATAATATTATATTTTCTATATATTCTGTTAATACATTGATACATATTAATAGGAGAGTCTGCTCCTATTTTCACAGAGGTTGTTCAACAACACTCCTCACAAACTCCTATATACGTGAGTTGGTTGTATAACCAAATATCACGTATAAACAATATTAGATATAGTTGTTTAATGTAACAACTATTAATCATATATTATTAATATGAGTTATATTAACTCATCATTAATAATATTACAATTTACTCATATATTATACTTGATAATATAGACACATTAATAATAATAATGTGAACACTATTCATTCCTAACATTCACCCCCTTAGTGTGAACATTATTAATCACTAATCTTCACCCCCTTAATGTGAACACAGCGAAGAACCATATTCGAAGAAATTGAACCACCTCCTGAAAGCACTTCTTAGACCAGGTACAGACTCCATAGATTATCTCTTTACCCTCGTAAAGGCGTAGTGTCAAGCCGAATTATGCAGGAATGCTCCCTTCCTCTTTAGGTTCCTGTGGGACTTTCCCTTCCTCTCTGGGCACCCGAATTCTGAATCTCCAAGATCCACAAGCTTCACACTAGCTGGATAACCATCCCTTGAGTTTACCTCGAAATCTTCTCCTGCTCCCCAAAAATGAGTATTCTGAAAACATGACTCCTCCAAAAAATTCTGAAAAGGGTTTATTCAGAAAACCATCACTCTGCAAAACAAGAACACTGAAAATGAAAAAACCACACTGCACACATGTCACCAGATCAGTATGCGGCCCCGTCGTTGGCAACTGACGAGAGGACGCTGCTTGTCCTCCATCCTCCTGTGCCTCCATCCTCCATTTGCATGCTGCTAACTCAGCCATATTTGGATATGAAGCTCAACTGTTTCCACATTGTTTATTCTTTTCTTCCCTCCTGCAATGTGAAACACTTTGTTTTTTTCTGGACGTCGGGTAACACCGAAAATGCGTCCGTGAGGCAATTTTTTATTTATTTTTGGACTTTTACAATTAGACGACTCTAACTCTTGATAACAACTAAAAAATCCTAAAATCACCTCTAGGACAATAACACTAAATTGACACAATGACTTTGACGATATACAATCGACATACAATGACAAATTTTGAAAATGATCCGTTATTTTTGACACAAACACTACAATTTTGAATTGACGATACAAAATCCAATTGAAGATTGGATTTTTACGACTCAAATTTTAGATTACAAAAACCAAGAATAACATTAAAAAAATACAAGACTTTATAGAATTTGATATTGACACTTGACTCAGTACAACATACTAACAAATACAAAACACTGAAACATGTAAAATACGTATTGGCCCATAATTGACTCAAAACAAAAGAAATTTGAGACTTTACTTTACATGCCACGTAGCGCAGTTGGTTGAGGAGGATTCTGCAATTTTGGAAAATTTGTTGGAGATATCCAAGGAAAGGATAACCGTGGTTTATCATGTAAGTTCCAAATCAGGAGACTCTGCGGACATCACTCAAACCATGATAATATCAAACCAATTCTTCAATCTGTGAAGGTCTGCAGATATTTGTACAGCCATACAAAGATAACAAAACTAAACGCAATCCTTCACAGTTTGATGTCTATCCGATCTGATGCATTTAGAAAAGTGGCAAAGGAATTGATCACGTACAGTTCGCAGGTGTTGAATCAGATCTGCAGCAAATAATGCACATGAATCAAGGCATCAAGACTTGTTAATTACACACGTTTAAAGGAACATATCTTCAATTGATCGAATGATCTCTTAGAATGAAGATAGACAGTTGTCAAACGCTTCGACGCTCCACACCACGGTTCAGGGATCCAAATGAAGCGTTGGGACTTTGAACACCTTTTAATTGGATAGAAACAATGACACCTTTTCCTCTCAAGTTTGGACGCCAAACATAAACGATACCATCTCCACACTCCTCAGTCAAATTCACACATTTAATCGATCACAATAGATACAGATGACAGAAGAAAAAATATTCACGTCCACAAATCCATGAATATTTAAAACATAAACCAGGGAAATATAAAAAATTAAATATTTCCCTCACAAGATTTCACATATATGTCATGCCTGCTTTGATACCAAATAATAATTTGGTTCAGGTTGCAGAGAATTAACACAATAAATAATATTATATTTTCTATATATTCTGTTAATACATTGATACATATTAATAGGAGAGTCTACTCCTATTTTCACAGAGGTTGTTCAACAACACTCCTCACAAACTCCTATATACGTGAGTTGGTTGTATAACCAAATATCACGTATAAACAATATTAAATATAGTTGTTTAATGTAACAACTATTAATCATATATTATTAATATGAGTTATATTAACTCATCATTAATAATATTACAATTTACTCATATATTATACTTGATAATATAGACACATTAATAATAATAATGTGAACACTATTCATTCCTAACAATTACTTCTCTTAGGGATGCAATTCTTCTTCCCTTTTTATATTCTACAAAGGAACTTGTGCAACTAGAGGATCCAAATGACCTAAAAAAAGATATGTACAATTATACATTCTTGACGACCAACATACAATTTGTGCCTAAATTGTTTTTAGCTGAAAGAAAATACAAGTCATTACAAAATAAGATGTAGGTTAGAAAAGCTTGCATTATGTCTTCAAACATGCCTAGAAAATTCATTATTAATATTTGCAAGAAACATAACGAGGTAAATAAAAATTGGATTAAATCCAATTTTATTGATTTACCAAGGCTTGAACGATTTGGAGATCCCTAGGATGTCCTTGGAGGCCCGGAGTGGGAAACAAAAAGATGGAAGAGTTAAAGGTAATGAAACTTAATTTTATGGAATTTGTAATTAAAATTTAATTTTTGTAATATGAAGAGAGTAAATATAATTTTTCCTCTTTCAATGCAGAGTTTTGAGAATTAATGTCTTGCTATTTTCAAAGTGGCTAAGATAGAGAAACTTTCTAAAAAAATGACATTTCTATTTTTTCCTGAGGACATATGGACAAAATTGACAATAACCATTGAGTTATTTAAATTAGGTGGACTATCTTGTTATCCTCTTAAGGATAACCAACCTAACTTTCAAGCAAATTCATTGACAAGGTTCACAGAGAATTCCTTTAGAACAACAAAAGGAATGACAAATTAGGAGATATCAAATCTACTAGATAAAGTGCAAGTAGGGAAAGTATGGCTAATTGAATCTATTGAAGCAAGCATCATAATAGAGACTTTTGATTCTTACTGCCAAAGAGTAAAATATGACAGAATAATGAGAGGAAACTTTCTAAAATATATGAAAAGTAAATATCCAGGTAATATTGTATTGGCAGAATGTATTGAAAAAAATATTGTTGAAAAATTTGGTCTGCATGAGTCTCATTACCACTAGTTATGTGTACTCTTGGGAGAAGAGGAGAAAGGAAAAATAAAATATGATTATGGAGGAAGTGAAAAATCGTAAAAAAGAAAAATTGATACTGAAGTGTCAGAGGTTCTCCCAGCAGAAGCTCAAAAAATTATATACAACTATATGATTTCAATTGAAGAACAAATTCCAGCAAGGATGGAAGACACCAATGAGTTTACCTGTCAATGTGCATATCCCTTCCAGCTCTAGTCAACAATATCATCTATTTCGTTAACTAATCCATTCAATGCAGAATGTGTGATCATAGATTTATGTAATTTTTCTAGTGTACTAACTTCCAATGCAATAATGGACTTCCTTACAATTTTTGGATCTACTCTAAATTGTGTTATTATTATGCTCTTACTTGTTGCTTTTTCAAAAATATTAAGAGAGATGATAAAAAATACATGCAAAAAGTTAAAGACATGGGGGAATCAATTGTGGAAGGTTGTTACAGATTCTATGAAAACAATTGAAAATTTAAGAGCTTGTGTCTTATGTACACAATAACTGATGGGCACAATTGTGATGTTGACGATGGGGATGTGGACCAATTTCCGCAGCAATTAGTGACTACAAGCGAAATCAGCCTATGAGGAAACACACATCCTTTTATTTATGAGAGATTTTATGATTTTTGGTCTCGTTTGTTCACTCGGCTTAGTTCCAAAAATTCTCCGATTATAGTGCTTTATGGTGGTAGTGTTGCATTGCATGCTTTGGTTGACTCAGGTCTACTTGCGGTCTTTATTGTTGAATCGAATGATCAAGAAATGTTTTTAAAAAATTACTATTGTAATTTGAAAAAAAGGTACATTGATTAAGATCACTTTAAACAATTCAATTAGTTTAATGCATTTGAACTAAACATATAATATTTATGCAGACAACCAAACAATAGAGGAAGACACCATATCTTCCTCTCCACATACAAACAAAGGATACGATGTCGTTCTTAACATGTCACAACCAATTCAACTTGTTGCCCCAGATGTCGCTGACCATCCATCCAATGGATCTATAAATGGTGAGTGGGAAATAATCGTTTTATAAATTTATCACTACAAGAATTTTTCAATTGTCATTGTTCATATATTTTTTAAAAAAATCTTCATTTTTTTTTTCAAATTTCATGCCAAATGGGGAGGCTATTGGCACATCACACATGAACTCACACACAGAAAATGGTATGATATTCATGTAGTATTATAAACAATACCATTTATAAGCCCCTCATAATTTTAGGAACCTATAGTGAAGTAGTTTATTTGTTATATGTATTACCCTAGCATTCGCTAACATACATCTTTTAATTAGATTTATTTTGAATCGAGTAAATTTTTGTTTTACCGGTTAATATTAAATTGTAGACAATTGAATTTTCTTTACTTCTATACAGTTGGTTATTTGTGGCCGCTAAGCTAGTCAAAGAATTTCATACCAACCATAGTCCAAGAAATAATGGGTTACCCTAGAGGTTGCTAATATACATCAATATTTATGTAATATTGTCCATCAAAGGTTTTTTCATTGAATAGAAGTGAGTTATATCATGAATTTAATTACATCGACATGGTATTTATTTTCAATTGATTAATGTTTATAAAATTGGTTAAAAATAAACTGCCCAAAATTGAAAAAAAATTAACTCTGTGTAGTTGGCCATTAGCGGTCGCTAAGCCCATCAAATACTATCAACGAAAACATAGTCCAACTACATCTATGAAATATACATATACAAATACATCTATGCAATATTGTATAAAATCAAGTTGTATCACGTATTTTTTACTTCGACTTAAAATTTATTTTGAATTGATTACTATTTTAAAAAATAGAACATGCATGCATTGGCTAACTATGGCATAAATGTTAATCACATTATTTGGGATAATAGGGACCACATCCCTGAGCAGATTCAAAACAGCATACAAGCAGATACTTATGGGCATACAAATTTGGGATAAGATTAATGAGCATTTGGAGTGGGTCTTTATGAATAATACTTTCACACACATGGATAAGTTTAAAGCAGTGCTTAAACAGATATTGATTGGCAATCAAGGTTATATAAATAATAATGATGATTTAAAGTGGATTTATCTAAAAATTAAAGCCACACATGCGGGAAATTCTATGCCTATAACAACTATTAAACAATTTTTTACAGATTTTCAAGTCCGTGGTAAGGCTGATGATGATCTAGAGTGGATTTCAAAGGGTACTGATGCTCGTGCATGCGGGATCTCATAGGTACAGAGCAGCAATAAAGCAGGCATTCATGGGAAGTGCTATAGCAGCAACAGATACACTATTCATCATTACCATAGCGTGAGAAAAAATAGAGAAAGGCGGGTTGGGAACTATGGCTACTATCAAATTACTCATAGGGATTTTGAAGCTTACACTGCCAATCACTTAAGCCTGGTGAAAATGGGAGGATCCCCTTGTCAGATCGAGCCCAGCGCAGACCTAGAGTGAAAAAATAATGTAGAACTTTGGAATCTCCTCAACCAGGGAGGCATCACTAATTTCATTGAGAAGATACAGGGTCACGACCAAAGCATCTCCGTGTAATTTGTGAAGGACTGGAAAGACCGCAAAGTTGAATATGTAGGATAGAAAATTTTGATCAACGAAGAGTTAATCACCCGAAGTTGCTGGCCTTGGAATGGATGGATACCGATTCTTCAATAAAAGGATTGACAGACCGGCTGAGGAGAGGAAATTTGTGTAGGGAAATGAGAAACTAGTTTTTGTCACGGTGGGTCTGCAAGTCAGTTCTATCCCTATGCCTTTTGACGAGGTCACCCATTTGATGGTGAGATACATTTCTTTAGAGGGGAGGTTTGTCACAGTACCCTTAAAGCATCTTGTGTTCCTCAATCACTTCCGCAGAAATTACACGGTATGCTTCCCTCATTATTTGCTTAATTCTCTTGAGCGCTCCATCTTGGAGTTCCAAAAACATGCTCATGCGGTCCCTTTACATCAAGGTCTCATATTCTTGTTGCATAAAATGTGTATTCTTAAGCTTCCCGGCATTTCGACCTCCCCCATCTCTGTCCCTTCTTTTCCCACCAGCGCTACAGCTACCACTCCTTCTATCCCCATCACTGCAGCTGCTACCCCCTTATAATTCCTTCTCAGCTCCCCCTGTCAACCCCCCCACCTCTGCTCCCACCCCTTTCACCTCCACCTTAAACAGGCCTATAACTAGATCTTCTAAAAGGCTGAACCTTGATACCCCTGTTTTGGGGAACACGCCTCAGGATTTGGAGGTTGCTCATAATATCCTACACATTAGTAGCACGGGTTCTTAGGAGACACATGCTGAGAGCTCCACTAAAAGGCTGGAAGCTTTAGAAACTGACATGTTGCTGCTGAAAGAAGAAGTAAAAAACTTGTCTAAGCAAAAAGGAAAGAGAATGAAGGAGGAGGAGGCTGATATTGACAACAATCAGGTTGAGGATATATACAAAAAAATTTACTCCCTGGACAACCGAATTGGAAAAACCAAGACTCGCCATGATCATAATATGGCTATATTTAGTGCAATTGAGTAGTTTATTGAGCAGCATGTCCATTGCGTCTCTAATCTCAGCGGCATACCAGCTACTCTTTGGGGCATAGAAAAAGAAAGTAAACAAACCATTCAACAGCTAGATACTACTGACCCTACTCACATGACGACATTGGCTATGTTCACCTCCTGGCAGACTATCAAATCCAGAATTGCCAAAGCCGCCAAGAAGTAATTGTGGATCTGCAATGTTCTTGCTGACTTCTGTCATGTTTTTTGTTGTTTTGTTGTTTTTTGGCTACTCTTCTGTAGTGTTTGAACTGATTAGTCATTTTGGAGTAACTACTCTTTGGTTACACTGTATTTTTATGTATTATCTAGATCTTGATCCTTCTTATAATGTTTTTCACACCTATTCTGGCTTCTAGGCCATTTTTGTATACAAGGGTATAGTCCCTTTCAAAAATCTATTTACCAATAATAAAAAAATAGAACGTGCATCACAAGAACCTATAGAGGGGGAGTGTGAGGAATCCAAGCCAGAGTCTCTATTAGTAAGTGTTAACATACTAAAATTTTGATTATTCGAATTGGTTAATATCAAATTGCAGGCAATTGAGAAAAAATTAATTCTGTGCAGTTGGCCAAAATGATTATTTAATTATGCTAGATTTGGAGGGTTTTCTCTATGAGAAAAACCAATCCCATAAGGATTTGGCAATCAAGTCCTAGTAAGGAGATTATCAACTTGTGAGGTGGCTCAATGAAATTTTAAAGATACTAGCAGCAAAATGTGAAGTAGGATTTTGGTCTAGCTATCTCTCTTCTACCGAAGTTGAAAATTTGATTAAGGAATTTTTCCCAAAGAGTGGGACTTTACAATTAGGAAATCTCTCTATATGGATGGTTCCTATTCCTCTATTATGATACAAAAACTAAAATTGTAGAGGATCTATCCTAAAATCCACTCTAACTTTCCAATGAGATATGGTTAAAATGATTGCAAGAAATTGAACCTAAGCTACAGAAGGTGATGCACCAAAAGGAATGCTAAAAAACTACTTTGGATGGAGATGAAAATCAATAAGTTTGAAGGGGATGAATACACACCACAAGTCAACCAATTGCTATGAATTCATTCACCATCAAACACAAACCATTAAATATGCAACACAATTTAACATGTACAGTTAACCAAAATTGCAATGAGAGACCAAGAATATACAATGAACACAAGAGAGGGTTAAAGTTTATCCACATACTTATATTATTGATCCATAAATTTGATATAGTGAATTACATTGGCCAAGAGGCACAAATTTATATAACAGCTTGAATGGGAGGTTTGAACTCCAAACATTCACTTACAGATAAGAAAAGAATAGAGGGTGCAAAGCAAGATTATCCAACTTTTTGAAATGAGCCCCTCCTTACAATATATAGTGAAGAATGAGAGAAGGGAGAGAGAAGGAATTCAAAATCTTGCCTCAATCATCAAAAAATGCATTAAAATCACTTGCAACAATGATGGGTTCCACTGCAAAACCCATACCTCCATGTACCTTGCCTTGTTGGGGAAGAAAGGGAAGCCCATACCTTCATCATTTTGGTAGGTGAGAAATATGGAAACACTTAGGATTACTAAAATTAAGAAAACCAGTCGTAGTTGTGTAGAGGACACTGAGAGATTTCCAAAAAGTCTATTTTTTGAAAATATGAGATTCTAGTCAAAATTTACGACCATATGAAGATGAGGGTGCCATACTGCAATAAATGTGGTTGCTTATCTTCCTCTTTTTGGACTCCGACAATGCATCACAACCTTTGAAATTTGAAATTTTTGACTTTTGGGATTCGGAGCTTCGAGAGTTTTCACTTTGGAGATCTCCATTACTGTTCATCACTTTGAGCTCGTGAAACATTTGAAATGCCAAAACCCTGAAGTTCAAAATTCAGACTTCGGGTTTCAGAATCTGAAATTGTATTGTGTGACACTGTTCACCACGAGCTTGTGAAACCTTCAAAATGCTGAAACCCTAAAGTCTGAAATTTAGACTTCAAGTTTTAGACCTTTAGGTTTTGGGGGTTTTAGGACTTTAGGTTTTGTGGTTTTGGGACTTTAGGTTTCAAGGATTTTGGGGATTTGGGTTTCAGGGTTTTGGGACTTTGGGTTTTGGGGTTTCAGGACTTTGTGGGTTTCAGGGATTTGGGTTTTGGGGTTTTGGGACTTCGGGTTTTGGGGATAGATTATCCACTTGGCACATGAAACCTTTGAAATCCTGAAAGCCCAAATAATGAATTTCAGAATTTGGGTTTCATACTTTTTCTTCTCCCCGCATGACACTATTCACCATGAGCTCATGAAACCTCTGAAACTCTGAAACCCCAAAATCTGAGTTTCAGAATTCAGGTTTTTAAATTCCCTATCCTTTTTCACACTTC
Organism: Taxus chinensis; assembly: GCA_019776745.2. Lineage (NCBI taxonomy): Eukaryota > Viridiplantae > Streptophyta > Pinopsida > Cupressales > Taxaceae > Taxus > Taxus chinensis. The sequence continues at coordinate 614,316,790 of CM034152.1, read as the reverse complement.
TTTCTACCGAGTCCCTAAATTTTTCTTTGGCCTACCTCCAAACAACCACACCTCCGAAGTTTGAATTCGAACTTTGAAATTTCTTCATTTCCTGAACTAGCTCGAACTCCTAAGCTCCTCTGCAATGTGTTTGGTCCTCTCTAGACATGTGATCTCCCCTAGCCAAATTGATCCCTCATTTTCACTCTGTGGGATCTTGTTTGTCCAATTTCGCCCAAGGGGTCGAATTGGATAACAATTACTATTTCTGGGAGTTGAAGGTTTGCTGTTTGGAATTTTTGGTATTGGTGACAAAATACCTTGTAATATGGTTCTAGATTTTAGATCCAAGAATACTAAATAGTTTGAAAGAGAATTTAGTGCTCACTTGATAAGTAAAACAACAAAATATTTTGACATTGCCTTTATGGATTCAATAACGGTGAAGTACATGTTCATCAAACAATTTAATTGGTTGCGAGAAAACCACTTCAGGTTCATTTGGGGATGCCAACAATGTAAGTTCAAAAAAAATACCATTCAACATATAGTAGACATTTATGGTAATGTCTATGGTGAAAAAAATATACTTTTGACCAATGACACAAGATTCTTGTTGCATGAGGTCAAAGAAGAAATTATTCTCAAAACCCCAACATAATGGAGATTTGATGGAAACTATACAACTGATTCAAAAATTTATACTAAATTATGTACATAGTTGAAACATGCAGGAGAACACAAGAACATGTGTATATCATTAAAAAATGGTTCAAACACACCATTGGCATTTGAATTATATAATTTGCTTCCACATCCAACAATGTATTGTGTATTTTTATGGAATAAAATAACTACCTTAAGGTTCTTAAAGATTCGCAATGCACAAGAAATTTTTTGATTCTATTTTTTAAAGAAAAACATTTTTTTTTTCTACGGGTGAAGAGACAATCATGGATCATGGACCAATAAAAGAATATATTTTCCCAGATATGCATAGTTTAAACTTAAACATATTTCAAAACTAGTGAGAACCTTATTCCAAATCAAAACTTAAGCCTAGCAGTCTGCTAGAACGTTAAAAACTATAGCCATATAATGTTTATTGTTTGGCAGATTGATATTTGCTTCCCTGAAATCAATTTTTTTCCCTAGTCATACCTGGTTTAATTTTAAGAACATTTGAAAATGATAAGAACCTTATTCTAAAGCCAAAAATAATCCTAGCGGCTGCTAGACCTTATAAAATAGAAACAAGTTATGTTTATTGATTTGCAGATCCATGTTGGTTTCACTGAATTAATAAAATTGATTTTTACCAGATATTCATATGTTAATCTTAATGACATTTTAAGAATGATAAAATCTTGTTCCAAAGTAGAAATAAAGCCTAGCATCTGCTAGCACATATAGAACACAAACATTTTTTGTTTAATGTTTTACATATCGCTATTTTAAATATTTTCTTTTTATTGTTGTGTGGACATCTTCAAAGAATGTTAAATTTTAATGACATGATGCCCTCATTCCTATGATACATAATTTGGCTTGGATGTTGGTATCTTTAAGATTATATTCACATAGGAAGATTGCATCATGACCAAATGTACCATTTTTTTGAGGAACTAGGAATAAAAACATATTTCTCAAAAATCTTAGCATCGTTTAGAGCAAGTGTAATGCATATTACAATTGTAAAAATATACCTATTGAAGGATGAATTGTGGCCTATAATGCATATTACAATTGTACTTGATATATGAGTTGTGGCATATTTTGAAACTATTGAAGGATGTGGAAGACAATGTGGAGAGATACGTGATGTCATTAAATCAATAACCCAATTATAATTATGTAATTTTTCCCTAGATTTATTTGATAACACATTTATGTATAATGTGTGTGACTATCTTTAGTAATGTTATTTTATATAATGTGTGTTTATCAATCAGCAGAAGCCTTTATTTCATAATCTAGCCAATTCATGAGAAAATATTGATGATGCCATCTATTTTTTATTATGTTGACCTTCCTCACATGAATCGAGGGACTACTTAATTGGGTTCTGATTTTTCCTGCCCTCACTCATTTTCTCACGTTTCTCTATCTGTTGTTTCCCCCTTCCCTCTCATGGCGTCTACATGTCTGTTCTTTTCATCCTCTTGCGTGAACAAGAATTTGGAAATGGATTTCCTCTCTCCTATGTCTTCCACTTGTCTTTGCAATGTATTCTGCATAGGCTCCACACCTGTTCTGAAAGTGATTGAGAAATTCATGGGCATGGATTATCTCTAGAGCACTGGGAGAGCTCATGTCAACTTCGAGATTTCAGACATCTTCATGTTCAATTTCCTGGTACCATGTGCATGATAAAGAAGTGGTCATGGTGGTCACTCCTCCTATTTCATTTACCCGCATCATCGTGTGGGTTTGGCCGAAGCTCTGGTAGACGTATGCCTTCCTATTCTCTTTACTAATATGTATCCTTGTATGTCTCCATGTTGGGGTGACATTATGATTTTTGATGCCCTAGAATTGAAAATTCAGGCCCTCCATCAATTTGTCGAGTCTTTTCAAAGCATATGTTGATCTGATGGGGCATTTATCTCTAGCGTGCTAACCCTGGACTTGGTCATGCTCACAAAACCTCACTCGCCCCTTCCTGATTGCATGGTGGCAGAGTTGAAGACTTTTGTTGTCTTGTCCATTTCATTTCTTAGGGAAGATTACAACACTTGGCTCAGTGGAATAAGTTAGAGGTAGAACACTATGGTTTTCTCTATCATTCCCCCTCTGTTTTTTAGTCTTCACAACTTCATATTTTTTCTATCAGTTTTGGTTATTCATGTTACATTTAGCCTCGTGATTTACAATCTTTCCTATTGGGTTTTGGTTTTTATATGTAGCCCTTCATCGATCAAATTTCTCGATACGTGTATGGTTGGGCACCCATCAAACCTCACTTGTTCATAGCTCCCGTCAAAATCATTTAACTATGCTAAAAAAGAGAATTATGTAATTTGTCCCTAAATTTAATTGAGAACACAGTTTCTATATAATGTGTGTGACTATCTTAATAATGTTAATATGTATAAGGAATAACGTTAATATGTATAACAAATGTTAATATGTATAAGAAATATTAATTACAAATTGTTCACTTTGGTTCAAGGAATATAACAAATTAAAACATTCTCAACTACTTCAAAAATCAGTGTGTTAATAGATATCGTGAAAAAAATTTTATTTTGCTATGATTTATTCTGTGAATTTGGGATTCCATCATGATGAATAGTTTTACAATGAAATTCAAATAATTCTTAAAATGATTTACTAAAATTCTACCTTTAGAAAAGGAGTTTTAATTTATTTCATATCTATATTTAATTACGAAAAGATATCCTCCTGACAAAGTGAGTAAGATATAATTTTAATTGTCATTTAAAGTGTCAGGTGTGGGAGGAAAATTTCCGTAGTGATTTCATGTCCCTTCTTTCAGAGGCACACAAGGATGGCAGAAGGTGATGCAGAGGGGTTAGTGATGAATTCCATCATTCATTTATAACTATTAAGGGATGTTAATGTTTTTGTAATCCAATTTTATTCCTCTCTTAGAATATGAGTTTATAACTATTAAGGGCCCTTACCTCTTAAGTGCATGTGCTCTTGAGCACCATGAGTGGCACAAGTTTGGCATCTATGCCAACTAAGAACCCTACTAGAGTAACCCCACCCACTGGGATCCAAGGATGACTATTCCAAGTCTGGTAGAGATGTGTTGTCTACCCTCTCTTGCTCCAAGGGTAGTGCAGTGCTCATAGTTTGTTGTATCTATAATAAGAAGGGTGATCACTACACATAAAAATTCCCTTACAAGGATCTCTCCCCTTTTGGTGCCACATACACCTTAACAATGGATAAGCTCATCTTGGGCCTCACCTTTAGTGGAAGCATCGTTGGTAGGGCTGTCTGCTTCCTCCGACTATTGGGCACCTCCTAGTCTCAGGGGTGGCGTGGACCACTCTGGTGACTATATGTAGCTGCAGAAATGATGAATATTCTATTCGAAGTTACCAGTATGTACGAGGACCATGAGGATGTCAATCTACACGATATTTTCAAGTCATTTTGTACACATCATGTGCATGTCTATGTGCCCATGGATCAGAAGATGATATTAGCAATGGATTTGGTTTTGTTAATTTTGTTAACAGGGAAGGATGCTCAACAGATCTATCAATAATCTTGATGACTATGGTTAGGATAATATTACTCTAGAGTTGAATGGTCCACTCCAAGGAAAACCTTTTTTAAAAAATTGAATCAATGAAGACTTAAAAGCAAGTATCTTTCCTTCTTTTTATGGAGTCTTTTACTTATTTCCACTTTAGGTTTTGTAGGGTTTTTTAGTGTTGATAGGATCAGTTTTGTTTCACTTGAACACAACGATTCTCCTTTTATGTTGACTTTCCTCATTTAGTATAATGATTTATTTGTTTTCACTAAATAAAACCTATCAAATCTTAATTTTTAAAAATCATCATGAAATTTTTCTCATGGTATATTTTAGAAAATTGAAAGTTAAAATTTTAATTTTACCTTTTACTCTTGAGAAATCATTTGTGTACTTACAACAAATCTATGTTTTTTTACTCTCAAGTATTATTTTATATCTTGAGCAAATTTGCTTAACATAGTACTTGAAAATAAAGAGTTTATCTCACATTTAGTTCAATATTACTTCAATGTAGACCAAAATCACTTTGGCTCTAACATGCTTCTTATAAAATCATGTGAAAGCAGCAAGTACTATAAAGTCAATTATTATTTGATTTTCTCTCTATGGTGAGCAATGCAGGTTTTAGATATATATGATTTTTTGAAGGACTGTGATGTTGAAGGATATTTACCTATTCTATGAGTTATAATATGGTTCCCCCAAAAATAATAATGCCATAATAAAATGACTAGATTTTAAAATTAATTTTTACCAAAATATGCAGCAGATACATAGATGCACTATAAAGGACTTGAGTTGGTTTCTTTCTTTTTCTAAAAAACATGTTCTCATAAGAGTGTCTTGTTGACATGCATAGTAGAGATTAAATTACCCTTGCAATGTCATACTATCATCACTCACAAAAAAATATTATTCATCATTGATTACATTCAACAGGTATCCACTTTAATGACCATGTTTGTTTAATTTTATTTGTAGGGAGATTTGAGTGTCGTGCAAACCCTTAAAATTTACTCTAGACACATGAGGATTTCCTGAACTTTGTGCATTTTCGTGAGTTAGGGATGACAGTGATGGCGTCTGACAGAGTGAGATGTGAAGAGCTTGAATAGGAGGATAATGAAGATCTATAATTTCTTCTTCTACCACCTTCTGAATATAATCAGGCTGGACGAAGAAGATCATCGAATACAAGTTCAACGAGTAGGGCCAGATGGTGGTTCGCACCACTACCATGTGCATCAGAAGATGAATTACATTTAATTATATTCTCATAGTCTGGATTCATCACCCTCTACTAGTTTCTTTTGAATATCTTCAGTAATTCTCTAGTTACATTGAGGTTCAATCACATCATAGTAAATGAACCTAGAAAATGTCTCACATATCTTGAAATTCATTACCCTAGCGGCCGCTAGCCCGTATAAAAAGGAAATATGGTCAATTTATTGTTTTATGAAAAAATGTCAGCTTTCATGAAATCATTAAAATATTTTCCCAAGATCTACATGGTTTAATGTTAATGACATTTTAAAACTGATAAATACCTTATTCCAAAGAAAAAATTAAATCCTAGCGGCCGCTAGCCGGTATAAAACAAAAACATGTTATATTTATGGTTTTGCATATCAGTGTTGGATTCCCTAAAATCATTAAATCATTTTCCAACTAATTGCGTAGTTTAATATCTTAATAAATTTTAAAACTGATAAGAACCTTTATTCCAAAGGAAAAATTAAAGCCTTGTGGCTGCTAGCCCATACAAGTGCACTCTCGAGCACCACGAGTGATGTAATTTTGACATCACTGCCAACTAGGAACCCTACTGGAGTGACCCCACCCACTAGGATCCAAGGCTGATGAACTCCAAGTCTGACGGAGATGCTCTGTCTATCCTCTCTCACTCTAAGGGTAGTGCAGTGCTCATAGTTTGTTCATATCTACAGTAAGAAGGGAGATCACTACACATAAAAATTCCCTTACAAGGATCTCACCCCCACCCATGCCACAAACACCTTTACAAGGGATAAGGATTCATCGAGGGCCTCACCTCCAATGGAAGAATCGTTGGTGGGGTTACCACTACCTCTGCTGCTGGGCACCTCCCAGTCTCAGGGGTGGTGTGGACCTCTCCGGTGACAACATGTGCCACAATAAATGATGAAAATTATGTTCGAGTTACCAGTCTATTCAAGGACCACGAGGGATGTCAATCTGCATGAGATTTTCAAGTTGATTGGATACATCACATGTGTCTACGTGGCCATGGATCAGAAGATGATTAGAAGGGGATTTGGTTTTGTTAATTTCATCAATAGGGAGGATGCTCAGAGAGTTATCAATAAGCTCAATGCCTATGGTTATGATAATCTTATTCTTAGAGTCAAATGGGCCACTTTAAGGAAGAAATTTTTTTTAAATTGAAGCAGGAAGACTTAAAATCAAGTGTCTTTCCTTCTTTCTATGGAGTCTTTTACTTATTTCCACTTTAGGTTTTGTAGGGTTTTAAGTGTTAATAGGATCAGTTGTGTTTCACTTGAATGCAATGATTCTCCATTTTATTTTGACTTGCCTCATTTAGTATAATGATTTATTTTTTTCACTATAGAAAACCTATCAAATCTTAATTTTTTAATTTCATTTTGACATTTTTTCTCATGGTGACATTTTTTTTATTTTTTATTTGTAGGGATTTTGAGTGTCTGCAACCCCTTAAGATTTACTCCAGATGCATGAGGATTTCCCAATTTTTCCCATTTCTTGAGTTAGGGATGACAATGATGGCATCCATGACAGAGTGAGATGTGGGGAGCTTGAATAGGAGGATAATGAAGATATAGAATTTATTCTGCCACCCACAAAATATCATCGAGTCTAGATGAATAAGATCATTGAATACAAGTTCAATGAGTAGGACCAGAAGGTGGTTCACACCACTACCATGCACATCCACAAAGTGGAGCAAAGTGCACCTTAACAAGTGTGCTCTCGAGCTTACTGATGAATGGTGATACATGTTCAACATCACTGCCAACTAGGAACCCTACTAGAATGACCTTGGCCCATCGGTGATAGAAGGCTGATGAATTCAAGTCTAGTGGAGATGTGTTTTCCACCCTCTCTACAAGCTCCAAGGGAAACCTGTGGTGTTCATAGTTTTTCTTATCTTTCCTATAAGAAAGGAAATACAATGCACATCAAAATTCCCTTATAAGGTTCTCATCCCATCCAATGCCATAAATACCTTAATAATGGATAAGACCATCAAGGGCCTCACCTCCAGTGAAGCATTATCACTTCCTTCACTGCTAAGTGGGTTTTCCCAGTCTCAGGGGTGGCATGGACCACTCAACGCAAAGCATGTGCCATAGAAAAAATGAAATTTCTATTTGAGTTACCAAAGTCTTCTGAGGACCATGAGGGATGTCAATATGCATGATGATTTTCAAGTCATTTGTACACATCATGCATGTCTACATGCCTTATGGATCATGCAAGATACAAGATTAACAAGGATTTGGTTTTGTTAATTTCTTCAACAAGGAGGAGCAGCTCAGAGAGCTATCAATAATGATCAATGTCCTATGGTTATGATAATCTATTCTTAGATTCAAATGGGCCACTCCAAGGCAGAAATATTTTTTAAATTGAAGTAAGGAAGACTTAAAATCAAGCGTCTTTCCTTCTTTCTATGGAGTATTTTACTTATTTTAGCCTTAGTTTTTGTAGGGTTTTTAGTGTTGATATGATCAGTTGTGTTTCACTTGAATGCAATGATTCTCTTGTTTTATTTTGACTTGCCTCATTTAGTATAATGATTTATGTTGTTTTCACTAAAGAAAACCTATCAAATCGTTAATTTTTTAAATTCATTTTGACATTTTTTTCTCAGGGTGATGTTTTTTATTTTTATTTGTAGGGATGATTTGAGTGTCTTACAACCCCTTAAGATTTACTCCAGATGTGTGAGGATTTCTTGAATTTTCCCATTTCTTGAGTTAGGGACAAAATGATGGCATCCAATAGAGTGAGATGTGGGGAGATTGAATAGGAGGATAATGAAGATATGGAATTTATTCTTCCACCACCAAATATCATCAAGCTAGATGAAGAAGATCGTTGAATACAAGTTTCAATGAGTAGGACCAGAAGGTGGTTCACACCACTACCATGCTGCATCCGCAAAGTGGAAAAAGTGCACCTTAATCAAGTGCGCTCTCAAGTGCACTATGAGTGGCACAAGTTTAACATTCGTTGCCAACTAGGAACCCTACTAGAGTGACCCTACCCATCGGGATCCAAGGCTGATGATTCCAAGTCTAGTGGAGATGTGTTGTCCACCCTCTCTCACTCCAAGGGTAGTGTGGTGCTCATAGTTTTTCTATATCTGTAGTAAGAAGGGAAATCAATGTGCACATAAAAATTCCTTTAAAATTCATAAGGATCTCACCCCATCCAATGTGACCATAAACCTTAACAAGGGATAAGGTTGTCAAGGGCCTCACCTCCGGTTGAGATGCTAGAGGGGCTCACTGTGCTACCTTCACTTGCTAAGGGCCTTCCCAGTCTCAGGGGTGGTGTGGACCACTCTAGACAACGATAGCATGTGCGTAGAAAAAATGAAAATTCTATTTGAGTTACCAATCTGTCTGAGGACCATGAGGGATGTTAATCTGCATGATGCTTTTCAAGTCATTTAGACACATCATGCATGTCTATGTGGCCATGGATCAGAAGATGGATTAGAAGGGGATTTGGTTTTGTTAATTTCATCAACAAGGAGGATGCTCAAAGAGCTATCAATAAGCTCAATGCCTATGGTTATGATAATCTTATTCTCAGAGTCAAATGGGCCACTCCAAGGTAGGCTTTAAAAAAAAATTAAAGCAAGGTAGACTTAAAAGCAATTGTCTTTCCTTCTTTCTATGGAGTATTTTACTTATTTCGCACTTTAGGTTTTGTAGGGTTTTTAGTGTTGATAGGATCAGTTGTGTTTCAATTGAATGCAATGATTCTCCTTTTATTTTGACTTGCCTCATTTAGTATAATGATTTATTTGTTTTCACTAAAGAAAACCTATCAAATTATTAACCGTTTTAAAATTCATTTTGTCCATTTTTTCTCATGGAGGCATTTGTTTATTTTTATTTGTAGGGTGATTTGAGTGTTTGCAAACCCTTAAGCTTTACTCTAGTATGCGTGAGGATTTCCTGAATTTTCCCATTTCTTGAGTTAGGGACAACAGTGATGGCATCTGACAGAGTGAGATGTGGGGAGATTGAATAGGAGGATAATGAAGATCTATAATTTATTTTTCCACCATCAAATATCATCAAGCTAGAATGAAGAAGATATCAAATACAAGTTCAATGAGTAGGGCCAGAAGGTGGTTCACACCACTACCATCTGCATCCAAAAAGTGGCCAAAGTGTGCCTTAACAAGTGCACTCTCTAGTGCACATGAGTGGCAATAAGTTTTAGTGTCGCTATTCAACTAGGAACCCTACTGGAGTGACCCCACCCATCGGGATCCAAGGCCGATGATTCCAAGTCTAGCGTGGAGATGTGTTGTCGAGCCTATCTCTCTCCAAGGGTAGTGTGGTGCTCATAGTTTGTCGTATTTGTAGTAAGAAGGGTGATCATTTCACATAAAAATTCCCTTACAAGGATCTCACCCCTTCCTGTACCACATAAACATTTAACAAGGGATAAGGTTGTTGAGTGCCAAAATCACCTCCGAAAGGAGAGATGCTGGTGGGGCTACCATTACCTCCGCTACTAGAAGACAGACTTAGGGAACCTTCCCAGTCTCAGGGGTGGTATGGACCACTCTAGAAACAACATGCACCACAGAAATAATGAAAATTTTATTCGAGTTACCAGTTTATCTGAGGACCATGAGGGATGTCAATCTGCATGAGATTTTCAAGTCGTTTGGACACATCATGCGTGTCTACGTGGCCATGGATAAAAAGATGGATTAGAAGGGGATTTGGTTTTGTTAATTTCATCAATAGGGAGGACGCTCAGAGAGCTATCAATAAGCTCAATGCCTATGGTTATGATAATATTATTCTCAGAGTCGAATGGGCCACTCCAAGGTAATTTTTTTTAAAAATTGAAGCAAGGTAGACTTAAAATTAGGCATCTTTCCTTCTTTCTATGGAGTCTTTTACTTATTTCCACTTTAGGTTTTGTAGGGTTTTTAGTGTTGATAGGATCAGTTGTGTTTCACTTGATCGCAATGATTCTCCTTTTATTTTGAACTTTCCTCATTTAGTATAATATATTTATTTGTTTTCACTAAAGAAAACCTATCAAGATTATCCATCGTTGATTAAGCTCAATAGGTGTCCACTTTAATGAACACGTTTGTTTAATTTTATTTGTAGGGTGATTTTATGTCTGCAAAACCTTAAATTTACTCCAGACATGTGAGGATTTCCCAATTTTCCTGTTTCTTGAGTTAGGGACGACAATGATGGCATCCGATAGAGTGAGATGCAAGGAGCTTGAATAGGAGGATAATGAAGTTCTAGATTTTTTTGCCACCGCTGAATATCATCGGGATGGATGAAGAAGATCATTGAATACAAGTTCAATGAGCAGGTCCAGATGGTGGTTTGCACCACTACCATGCACATCAGAAGAAAAATTACATTTAATTATATTCTCATAGTCTGGATCATGATGTCCTCTGCTAGTTTCTTTATAATATCTTCAGTAATTCTCTAGTTACACTGAGGTTCAATCACATCATAGTAAATGAACCTGGAAGTGTCTCACATCTCTTGAAAGTCATTAGCCTAGCATCTGCTAGCCCATATAAAAAGGAAACATGGTTGGTTTATTATTTTGCAGACAAATGTTGGCTTCCATGAAATCATTAAAATATTTTCCCAAGATCTGCATGGTTTAATGTTAATGAAATTTTAAAACTGATAAGAACCTTATTCCAAAGAAAAATTAAAGCCTAGTGACTGTCATCCCGTATAAAATAGAAACATGTTATATTTATGGTTTTGTAGATCAATGTTGGATTCCCTGAAATCATTAAACGATTTTCCAACAACTGCATAGTTTAATCTTAAATAAATTTTAAAACTGATAAGAACCTTTATTCCAAAGGAAGAATTAAATTCGTACGTGGATACTAGCCCGTACAAAACAGAGGCATGTTTAGTTTATTATTTTGTAGATCAATGTCAGATTCCAATATTTTGATTTTCAGATTCCAGTATATGGGACTTTGGAGTGTAGTAAATTCCAATATATGTGATTTTGGATTCTAATATATGTGATATTGGAATCCAATATGTGATTATGGAATTTTGGAGTCCAGATAATTCCAATATTTAACATTTTGGAATCCAAAACTAGTAATTTTAGATTCCAATATTGGTGGTATTTGTTTGCTGCTCGGACTGGAATAAGTCCAAATTTAGTGGAATAAGCGTTAAGGGTTCAAATGTGGAGGATTTCTTTTTCCTAATGGGTTTACTTTTGGATATATTTCAATAGTATATTGATCTAAACTAGGATCAAATCCTCTTAAATATTCATAGCTCGATGAAAATATATCAGGAAACTCTTGAAAAAGTTGTACAAAATCATTCTTTTCTTGATATATTTTAATGGGAAAGGGGAGATAGAAGTGCCAAAATCCAAAACACATTCAAACCTCCATTTTTTCGTGGGGCACAAAAAAATTGAATCTTGTAAGAAGAAAAAAATATGAACAATGTACTTGCAAATAAAATAGAAGGAAAGGAGTGCAATATTACTCGAGCTATGGTAGGAAAAGCCACATGACACAAATTTTATTGCTCAAAAATATACACAATCCATTACAAAGTAGACATAAGGCCAAAGTCTTATACAAATGCCCAAATTTGAGGACAGTAACTCACAAAATATCTGGAACAAATTTGATAGAGTTCCTTTACATTCTAGAATGTATCCTATCACAATTGAGGAAAATTTACAATATATAAAGAGAAGACCTTGAATTTGCTTCACCAACTAATAACCTGCATTTACTCTCTGAAAAGGAAGTATGAATAACCAGGTGAATTTGCTTCCAAAGGGCATTTTTCTTGCACGTGAATCTATGGATGCCATAACCTCATTAAAATGGTTGTTGAGGTACCATGTAATTCATTCATTATTACCTTTCCCGTCGTTGGTGTTCATGTATTCGGCTGGTTGTATGCATTACTACTCCCGAATGGTAACATTGTTCCTTTCCTCACCAATTGGTTACATAGTCCCTTTGATGTAAATTGGGAGAAAATTTTCTCTTACCATTCGATCGCATCTCTTGAATCAGTTCCTTGTTGTCATCCCGGTAACATTAAACATGCTACCGACTGCTAGCATTTGTATATGCTACGAACATGCCACTGTCGTTTGATTGGTCCTCATCGTGCTACCGATTGGTAGCACTATCCTATGTTGTCGGGTGTTAGCATCCATAGATGCCACCGGATGGTAACATTTCTGCCGCCTTTATTTACTTCTACAACCCTTAGAATTAGTGCCATTACTTTGTGTTCCCACACTAGCTACCGATCGGTAGCATATAAAATGCTACCAGATGGTAGCATCCGCATCTGCTACTAGCCAGTAGCATTTTATATGCTACCAGTTAGTAACTGCTACTGGCCAATAACATTTTATAGGTTACCACACCAGTAACATCCATATGTGGTACCGACTGATAGCATTTTTATACACTACCAGCCGGTAGCATCCATTGATGCTACCAGTTGGGGGAAAACACTTGACTTGCACAAATCGATCCTCATAACTCCCCCATCTCACCATCAACCCGAATCGCCGAGCTATCCAAAAGTGGTTCACACATAAAAAACCAACTCAATCTCAACTCAACCACAACTTGGTCTAGCTATCCATGAGCTACCTGCTATCTACAGCACAATGTTCTCCATTAACTTCAAATTCCCATACCTGTTAGGTTGTCCAATTTACAGGGGGTACAACATTGGACAACAGTTCCCTAACATTATGCCCCTAAACCAAGATTTTACAGGCTTGGAATTACTTTGGTTTCCCAAACCTATAACTTCGACCTATAACAACACAACAACTTGCGTGTTTTTGAAAAAATATGTCAAAAATCACCTTTCACCATGCTAAATCTTTAAAAAATGTGTTTATATCTTTCTTAAAAAAAATTCCTACAACATCAAGAAAACTATCCTCTTTCTAAATATATACTTTTTTATATTTTTCTGACTATTCTAAGGTTTCTATTTATATTTATTTCAAACTATGTCTTTTATACCTGTATTTTAAGGGATTGTAAATTCTTATATTTTTTGATGTATATTTTGATTCACTCATCCAAATTGAATAAAAATTATATAGTCACAAACTAGGACTAATTATACACATATTCAAAAAAATCTAATTTTTATATTTTTGAGGTAGTTAGGGGGCATAGTTGGCTATCCCTTATTTTTCAAAATTTAAAATATTTGTACTTGAAAAATCATAAAAAATTAAATGCTCACTAAAAAATATAAAAAATCTATCACAAACTAGATGCTCCTATCTATATTTCTACCAAATGGTTTTTAAAAACACTAAATAATTATAAAAAAATGGGGGGAGGGGGGGGGGGGGGGGCACAACTGACTTTCTACTACGTTTTTTTAACATGAGTAAGAGAACCTATTGGTATTTTAGTTATTTAACCCACTTACACTTAACCATTTTCACAAAAAAAAAGTAGTTTAGAAACTAGACTCAGAATGCTACAATTCATGTTCTTATAACATCTTCCAATTTTGAGAGTAACCATTTCAAATAACTCGTAGAAGTTGAATATTTTTATTTTTCAGATAAAAGTGTTCACTTAAGACCCCCTTTTGGTCCCCCAACTTGGTGCACTTTTCCCACCCAAGAACTAAGCCATGCCAATTCATCTTTTGAAGAATTGTCTTTAACAAGGTCATCCACAAAATAACCTTCCTCATTAATGTTGATTTGTATACATGTTGTTTTCATGTTTATCTAATTTCTTGGTAGTTATATGTTGTGTTATGTGAATTTTGGTTAGAATGGATTCGTGCACATGCATTATGTAATCTCTTTCCTTAAGTATGCATGATAATTCAGCTTATGAATAATCTTATTTGATAAGGTCATCCAATGAATAACCTTCCTTATTAATGTTGGCTTGTATATATTTTACTTTCATGTTCATTATGATTTCCTCATCACTATATGTTGTTGTGTTACTTACATTCTTGTTAGAATGGATGTGTACATTTGTAAATTTGTATTCTCTCTTTGAGTATAAATTTTGGTTTCTCACTTGGTACTTGTTTGTTGAGAGGACTTATTTTTATTTTCTAATGGAAAGTCTTCAACTATATTATAATTGTAAGATCACTTGACCTTATGTTCAAATTTAGGCATTGATACGTAGTAGATAAAATTTATTTCATTTTATATATCCAAATTATTATGAAGTAATACATATTGTATGATCCATTATTAGGTGAAATGTGAAATAAAATTTTATTATCTTTGGACCTATATGAATATGATAAATAATTCATTTAAGAGGTTATCTATCAACTCCATTGAATATCATGTGATGATTTTTCTTGTATATGTTAAATTATTCTTACCAATTTCAATACCATACAAAAATTCATTAGTGTCTGATTTTAAACTTGAACCATCATCAAAAATTATTTCTTACATTCCAGGTTTCAATTTATGTTCAAGATCCAATTCAAATAAATTCATTTTAAAGTTATTCATATATTTTACGAGTGTCCATGATGGACTATGAAAAGAAAAATATACATTTAAGATGGAATCCTATATAGCAAAATGTATTAAAATATCAAACTCATTAATTAGAGATAATCATATTATACATAATCAATCTCTTGAATGTTGTATACTATAAAAAAACACTCTTATGATCATACACATTGTTAGGTATTACAATGATTTATCTTACGAATGGCTACAAAATACAAGTGTTAAACTACTTATATCTTACAACATATATGAAAACTTTACTGTGTTAGTTGACATCCTAATTTTGGTTTTATAACCATTGATCACATTAAATTCTCCAGTATTACAATACTAAAACTTTCTATTTTGAGCTAAGTTATCCTTTGCAACATCCTTTATCTCAAAAGTGGAGAAAATAATGGGATTTTCTAACACACTTGTGCAAATTTCATATACAATGTTTCAAATGTCTCATTATATGGTGATACGTACATGATTGATACATCACAAACATTGTACATGACTTCTACATCTCAACATCTATGTGACTATTACATTAAGAGATCTATATGGCTTTAATTGATATAAAAAGGATTCATGATTAGCAAATAGAATTCCTAAAGAGAGCTCTACTTAGTAGGCTCACTTGATACAAATAGCTTCATATGATTGGGTTAGTCACTACCATTTTGTTTATGTTCAGATTACTACTACCCTCATAAATGTAAAACACCAAGGGAAAACATGTGTATGCATTTAATGGTTTTAAATTTTAGTTTAATATTCCCTCACATAAAACACCAAGGGGTGAACATGTGTACACTATATTCATGATTATAATTTTCAATTTATGTTATTTATTTATTTTGTATAAACATCTTGATTAGAGTTTATATACATGTTTTTTCATGTGGTAAATAGGTTCACATGTACACACATGCATGTGCACGCAGCACAACACTCACACAAAGAAGGGAACACATAAATTCGTTATTTCATGTGTCTTGTAATTATGAGAAGTTTTTGTTTCACATCATTTTGTTTTAATTAATTAATTTTCAATTATGAGATTAAAATGAGGGAAAATGTAGATACATAAATTTGCAACTATGGAATTTATAAATTAATCCTTGACATTTATCTCATCTAATAAATCATTGTGCACATAAAAACATGCCTCACTCAATTAGCACAACCGCCCACTAGGTCACACTTGTTAGCCATCATTAACTAGTCAAAATATCACTCTCAAAATATTAAACACGTGATCATACATCTGGACACCATTTTCAAATGAAAAATTGTAATACGAACTTCACCATGGCAGACTCATCCATGCCAAATTAAATTTCTTGATATTTTTTTGAACCAAAAAATTCATCCTCCAAATATAAAAAATAGTCACATTTTCAATTTCACAAGTTACCCCCGGTCATCCTAGTATCATTTGAGAAAGAAATCTTGTTGCAAATTTCATCTATAAATGCACATTCAAACAACCCATTTTAAATGACCCACCTCTTACATCTTTGAGGATTACCTAGGAGATCACAAAAAGCACCCATTTTTAACATCAATATCTCAAACATATGAGCCATCTACAAGTTTGCATACATTTTACATGGATGACGTAGTAAAATTTGTAAAGATACAACTCACACAAAAATATCATTTCCAAGTGCAAGAGGTCATATTCGGGTCTTCATTTCCAAACACATTATGTTATACATCATACACACATATATTAGGTGGGTAATTATGAGGGTTTGATGTCTATTTATAGTATTTTTATGTAGGTGTGACAAGGGCCACTCAACCCAATTATACTAGCTTATTTTAGGTCTTGTAGTAAAGAAGAAGCCCTAATTAGCTACATATATATGATTATTATTTTTAATAATATAAGGTGAAGATAAATTCATAAAGATAAAAATTTCAGAGGTGATATCCAATCAAAATAAATAGAGGCAAAATCTATCCATCTTTGAATAATTCACCTGGGTGACTGTTCCTGCAACATGCAACTTTATCTTACAATTAGAATCACAATTCTATATTTTCAGGATAGCTTGAGAAAATATTACAATCTTAAATCAATTGCATCATGTTTTAGTTTAAAATTGTTGCAATCCTCTCTAACAATAGAGATTGTACTTTCCTTTAATATCTCATCTATACTATTGTAATTTATTGTTGTTATTTATCCATAATTTAGGATATGTATGTTTTACTATTATTTGCTATATTATGATCTTTATTTCATCTTTACAAAATTATAATACTCTCTAATTAGATTAAAACCCAAATTTGATATTATGTTATGTTGAACCTTATTACTTTAATTACATGCAAACATAGGGATTTATGCCTCATCCCTAGGGATATAAATTTTTATAAATCTAATTCCTTTCACACTTATTTTAGTTCTTCTTCAAACCCTCATTTGATTTTAGATCCTCTACAATATACATGTCCTCCTTCTCTACTTGAGACATGTCACATATTTTTAGAGAGTTTGATGATTTAATGGAGGATTATTTTGATAAAGATGCACTTTAACATACTGTTACATTAGAGGAAGAAACTAATGCTACATTAGATAAAAAAAATATAAAGAGTATTATAATGATCCTTATTGTTGGGGTTATGATATATGTAGGAATCCCATTACCATTTCTCCCAGGTATGATATTGTAGTAAAAACTAGTTTTCTAAAAATATGGGATACAAATAAAACTTTGATAACACCGAGCATGATTCTTATAATGATACAAATCTCTCCTTTACAATGTATATTTTAATTTTTATAATGTTGCTTCATGTACAAATTACAATTATGTTTCTCTTACAAGCTATGATACTAATTTATATACAAATAAAAATGATACATATTTTACAATTGATAATGGTACATCTTGTACAAATCATAGTGATATTTCTGTAGATTATCATTTTACTAATGTATATTCTGATTTGATTCATCCTTCTAGATCATGTGATAACAATAATTATTCTATTGATGTTTGTAGGTCATGTGATGTTTTCCCTACTCCTAATACACCATATATACCTACAATTGAAACTAATATGTAGTCACAACCATTAAACATGTCTTCCCAATATGTCACCCTCCCTAAGAAACAATTACAACTCATGATGCAAACTATAGGCGAGTTCAACATGAAGTTAAAAACCCTCCTTTTCTCTTCTACAATTTATATCTTATGTCGTAGGGCCACTAGTATTGATTCCACTTAATAGATCTATCTTTTCACTCTCTTACAGAGAAAATATTAAAAAATACAAATACAAGACCTGAATGTGACAAGTTTGATCAATGCATATATTTAATCCTCGTGATCATTTGGATTCATACATCTACATGTGCACTATTATTTATCACTTGAACTTCATAATAATAATCAATAAATGGCATATACACATCTTATATACATCCAACACCTTACATATTCTACATCCTATCACCATAAGGGAATGACTATGCTTGGGGGCATCTTACACACTAATCCTAATTTGATCATATATTTAGCACATTAAGAATTATTTCAGATTTATATCCTGGGGATACCTATCACAATGAGGATATACCCATACTGGGGGCATTTACATAAATAATCTTATAACAATCATATATTTATACAAAGGTTTATTACAAAAACTGCACTGGTATTTATTAGCTTACAATACTTTATTCCTTAATTTCCACGTGTTATTTCATGTTTTAATCAATGATCACATTGTTTACTTTTAGACATTGATTTAACCATGCCGCATGCTTCCTTACTTTTTTCACTTATTGTTCATGATTGCTTTACTGCATACTACTATACTAGTTGACCACTATTAGCCCTGGACTCCTTTTTTTGACTACATGACACTATTTATTATACCATTCATTTCTATATATACTTTTATTTGTTTTAGACTTATAGGTATTGTGTAATTTGAATTCTCTTGGAACTTGTATACCCTATGTTGTGTTTTCTTTATGAATTTATATTGTCTATGTTTTGTTCCCTCTATGCAAATGTATGTTTTATGTCATGTTTTCTCTATGCACTTGTATGACGTATGGTGTGTTTTTATCTATGCACTTGAATGTTATACATTGTTTTTTATCTATACACTGGTGTTCTATATTTTGTGTTTGTTTTATGCACTTGTGTGCTCTATGTTTTGTTTTCTCAATGCATTTGTATGCTCTAAGATATATTTATTTTGTGAACTTGTATGATCTATGCCTTATTTTATCATATGCTATTATTTCTCTTAGTGTTATCTCTCATTGATTTTTTGCTTTATGATAACACATTAGGTTCATATCACCCCTTATATTTCATGAACACATTACTTGCCACATATTTAGATTGTCATGAATCTCCTAGGACATATTTCTTATATTTCTTTAGTTATTGCTATTAGATATACATGAATTATGAAAAAAAAAATTGCTTATCAAAAATATTTGTTATAACACATGTTGATTATGAAAATATTACTTATGTCACATATGGCATATGATACACTTTGTTTGACCACAAAATTGACATGCTTACCTAAAACATGTATTGTTTGATTATATTTCTGGCTCTAGGTTCAATGGTCGATACATATTACATATTACTATCTATTGCATGTTCACAATATATTGATTATTATACAATTGATTATAACACTTTGATTGACATATCTCTTGTTTTACATGTTCATCACACCAATTTAAATGTTACATCCCTAGATCCAGGCCCATGGCTTGATACACTTAATGTTTAAATATCATTACTTATAACACACTTTCTCTAGAATGTATTTATTGTTACACTTATTTATATAGGCACAATGTTTGACATATAATTATTTTTTCACACATGAGATAACAACTAACAACTAATAGTATTTTTCAATTGAATAGTGTCTTGTTAGTTATGTCTATTTATGATGGGAATTTCATGTTAGGTTTTTTTTTCATAGATCTCTACGGATGTATTTGGCATTTATTCCTCTGTTGTTGGCATACTACTCTTCCAATCACTAACATGCTATTTAACGAATTGCTAGAATATTCTCATGACATGCTTCACACTTTTGATGATACTTAATAACTATACTAAAATGTGTATTTCTTATGAACAATGATACTTTTAATTATGTTAATTGATATACTAGATATGGTTTACATCATTGATGATATGGCTAAACACTTTATATGACTAACACTATATTTTGAGATAAGTGATCGTTTACAACATCCCTCATCTCAAAATGGGAGAATATTATGGCATTTTTCTAACAAATTCATCTAGATTACAAATACATTTATTTATTTGACATTCTATGATGTCATTCACACATTTATTTTTGAACACAATGCACATATTTTACACATGCCAAATTATGACATGTACATTGCGTTATGGATTATACACCAAGATCACACATAAATTGGGTTTGTTAACAAGATAAATTGCTACAAATATGCTCACTAACAGGATCAAGTGCACACAATTATCTAAGAGGTAGGGTTAAGTGCACTTATTTCAATTTGTAGTAGGATGAAGTGCTATGATGGATCATAGAAGAATCAAATTCCAAAATTCTTACTTGCAATATTCACATCGCTTACATTAACATTGAAGGCATATAGGTTTGGTTGTTTCATTCTTTAATTTAAAATTTGTTATTTATTGATTTTATAAGAATATCTATTGGTAATTAATACATCATTTTTCATGTGGTTTGTAGGTTCACTTATATAGCACAAAGAGAAAAGGGAACACAAACATTCTAGTCTCACAACGTGCATACCACATCCTTTTGAGAGGTTTGAGTTTAGATTATCTTTTATTCTAATCAAAAAAATTCAATTACTATTTTAAAATGGGGGAAATTTTAGAACCCTAAATTTGGACCAAAGGTACTTGGAAAAAAAATCTATTCCATCATTTTCCCATTTATATAGTTGATTAACTTAACTCTACATGCATATTACTCAATCTAGTACTCCATATCCATTATGTCACACTTGTTACTAATATAAATCTCATTATGAACCTTTATTTTATATAAAAAACACATCTCCAGAATCTTGAATACTTTTCTACACTTTCAAATTATGTCTAGAGATAAATAATGGCATAATCACACGACATAAGAAAAATCAGTCGATGGTTCTAAATTTGGTGAATGTTTTTGTCGTAAAAATTTTCAACACCCAAGTTTTAAAATGAACAAGGTTACTAGGTCAACTTAGGGTAAATTGAGTATGAAAACCATTCACATAATTCATGTATAATAGAACACACACACATATTCATTAGAAGGACATCATATCTCACATCTTTAGCTATATAGGGATCACACATACAAGACTCCTTAGAGAAGGGATATCATCGCTCTATAACTCCATTAAGCACACCAACAAAGATAATTTATTTGAATACATCTCACACTACTTCCTTATATCATTATTTAATGCTACAACTTATACCAAAGATCATTGCCAAGTTATGAAAGGTCCATATTAGGGTTATCTTCACCAAATCACTTATATTGGACATTTTGCACACATTCATCAGGTAGGAGAAATACATCAGTTTGAGTAACTTCGAGAATATTAATATGTAATAATCTTTCACCTTTGAGAGTATTAATATGTAATATCTCTCAACTTAGAATTGAGGAAAATTTACCACAATCATACTAACCCATTTTTAGGTACATCAAATGGAGAGAGATATGATTTTAAGAAGAAAGCGATTATATTCCAATATAGAAGCACAAATGCTAGAATCTAAAAAAATCTAGAACCTAGAGACAAATATTTCAAGTGCCACAAATCAAATATATATCAGAAAAAAAAGGGAAAATTGGCTATAGAGGGAATAAAAACTAATTTTTTTGACCTACTCATGAAAAACTTTCTCACGCTTATTTCTATCACTCTGTATTTTACAGGTGCATCTATGGAACTCTTCATGGCTCATTCCTCCATATTTAGATCACTGTCACATTATCACAACCTTTTTGGTTAAATATATTCCTAAACACTAAGTCTAAATTCTAATCTATCTTATCTATAAATTATTTATTTCCATACTTCGTAATACATGTTCTAGGATTCATGCATTTACTATACCTATGGTTCTAGATCATATTTTACACATACTATTTAATCATAATAAGAATAATCCTTTTGTTGTGCAAATGTGCAGCAGGGAAATTGACAATTTCCAAGCAGGACAACAATACCCCTATGTTATTTTTTTCAAGTTCTATCATTCCAAGACACCCCGGGTCTGTACAGTCAGTCCGAGAAGCCTCCTAATTAATATTATCTCATCCCCCTAGGTTGTTTAGTAAATTTCATTCATTCCCCCTAGGTGATTTTAGGAGTTCATTTGTAAGCTACATGTAATTGTGGGAAGGGATATCACATTTCTTCCTAGAGCTGGAGAAACCTCACGGAGTAGAGAAGAAGATCCTAAGTAGAAACGAAGGTTATTAAAAGGTATTGGAACATCATGAAGGTTATTTTGTAAGGTTTAGGGAAGATTTGGAGTAGTTATGGTAGTTTCATCAAAGTTGGGGATTCACTGGCCTAGTCAGTGCACAAGCCAAAACAACCGCTGAGCTTCAAAAGGTGATTCTAGGTGCTCCAAATGGAGTTAGGAGAAAAAAAAACATCAAAAAAAAAAATAATTCCAAGCCCTACATTATGGTTAAATCATAGTTTTCACAACACTTTGGTGCAT
Organism: Taxus chinensis; assembly: GCA_019776745.2. NCBI lineage: Eukaryota > Viridiplantae > Streptophyta > Pinopsida > Cupressales > Taxaceae > Taxus > Taxus chinensis. Next base: position 614,294,017 of record CM034152.1, on the reverse strand, counting down.
CAGGTCTACAAGTAGTTTTTCTCAGGCACAAGTGGAGTACAAAATAAAAAATATGATTTTTTAGGGATAAAATGGAAGAATAAAGGAATGATACTCCCATTATTGGATTTAAAATGCCATTTCCAATCAGTTTCATATAATTTGTTTCCAAAAACATCCATCAGGAGCTCAAGTTATCACCGCCACAACTTCAGGACTTAGCCAAATTTTGGGAGGACACATGTCAGCTCCAGGAGCCTGGCGGGATTTTATGTTCCTGATGTCCCTCAGGGTTAGGGAAATCAAGGGTGGAAAAATGCACCCACCCACCTTGAGGCCCTCTAAACCCACATATGACTTCTAGGATCACCAGTTCAGCCCCCAGGTGCTTGCGAGAGCTCACAGCCTTCATCGTTGATTGTTGCTAAGTGTCATCACCTTGACCATTGTGGAAATTGATGTCCCTCACGTCCCTTTGAGGTGAGGGAAAAAAAACATGAAAAAATTCACCAAGCCCCTAAGGATACTTCTAGTCACTCATGTGACCTCTTCAAGAGCGAATTTCCAACCCCTAGGTGCTTGCTAAGTCTTCATTCCCTACCGTCAAATCTCCGCCAAGTGCCATCACCTTGTCCACCATGGAAATTGATGTCACTCACATCCCTTTGAGGTGAGGGACGTTAGATACATAAATATGTGACCAGCTCCTCCATGTGTATTTTTTGAAAATCTAAATCCAGCACTTAGCCATTTTCTTCCTCTCATTTCCCCTCCACAGCTCCTCACCATACCATAGCTTTGCTCAAGCTTTTCCAGACACCCAGTCCACCACTGTTGATACAAATCAGCTCTGCCATGGCCAAATAAACACCCAGTCCATGAATACAAAAAAATATGCAGGCCTTAGAGAAAAATGGAGTGGAATGACAAAGAACGAAGAGAAAATGAATATTTTTCGCCAGATAACTACGAAGCCACCCGATCAAAATATCCTCATATCTTGCAAAATACAAGTTGGATAGAGATTACATCTTTTGCATAATTCCAAATTTTACAAGACAATCAAGATGAAAAAAGCAAGAGGTCAAATGGTGCCCAAAATCATTTGCTCCAACAAAATCCTCACCTCGTGCATCGGCTCACATTCGTTGGATTTCCCATCATTCCGACAATGGAAATGAGCTAAAAAATTGCACATGGGCTCCAAATGAAAAACCTATCGCAATGGAGTTGTTTTGGTCACGAATGGAGACAAAAAATAAACCTGTAAATTTAAAGCTCCATTAATAGCCACCATGGTAGCTCCGTGCCCAAAGCCACTGTCAGGTAAAAATTTCAAAATTGATTTCCAATCATTATAGCAGAGTGAAATCAAGTGAAATTTGGAGGACATTACTGCGACGATGAGCCAAATCCAGAAAAATATGTTCCATCACAAACTAAGCACTGGAAACAAAATTTCTAAAATAGTAATTTTTATTACACAGACTTGCTATGTTTGGAAAATTCATCATCAAAAGTAGTTGTGGTGAAAACAGTGTGTACCCAAGGGTCACCAGGAAGCCAAATGATTGTCTAGAGTAGAAAATAGTTAAAATGAACACTTACTAAAAATAGTAAGTTCCCTTATATGGGTGCTTACTAAAAATAGTAAGTCACCCCAAGAAGTGGTAAAAACAAAGGTAGTGTGCGTAGGATTGAATGAGGGAGTTCATCACGTCACGATGTTCGAGAAGAGGTGAAACCCACCTCTCACTAAAAATAGTAAGCCTTCCATATGGAAACTTACTATTAATAGTAGGTTGGTCTCAAAGGGAAATTTTTGCAAAATGAGACATAGAGGGATGATCATCTTCAAGAATTGGACAATGTTTTTTGACACTCACTACATAGTTCGGGTCACAGGTATGTCATATGTAGGTTGGGAGTTGTGATCATCAGCAGAACAGTTCACTCAACTTGGTGGGCATTCGTGAGCTAAATTGAAGGAGTTTCACAGTGTGTAAAGAGTTCAAAGATTCAGAGTTCCACTACAGTTGGAGCTTTCCATCAATGAGGATCAATGGAATTTATCGGGAAACATATTCTCCTTTTCTCTCTCTTTCCTCTCCCCCAAATTTCTCTCCCTTCAAATGTTATAATTCTTCATTGGGGTTTACACTTATTGATATGCTTTTAAGTCACTTAAAAGTGACTATAGAAACATAATGTAAATTAAGTCGTCGTGATTTTATAAAAGGGGCTTAAATATTTTGTAGGAATATGAATGGTCTAAAGTCAGAAGTATGCCATATGGAGGGTCATGAGGAGTCGATTCTATTCTATAAATTGTAAATACATTCCCATCTCAAAGGAATTGGTCATTAATTTTGTAGGCTCAAGAGTGTATTGTACCTTGAGAGAACAAAGGACATAGCCAAATTCTTTGTTCCCTCCCTTCTCAATTTCTTCCATTTCTCCACTATGTACAATTTTTGTTTGAGAAATTAATACAAGAAGAAGGATTTTCTAGCTTTCTTTGACTAAGAGATTTCTTAATACTTTGTGTTCATCAAATTTTATTTGGTCTTAATGATGCTTACAAAGTTGTTTCTTCTCATAAATGCATGTGACAATACTTTTGACTAGTGTGTACAGGAATCTGATTTCCTACCTGTAGCATTAGTTCTCCTACCTCTTTTCTCACTCCCCCTTTCCCTCTTTACAGAAAAATTCCTCTCTTGCAAATATCTACAATATTTTTTGCAAGGTTAGTGGAGTGCCCCTGTTGGATCCCCGGTCAAAAGGCCACCACAGAAATCCACATTTTCTAGCGCATGTATATACGACAACTACACCAGTTAAGTAGAGGGACTTAGATTCCCAGAGTGGTTGCAATAAATCCACAAGTTTATCCACCCACCAATTTTTCTTGCCAACAGGTTTTGGCACCCACCATGGGGTAGATTTAGTAGCATCTGTACCCAAAAATACGACCGTAAGGTCCAAATATTAAAAAAAATCAAATATTGAAAAATATTTACAATTACCTTCTCCATGGTATCTTTCAATGCCACACAACATGTCATCTAGTCTCTTTGCATGTTATCATGCAACGTATTCCCTAGCTAATGTCTTTTGTATGGTTTGACATTTTCACTAAGTGTATTATCAACCCTTTATCCCTTTGTTCCACCACACCT